>JACEEZ010002498.1:0-147338 GCA_016584305.1 Chionoecetes opilio | reverse complement strand
GTCTGGACTGTTTCGCGAGCATCAGTGCAGCCTGGGCCAGCCTAGACCGGCCTGGCAAACGTCGCGAAAACGCGCTTATAGACATAGGCCTATTGATGTGAAAACGTCCATCACAAATAGAAAATATGTACATTCATCTACAGTTCATGTTATATGCATTTTTTATTCACTTATTCAATCTCTTTTTAGTTATAAATATGCTAAATAATATACTGTAGTAGTTAGATTTCATGTAGAACGTCAAATTAATATAAATAAAAAAATTCTATTTAAATAAAATAAATGGGATTTAAATCAAATAAATCAGATTTTTTTATTATAAAAAAAAAAAATCAACAACCCTGCTTGAGACCATCAACGCCTAGCGAACATTGAACTTGCATTGCATCTTTCGTGAATGAATTCTGAGAAACCATTGAGTTGGCAAATATAATATTCTGCAGTACTGTGTTCTAGAAAATTAAGACGAAAGCTAAAGCCATACATGCCATATTTGATACAGAAATGTACAACTATACTTTATGATTTATGACAGATGGCATAGATGACACAAAGCATAAGGGCGGTCAAACTCAGACGATTGATGGTTCTTAAACAGCCCACAATGTGGGCCAGTAAAAATTATTTAAGACTCATTGAGTTGCTCCCCTCCACGGAAATCTTTAGTAAAAGGCGAAAGATTTATGATTTTTGAAGGGAAACCAGAGCTGTCTACTCATTTTTTTTTTTATTTGTAAAGGTTTATTGTACAATTAACCCTTTCACGCACGGTGACGCGATCGCGTCAATACGGGCCCGTCTGCAATCTGAGCTTTTGACGCGAATTGCGTCAAAAAAGTTACAAATTCGCCAAAAATAAACTATTTATCAGAATTGCGTCAACATTTTCTGCGTCACAGATCCAACCTAGACCTATAAAATAAACTAATTGTCAACTCTCTCGTGTGAGTGGATGTGAAATGATAGGGGTTTGTGTGTCAATTTCCACTCAGCAGGCAGCCTGTGCGCGCGAATTGTCGTCCCTTTAAAACGTGTCCCGAGCTGGCCATAATGGCGATATGAAAATTATATAGGTACCGTTGGAATCCTCATAAAACTCCGCTTTTATTGGCATATAAACCATAAAAAGTTGACTCAGGAAGTTTCGAGCTACGAAGTGGTGAACGTAAGTATTTCTTATTTCTCTTTACTCAATATTTTTTCGGAGTCGGTAAATTCCGCTATTTATTTGCATTTCTTGTAATTTTTTTCTTTCATAAGGCAGAATAATCACTTGCAAAACCAATGATATATAATAATGCCAGGAAAAAAGAATACACGTTGGTGAAATTGATAACATAAAAAAATAATTCGCCGCACAGTCTGGCCATTTCGCGGGGCCCCTTAGGGAGCATAAGACGGATGTTGCAGTGGACGGAAAAACTTATTAAACTTTTCGTGCGTGAAAGGGTTAAAACATACAGCACATACATATACAATACAAGCATGTACAGAAATACACATACAGCAGCAAAAATGTACAAAGCGGGCATCAGCCCGCCGGTGAGGAATTCATCCCGTCAAGCTACGGGAGGGTCGCGTGGAGGCATGGTGAGGGTGAGTTACCTGCGTAACTGGTCACCCGGCCAGCCGCGGCAGGGTGTGGGTGATATGTCAGCGGGGAGGGGGTATTGCTCGCAATACCTCCAACATCACGTCTCTCAGGGTGTGGCGGACCATGAGGGCGGCCCTGGCTTCGCGCCCACTCAGCAGCCCCCCGTCTGCAGGCTGGGTGGCTGGTGCCGGGACGGGCCTCAGGGGGGCGGTGGCGGGGCAGGACAGGAGGTAGTGCACCAGTGGGCGACGGGTGTACTTCCCGCAGTGGTCGTACTCTTGCCCCTCAAAGTCCTCCTGCAGCTCCTCTCTGGTGCAGTAGCCCAGACGTACACGCTGCAGTAGTGCGCCGTCTGCCCCGGGTTGTTGCTGGGTGGCGTCGAGTGGGTGGTGGGCGGTGGCTGCAGCATACCAGGCCGCCTGCCTCTTCCTGGGCTCCAGCTCTCGGTATGTCTGGTGTATGCGGTGGGCTGCGGCGCGTCTCGCATGCGCCTTGAGCTGCTGCAAACTGGGAAGCACGTGCATGGTGACGCTGGGGCCGCTGGCGGCGCGCTACGCGGCCACGCCAGCCGCCTCGTTGCCTTGGACCCCTACGTGGCTGTAGATCCAGTTGAGCCTGACACGCCTTCCCTGTGCGGCAAGGCTTTGTAGGCTGCCCAGGATGGTGGTGGTGAGCCTCACTTTGTCCTTGGGATGTGGCTGCTGAAGGGCCTGCAGCCACGTCCGGGAATCGGTGTGTATTACCACAGTTGCTTCCCAGCGGTGATTGGCGTGTTCTAGGGCGTGCTGGAGGGCCACCAGCTCAGTCTGGAGGGTGGAACAGTTGTCAGACGTCCTCCACGACAGCTCTGTCCCACCCGTGACGAACGCGGCACCTGTCCTGCCACTCTACAGGTCGACCGAGCCGTCAGTGAAGTAGACACTGCTGTCCCGTTCGGCGACCTGGGCCATGGCCATCAGCGCGTGCTGCCGCAGCTCCCGGTTGGTGCACATGGCTTTGCAGGCCGGCAACTACGTGGCGGTGAACTCTGCGGCAGGGAGCTCCCACGGGGGCGGAGCATTGTAGGTGGGGGCGGGGACATCGGCCTCTCGCCACGGCCCGGTGATCCCCGCGTGAATGAGGCTGTGGGTGGCTAGCGAGGTGTTGATGAGCCACGTGTTGCCGCGCAGGCACTCGATGCCCTGCGTCATGGCCAGCCGGAGTCTCCTCTGCGCCACGCCCTCCACGTCGCGGCGGAAGACTCTGGCCACGCGACAGGCCATGATGTACTGCACCCTGGTGGCGAGGGGCACCAATCTGGTCTCGCTCTGCATTACGCAGGCGCTGGACCATCTCGGGGCCCCCAGCATGGTCCTCATGGCGTTGTTCTGCAGCACTTCGATCCGCTCCTGCTGCTGGGGGAGAGCGCGATGAGAACAGGGGCGCAGTAATCCCAAGGGAGCGCAAAACCTGCACGTAGTAATAGGCGGAGGCCCGGAGAAAGTGGCGCCGGCGTTAAGCCGAGTCATGGCCTTCATCCATTCGCCTGGCCTGCGTCCTTTTCCCCCATAGGCAGCCTGCGCCGTAAACGACAGCTGCCTGTCGACCACTTTCCCGGGTACAGGTATATAGGAACCGTCCAGCCGCCCGAGGGCCCTGGACGCGCAGCTGACAAGCTGGTTTTTGCTGCCCTGATCGTCATGGCCCGGGACTTCTGCGCCAGATCTTGAGGCCCAGCTCCTCGCGCTTGGCGGTTGATAATCGAGAACGCGCTGCGTCTTGCAAAGCGGTCACGGCCCCCCCGGTACAACGTTTAACATGTCATTTGGTACTGAGCGATTGTACTGGGGTAAATTTTGATCACGAGTTCACGTCGGCCACGCGCCATATGGACACGGTTTAATTAGGCTCAAACCGTTTTAGGCCAGGGAAAAAATTCCAATGATCTGAAACTCAGAAATGCCAGTGTCCTGCATTTAACTTAAAAGGTTGGTCTAACTGTGTTTTTTGGCTCCGGCACTAATTTTTTCATAATTAATTCTCGAAAAAACATTGATCACCGCATCTGAATCCAAAAATTAGTTCTTTTTTTCTACTATTATATGGATACATGCATTCGATGGAACTTCTATAATACATTTATGCAAATTACTCGCCTCGAGTAGCAAAGCTTAATATATGTTTTCATGTTTTGTGGCATGTAAATTTTTGGGCGTTTTTCCACTGTTTTCTAAGACGTATGCTGCGTCTGGCAAAGCTTTTTTCAAATACAATAAGCAATGCCTTGAAAAGAAGAATAAAGAATGCAAATCGGTTTTTTGCTGCGAACTGTAGGTTATAATTGTGGAGGCCGACGTGCCGCGGCGGGGAGGGGTGGCGGGGAGATTGTAGCGGGGATATTGAATCAAAACATTGCTACTTCACGCGTCGACTCATTGCATTTCCAAGGCTTTCAAATCTGATTGAAAACACAATAATAACAGAAAATATGACTGCCTAGGTATAGATAACTTCTAAACATTCGTTATTGACTATATAATATCATAGAGTAGCATTTACCTCGCCTCAACTATAACCTCCTTGGTTATTTGGTTATATACAATGTTTTTTACAGAATCAGGCTTCTATACAATTACATATAGAAGAAAATCGTTTTTAAATATTATACTTTTGGTGTTTTAAGTGCAGTGGAATAAGCCATATTTTGTTTTCCAGTAGACCAACTTATTATCAAAAGTGAGTTAAAACTGCCAGCGACCCCTGGCATTTTAGGTTCCAGTTCTCTCGAATTAGAGAGAAATGCAACTCCGAAATGCCAGTGGTCGCTGGCAGTTTTAACTCACAATTTGGTGAAAAGTTGGTCAACTTGAAAGAAAAATATGGGCTTATTCCACTGCACTTAAAACACATTAGTATAATATTAAGAACGATTTTCTTCTATATGTATATTGTATAAAAGCCTGATTCTGTAAAACATTGTATATAACCAAATAACCAAGTGGGTTATAGTTGAGGAGGCGAGGTAAATGCTACTCTATGTATTATATAGTCAATAACGATGTTTAGAAGTTATCTATATCTAGGCAGTCATATTTCCTGTTATTATTGTATCAATCAGATAGAAAACCTGGAAATGCAATGAGTCGACGCGTGAAGTGGCAATGTTTTGATTCAATCTCCCCGCCCACCACTCCCCGCCGCGGCGTGTCGCCCCACAATTATAACCTACATTGTCGCAGCAACAAGCCGATTTCGGCATTCTTTATTCTTCGTTTTTCCAGGGCATTGCTTATTTTATTTTGACAAGCGTTTGCCCGACCCCAGCAGTACTGTCTTAGAAAACAGTGTGAACATCGCCCAAATTTTTACATGCCACAATATACATGTAAAATATATTAAGCTTTGCTACTCGAGGCGAGTAATTTGCATTAAATTGCTATTATAAAAACGTTTCATCGTATGCATGTCATCCATATAATTAGTAAACAACAGAAGAACTATATTTTTTGGTATTCAGAGGCGGTGCATCAATGTTTATCGCGAAATTAATTTATGAAAAATATTAGTCGCCGAGCCAAAACACAGTAGACCAACCTTTAAGTTAAAACTGCCAGCGACCACTGGCATTTCTCGAGTTGCAGTTCTCTCTAATTGTCTCGTGGCCTAGACGGTTTGAGGCCTAATTAACCTGTGACCCATATGGCGCGTGGCCGACGTGAACTCGTGATCAATTGACCTCATTACCAAATGACCTGCACCCGGTGGGCAACGAGGGCCAGGTCGTCGGCGTAGCTGAGCAGGACGGTACCGGCCTGGAAGGGCAGGGCGAACCAGGGGGCCCGAAAGCTGAGAGCGGGAGCTAGGGCGCCCTATCCCCTAGGCGCCCCGTGGTAAGGCGAAACGGCCCTCCCACCGCTATGCTCAGTCGAGATTGCTGCCTTAGTGGCACCGCTAAAGGCGCTGAAAATAAGGCATGGTCAGACCCTGACTTAGTGAGCTACTGTTGGCCTTTGACAGACATTCATCTTCTGTTTATAAGGCAAATACAGCCTTGTTTCAGTTCCTACAACGTAACAATTGGTGTTTACGTATAATAGTGTTGCAAGGTGTATGAATTGATCGTGAAAGACTAAATGCGGCACTATAGGGTGTTTTTATAAGCTTATATGCTGGGGGACAAAAATGTTGTGTTGTGTTGGTTTGGGGGGCGGGGGGGCGGGCAAAGCGACTAGACAATGTCACCAAGGGTGCTCCGCCCGCACTAAAATGTTGTACTATTATACGGTATTATCATATTACCAGATGATATTTAGGACAACTGAACATACCATCATCTTCACGAGACATTAGTGCATATCATGACTGTATACAAATAACAGTAAACTATACCTATAATAAGATAATGAGAGCAAAATGAGATCGTGTATAAACATTTATTTCTTTCACCTTTTTTATTCAACTCTTCCTTACTCCTGTACTTTTGCTTGCATTAAATTTTCACTCACAGTCTCGGAATCACTACAGTTTTCCGATTATCATGGTATGTGGCACGTCCCAATGCAAAAATATATAAGTGGTCAAAACCTGTGATGATGTCATACTTGTGACAAACAGTTTTCAGCGGGCCGCAGGGCGAGCGTTGCCTTATTGCAGAGGTGAGGGAGGGAGGGACTAAAAGTCTTGTTTTGGTGTTGAAGTGTTCAAGCCTTGTGATTGGTCGAAGCTGCCTAAACAGCGCTCAAACAGGCAGCGTGATTGGCTAGTAGGATTCTCGGACCACACCCATGCTTTGGAGGTGTATGGCAGAGCAAAAGCGCCTGAAAATATCGACTGTACATAGCCTTGAGCCGGTGCCTTAGCCAGGCCTGTTACAAAAGCGCCTGAAGACCGGTAAAGCGCTCTTTTCGCTTACCTCTATGGCACTTCTCAGCATCTCCCCCCAGCTCCTCCATCAGCAGGTTGAACAAGAACGGGCTGAGGATGCCGCCCTGGGACGTCCCGTTTTAAAGTTCCTTGTAGCGGGATTTGAGTCCCTGGAACTTGACTCTGGCCCGACGATGCTGGAGGTAGTCCTGGAGCCAGGTCAGCAGGTTGAGGAGGCTGTCAGCTGTGCTTACGCCGCGGGTGAAGCATCTTGAACGCGCGGTTGTTTTACTTATCACTTCAACTAAATTAATGTCAATCGGCAGGACTCATGAATAAATCTATACATATTATATCCATCACTTTCCATTCAAATATAGACTGAGCGACAAAAGTTTTTGCTTGCCCTAAAACAGGAGGAGCATCACTTCTCATTCCAACCTTTTCACTGTCAGAAACACATCATCATTAACTTTGTATTGTTCCAAAGTCAATCCAATCAACATTAGTGCAGTCGTTTCCTGGTGTGTTGTTTTTATCTGACGCTCAGCTATTTGGGGGAAAAAGAAAATATTACTATACCATGTGAATCTTATTTTCATGCAAAAATCACACAATACTCCCATTATGTAAAGATAAGAATCAAGTACATGTTTGTTCCGATGTTCCCGCTTTCTCAAAAAAAGACATCCAAAGAAAACATGTTTAACGTAAAACTCACGGCGAACCCGACTAGAACATTTAACTCAATACGGCAGAGGAAATTGAAATCATAAGTTTCCTAATACAGTGATAGATTTTAGAAATATTCTTTTCGAAGTCGTTAGTGGGCATTATTCGCTAGCGTATATAACACTGAAGTCGCCTAGGACAACGTTCTTTATTATTTACAGACTCTGGTGCGTAATAAGCTACATTCTTTAAATCATGATTTCAGGAAAGTTAGAAAGGGGCGATCTGGAGAGTCTGTGTCATTTTGCGTCTTCATCTGTGTCATATTATGGCTATAAAATAAACAATTACAAAAATATATACCGAGGGCGAACCGTGATAACGGGCTTACATTAAAGTCGGCATCTAGTGTTTATGTTCGGAGTGTCGCCTCCCGCCGTGGCGTCCGCCCGAAAAAAATCGAGTAGGGAATTTGTAAGCAGTTTATTCGCTACAGTATACAAAGCATAAACAACGCTGACACAGGGTATGATTATACAGTCATGATATAAACTATGTGTATCATCTTCAGTGGGCACGACAAATCAGTAGTGATATGCTATAATTTGTAATATAATGGGCGGCTGCACATTATTGCAGCTGCCGACTATACTGTTATCTAAACGGGTAGGGAGTGTCATTACAATTCTAACGACGTGCGTGTGTGTGGAAAGGTGGGCCTATAGTCATATTATGTTACTTTATAATATGTACGTGTGTGTGACCCGCACACTTAAAGACCCGGGTAGGTCCACACGGCCATCGCTGTTGCTTGGGTCCCTATGGTCCTGAGTTCTTAATCATTTTCACATGACTGTGGACTTGAGGTGATACATCATACAACATAGTTAATCGAGAATATGGGTTTCCTTATAACAAATTAATCTGGAACATAAGTGACTGTCTCGCGCCGGCCCCTGCATTACGTATCGGTGACCTAACCTCTCTGTCACCTCAGCGCGTGACCGTCGGCTGTCGAGACTGAACAGTACAACCTGCTAGATTATCCGGGGCGACATGCGAACCTATGAGAGCTGTCGGAGGCAGTGTCGCTGTCGCTGGCGCGGGTGGGGGGTGGTTCGATACCTCTTTGATACGGCCAGATACTCGCTGGCCGCGCAGGAAAAATCTGTCATATCTCAACTGTATATTCTACAACAGGCGGTGTGCGGGATAAATACTAAAAGGTCGGACGCTCTGCGCACGGGGCAAGTTAACTACCTTAGGCGTTCTCACACATAAGTCACACTGAGCACACATACGTGTGCATCATACACATCTGTAATCCGCTGACGCACTCTCAGTGTGCGTTCGTCTTGATTTGGAATATTCTTAAAAAATATCCACACGTCGCAAAGAATAAAAGTTCATGTTATTGAATACGTACAATAATGACAATCCACAAGAGTAAACGACTCACGCACTCCCCATGAAAAACTAACTTTTTTTCTTTCTTCGCTCTTCGTTCTGATACGACACCGTTTCAGGACTTGATTTTCATCTAAATAGGCAGTAGATTAAATTATTGTAAGAAATATGATCTACGACCATCACCTGGCGAAATACAATGCTAACATGATGAATATAAAAAATATGAGTTTCAAAATGTTCGTTATTTGTCTTCGTATTGGTCAAACCTTGACAATACGAAACACGTGTACTACTGTACTACCTCCGAATATTTGTTACAAAGAATACGGACTCTAAAACATGTTTGCCTTTATTTTTTTTTACTATCTCATACATGTTAGTTATTATGAACTTCAATGAAATGGTAGAATTACCAGTAATATTAAACAAAACGCATTGAAAACCACCACACCTAGCGAACATTAAAACTTGTATTGTCGTCTTTCATGAATGATTTATGAAGAAACCGAGAGTTTGTTGGCAGAATATAATATTCTGCAGTACTTTGTTCTAGAAAATGAGACGAAAGGTAAAGCCTTACAGGCAATTCAATACGAAATACTACAAGTATACTTCTGTGATTTATGACGATTGGGAGAAAAGATGACACATAACAAAAAGGCGTCATACTCCAGCGATTCCTTTTTTTTTTTTATGGTTCGTTCATTAACAGCCTCACAATGTGGTGCCAATAAAAATTATTTAAGAACTCATTGAGTTGCTCCCCATCCCCGGAAATTCTTTAGTAAAAGGCGAGAAGATTTATGCGTGTTTGAAGGGACACTCAAGTTAGTTTTCAGATGTTCACATCTGGTCTAATATAGTTTTGAGCTTACATCTACAAGGAACATAACTCCGAGCAAAAAGGTACAATTTCTCATGTATTATATGGCAAAAGAAAAACTTCGTTGTGTCTTTACTACACCTTTTAAATGTCTTCTAATATTAACAATACAGACAAAATAATATCCTAACCTTTTGTATTGTCCTCTAGCTCCATTGAAGTGCAAACGCCTAACACTTCAATGATCTACACTGTCCTCTTGCTCGCAGATTAGGTGTCAAATAGTGCGCATCTTCTACGGCATGTAAGCAACACTAAAACAATAACAAATATATTGTAATTACAATCTTTCTACACAATATAAAAACAATATTTTAATATATTTCTTTGTTGACAGTACATTTCGCAGATCTTTCACTTTCTTCACTGGTTTGAATAAGGGAAACTGTCAGTTCTTTTCACACCTGTCAGCTGCGCAAATTATCGCCACTTTTAGAACCTAGTTCCACGCTCTGTGGAAGCACCAGCCTTGAGCTTGGTGTGACATCATTGTTTGATGTCACGCACCATATATTGTCAGCAAACAGATTGAAAAGGGCACCAGCCATCTGTCGGATGAGCTTAGACAAAACTGCCGGCCTTTACAGCAGAAAGCCCCCCGTCCACTTGGCATTCCGTTTGTTGAGGGCAATTCACCACCTATAAGCGAACACCCTCCTGGGGTAAGGACAGTGGGGGGGGGGGGGGGGGATACACTGCCGTATGTTTTGTTTTTCATTTCAAGACCATCTTCTACTCTTTTCTGCAATATAACTGTCCAAACAACCACAGATGCATTAGCATTTCCATCAAATTAGCACAGTAACTGCAATGAAAAGAGAAATGCAAGAGGGCCTTTGATATCATATTAGGAAACATGTAGAACAGAGTATGATTTTAGATAATCAACAAATTCAAGTAATATTTACAATATAACATTAAACAATAAATGGATCAGCTAGGACTTACCCATAGACCACTATATCTGTATCTTGAGATACAGTGGTCTATAACTTACCTTTCTTAAGTGGCGATGTGCTAAGTCGTTGAAGAAAATTTTTATTCGATTACAGACGGCCGTAAAAAGATAGGTTATACTATAATAACTCTATACTAAGTGAATACATGTGGTCTTGAATGAGCGGGATCCCAGCATTTTACGATGGGACAGGAAAGGTTAAGCTCTATTTTTCTTCGCCTCAATACTAAGCCACATAATGTAGCTAAATAAATCATAGCCATAATGGTTTTGCCGTCATCACTTAAAGTGCCCGCCGTGGAACACACTGCCTGTTTTCATTCTCATGAGTTCTTTCTCCTCCTACTGATTATTTTACTCGAACCTTCACAATGACTAGCCTTTATTTATATTTTAAGTTGGTGGTGGTGACTGTAGAAGGACATGGCGGCAAGTAATGGCAGTGTGATTGCGTGCCTGTATTTTTCTACATTAGGCTTGCGTGGAAAAAAAAGAGCTATGATTCTCTGATCACAATAAACGTCCTCAATAACGCCCAACTCTTCAAAATGTACAATGAACTGATTTGGCTGAGGTTGACTCATTCCGTGTGCGAGAATTCCTCTCATCCGAGCATGAAGAGGAGAGAGAGAATCAATTCGAAGAGTAAAGACAACTATCCCTACGATGATAAAAAAAAAAAAATCAAGGGAAGAAACCCGAACACATACGACTTTGAAATATATATAGTAAAGGAAGAATTTCAGGGGTATGGAAAAATGGTCGAAAATCGACAGAGCGAGTTGGAAGAATTTCGTTTCTAAATCACGAATCAACTGAGTCTGATGATAATTGTCAAGGGTTTCTCAACACCGTTTGACAAAAGCCACGCGATAATCAAATATTATGTAACACTTAGACACTATGAGTGCTGGATACTTAATGGATCCAATTTTCGGATTCGATTAAGAGTCTAGTTGTGATTCATCTCAAGATAATTTCCTCCCGCTGGGAGGCGGTCCATAGGCCCAGTAACAAAAACAAAGGAACTCTATAGTTCTCAACCTACTCAGCTGTGCCCGGCCCGCCACTTCCCATAAATTGGGTAATGGACAGTCCTCAGCCCTGGGGAATCCCTGGGCAGCATCCGCTCAGGGGAGGACACTCGGCCTCGTCATCGTGGTGTTGGGTTACACCAAGTTTCGGTCAGGGGGAACTGCTAATCAGACTATAGAAGTGATCCTATGAAGTATGCATCTACTGACCGTCCGTCCTGCAGCCCGTGCGCACTAAATGCTCCCAAATAAACACCCGCCTGTGGGCAGGATATAAACAGCAATGGGCGCCGCCACTTGGATTGCAAAGGTTTTCCAATTTTAGCGAATAAACTTTTCATTTAGTATAATACATCAGGTACTTAAAATTTTGCATAAAGAGGCATACAGCGATTGTAAAAATAGCTAATGAGTGGCATAATAGTTACAAACTAAATATAAACCCCCCAAAATATTCAAGGTGTTTTCTCGCATGCCTGGCTAACGCTGCAGTAATTTTTCGGTTACAACGAGAACTAACTATCTTTTTGGTGTTTGTCCCTATCAGCCACTCTTTCTATTATTCATTAATTATCTTTCTAAGCCTAACCCTAATGAACTATCCACTCCTACGCTAATGACTTTAACATGCATCATTCAAGGTCGTTCATTAGACCCACTCTACAAGCTGGAAAAGCGTAGATTTGGAAAGGAAATTGGGAAAAAACTGGTTCACAAATAGGGTGGTGAATGAATGGATTGGACTCAGTAGACAGGTAGTTAGTGCGAGTCATTAGGGAGCTTAAAGATGGGCTGATAGGTTCTGGATGGAGGAGGAAAGGGTGGATGTAGGTAGTTGTTAGGTGACAAGATCTACCACGTGTAGGCCTCGCGGTCCCTCTTGTAGCTTTCTTATGTTCTTATGTTCTAATTAAATTCTTCACGGAGGGATGCCACAGAGTTGCCTAATTAGATTCTTCTATTAATTTCTAATTGGGCAAAGCAAACTTGTTTTGTTCAATGCCTCATAAAATCCAATTCTCTTCACCAATCTACTCGAAATAACCTTCCCAGACAACTATATCCCCTCTTCTTCAATAGCACCCAACTGTCCCCTATTCTACAATGAACATTCTTGGAATATCCTTTACTAAAAATCTGAACTGGAAATAGACTATATACAGTGAGCTCGATCGGCCATCTGGTGCCGTCTGGGAACCTCCTGTCAGCTCAGGACGATCGGTCTCGGGGTGTCCAGCTTGACTTATTTTTCCATTATGCTCTACCAAGACTAGCTACAATTAAGTGTTGCCATGGTCACATAGTTTATGCAAAAGAAAATATACGAGTTTTACTTATTCATGGAGTTATATGAGGATTGGCAAGAATAGAAGTATTCGACCACAGGTCTCCTACAACATTCTACTAAATCTGTAGAGGAATGCTTCAAGGCAGGCGTGGTGTATAGGTTAATATTACCTTCATGCGATGCAAAGAGAAGGTAATTATTAACTCATACACGCGACCGGTGCTACTTTAGTATGCGTTCTACCGCAGTACCGTCAGTCTACAGTGGTTGTGGGGGTTATCTTACCGCCAACACTGGTCCACAGTTCCCTACCCTAGCATCTGAGGGGGGATTAGTTTACTGGTCCACAGGTCACTAGGTCGGTAGCTAACACAGGTCAGGTCATCATAGTTGGGTCCCTACCCCTGCATCGTGAACGTGCAATGTGGAACGCGTGACAGAAATACTCTGATTCCCATCATTCAGGCGGATATGTGGAAGGCCGGTTCAGTGATTCCACGCTGAGAATGGCCTGCATATGGAAACTTAAATAATCTGGGTTATCGCTATATAATACAGTGAATCACCAAGAAAATTACATTGATCCAGTAAGGAGCAAACACTCAGGGCATAGAACGATCTTGGTTGGATGCCAAAACACGTATTTCAAAGAACATGACAGTTGTTAGCAAGGAACTGTTTCAGTCACACCTTAATCATTTTTGCTGGAAAGTGCTCAGAAAAGATGAACCTGATTTGTTTATAGCATTTTTGAACGATATTCGTAATGTATACCGCTAATTGTTTATGCATGATATACTATTGTATTAGAAGTAGCAATGTGATGTTATTGTTCATTAATAAATTGATTAATAAATAAAAAAATTGTTATTCTCCGATGGAAATAATCCATTTCCCACAGTATAGCGTGGTAGCGCGGTAGACCTCATACTAAAGTAGAAGCAGCCGGTAGACCGCATACTAAGGTAGAAACAGAACGGTAGAACGCATACTAAAGTTGCACCCACCCGCCTTGAAACATTCCGCTACAGTATTTAGTAGAATGTTGTAGGACACCTGTGGTCGAATGCTTCTATTTTGCCAACAATCCTCATTATGGGCTAAATGCAAGAATGCTCGTCAAACCCCGGCAGGTGGATATTGCCGACCGTCGTACCTCCACCGGTGGGGTATACAAGAATTGTTCTCAAGAGCCCGGCCAGTGGAGATTTGGGCAGGCGTACCAACACAAGCGAGTCCAAGACGGCATCAGTATTTTTACTGTTTTACACATATCTAATACATTTTCCTAGTGTAATTTATCATTTTTGCCATTAAAATAATAGCTTAGTTAGTGTTCGCCACTTATCTGAGGCGTTGATGTAGAATAAATGGGCCCGAGTGATGTTTGTGAGTACATTCGAACGTCCCGCCAGTCGCCACAAAGCAATATGGCGGACCACCTTCACCACCACCGTTCTCCCTCATCACCACTTATCACAACAGTATAAGGCCTCCTGCACCTAATTTTACCTTAATTATGACACGTGTGCATTCACAGTGTATGAATGTCACTCTCGGTTATGTTGAAAACTCGCCTGTAATGGTTTGGGAAGAAATATGATGGAATAAGGACAGAGGACAAGGCATGGACAACGCAACCAGTGGAGCAACGCTACCAGTGGAACGCAACGAGTGGAGTGTTTTCAAATTATTCTTGCTTGTCGAAACACGATGCAACGGGTCGAGAAAATTTCTTGTATATGGCCCTATAACGCCATGAATAATGTAAAACTCGTATATTTTCATTTTGCATAAACCTATGTTGACCATGACAACACTTAATTGTAGCTGGTTTGGTAGGGAATAATGGAAAATAAGTCAAGCCTGACACACCGAGACCCGACGTCCTGAGCTGACGGGAGGTTCCCAGACGGCCACCAGATGGCAGATCGAGCTCACTGTTATAGTCCTATTTTATTTCATCTCTTGCTAAAACAGCTTCTATGAAATTAGTCTTGTAGCATCTGCGTCCAATTTTTTCTTCCTCCCAGTTGCTTGCTCTGTACAGGGGCCTTATCCGCCCATGTATGGAGTATGTCCAGTGGCGGCTCGTGATAAAATATAATGGAGGGACTGCAAGCTTTGCACATCAGTAGGATACACAAATTTTACCTATTTCAGGAATGAGTACTGTTGTAGTTGATATTCACGGATTTCAGGGCATGGTAGTAGTGGTGGTGGTAGAAGGGATGGTGGGGGTGGTAGTGTTGGTAGTAGAGGGGATGGCTGAGGTGGTGATGGTAGAATTACAGTATTACTTGAAAATAAAGTCGGTACCGCTTGACTTCAGTCTTTTCATTTAATGTCAGCTGGGATAAGTTGGTGTTTTGCAAATACTTCAATGGATTTTCCATCGTCATAGGGTAACTAAAGGAAGCACGATTTAACCACACCGTCTACACGCACTGTAAACACGAGGGACGAGACTTAGCTGCCTCGACTGCAGCTCTATGTTTTCACAAGTGGCGCAGCGGCGGCGCAGACATGAATGGGAAAGCAAATATGAAAGTAACTTAAATTTTGATTTGGTTTTAATGAAAATTCACTGAGTAACGTATTGAAAATAATTAAATAACGTATGACTTTTTGTTATGATATATTTGTTAGTACTGTATCAATTCTGCTGTGTCTCTAAATGCATCATACACCTGGCAGTGAGTGTCTGGGGGTGCTGCAGCTCTGCAGCCCTATGCCACGAGCCGCCACTGAGTATGTCTCGCATGTTTGGCGGGGTGGATTCAATCATACAGCTCTCCTAAACAAAGTGGAGTCAACAGTTTTTCGTCTCATCAACTCCTCTCCTCTGACTGACTGTCTTCAATCTTTAAATCACCACCTCAATGTTGCTTCTCTTGCGATCTTCTACCGTTATTTGCATGCTCACTGCTCCTCTGTACTTGCTAACTGCATGCCTCCCCCCCTCCCGCGCCCTCGCTGCACATGACTTTCTACTCATTCTCATCTTACTAAGGCAAAAGTTAACCAGTATCATCACTCTTTCACTGGTAAATTTTGGAGCTTTCATCCAGTTTCCATTTTTCCATCTTTTTCGACTTCATTATTATCGAGAAGTGTGTCGACACCTCCCGAACTAAATTGGCCCACCCCCCTTTCTACAATCTTTTACTGTCTTCTTCATAGAGACTGGCAGATATAAGTTATAGTGGGTATTTTGTTAAAATAAAATTTCCCTTGGTCAGTCCTGAGGTAAAAAAATGTCATCGGATGTCTCCGATGACACTTTTTTTCATTTATATATATATATATATATATATATATATATATATATATATATATATATATATATATATATATATATATATATATATATTTTTACAATTAGAGTTAGGCAACTACACATTCTAAAGATTTGGAATTATTTACGATCTGTTATTTGATCACAGCAGCCATTCTAACAGACACATCACCTGCTCATCACACTGACAAAACTGTGAGTTTGTTTGCCGGTTTTTTTCAGTCCCTGACATCTCCAACATATTAAGGAGATTGTTCTGTGTATGAGAACAGCACCATCATACTCTGAATTTGTAACGTAACGAACGGTAAAGTCACTTACATGCCACCATAAGTATAGCTATTTGCTAACTCCACCTTCCATGAACCAGACAGATTATAAGGGGGATGCGCGAACGCAATCCCCCGAACGAATCCCTACCTATCCCGCTAACAAAACTTTCGCACTCGAGTTAACATTCTAATTCTAACAGACACATCAACTGCTCATCAATCATCACACTAACAACGCTGGGAGTTTGTTTGACGGCCGTTTCAGTCCCTGAGACCCTGACATCTCCAACATATTAAGGTCATTGGTCCAGGAAGAGGCAGGCGGCCTGGTACGCTGCAGCCACCGACTACCACCCACTGGACGCCACCCAGCAACAACCCAGGGCAGATGGCGCACTACTGCAGCGTGTGCGTCTTGGCTACTGCACCAGAGAGGAGCTGCAGGAGGACTTCGATGGGCAAGTGTGCGACCACTGCGAGATGCACAACCGTCGCCCACTGGTGCATTACCTCCAGTCCTGCCCGGCCCGGCCCCCGCCGCCCAGCCTGCAGGTGGGGGGCTGCTGAGTGGGCGTGAAGGCAGGGCCGCCCTCATGGTCCGCCACACCCCGAGAGACGTGATGTTGGGGGTGCTGCGAGCAACGCCCCCTCCCCGCTGACACATCACGTAAACACATCCCGCCGCGCCCGGCAGGGTGACCAGTGACGCAGGTGACTCACCGTCACCACGCCTCCACGCGACCCTCCCGTAGCCTGACGGGATACCCTCCTCACTGGCGGGCTGATGCCCGCTTTGTACTTCTCTGCTCCTGCATATGCATTTATGTACATGCTTGTATTGTGTGTGTGTGTCCTGTATGCTTAGTTGTACTATAAACCTTTACAAAAAAATTAAGGTCATTACTGTAAAATTAGAGTCTGCATATATAACTTTACGGTAAAGGCCAAAGGTTACATGCCACCATTAGTATAGCTAATTCCACCTTCCATGACCCAGATAATATGGGGGATGCGCGAACGCAATCCCCCGCTAACAAAAATTTCACACTCGAGTTAACCACATTTGGGTTAATCGCAAGGGTCAGCACCGCCGGAGTGCAATGGTGGGCCTCGCCTTGGGAAAACCGCCTTCAGGATCGCGGTATCTCCTGTGCCAGGTAAGTATGCTTTCCGCAGCCAGATGCCAGATATTACGCCGCCAAGCTAAACACCTACGCAAGGTAAACCATTTATATGGTAATACTTCCCTGTAAACAAGATGTCATATTATGGTTCTCTACAAGACTGTATAGTATATCATAAAATATTTATGCCGCTTCTATACAGCACTGTTGTCTATTTTATAACACCTTAATTTCATTCATAAGTCACCAGACATTAGACAAGCACATACTTATCTCCTCTATCACTCTCACTTCCATTCACATATATCCTGAGCGACATTAGTTTTTGCCCTAAAACAGGAAGAGCATCACTTCTCATTCCACCTTTCACTGTGAGAACACATCATTAACTTTGTCTTGTTTCAGTCAATCTAATTAACATTTGGTGCAGTCATTACTAGTTATATTATCTGACGCTGTTATTTGAGTAAATAATATTTCTATACCATGCAATACATTTTTCATAAAAAGATAACAATACTCACTGTATAAGGATAAATATTATGTAAAGATTCTGGGAGCGTCTACGCCACCTTAGACTGTACTCCCTGCAGAGAAGACGTGAGAGGTACCTAGTAATCTATGTGTGGAAGACCCTAGAGACACTGGTACCTGACGTAGGCCTGCAAATAAACCATCATCCAAGGAAAGGTCGACTGTGCTACATCAGGAGAACACAAGCAACCACTCAAAGAGTAGCAACAGTAGTACATAACTCATTTACAAGAAATGGGGCTCGTTTGTTCAATGCTGTGCCAAAGGCCATCAGGGAGCTGATTGGAGTATCCACTGACTCCTTCTAGCATCAGCTGGACAAATGGTTGGCATCAGTGCCTGACGAGCCCCCAACACCAGGCTACCCCAGCACCGGAAGCAACTCTTTGGCGTGCCACCACACCACCAGAGAAGCGGAGCTGCCTGGCCACAGCGAAGGCCCACCTTAGCTGCGCCCTGGGAGGCGAAATTCTACTAAGTAAACTAAGTAAGTAAGTGTTCCCCTTTCAGCAAAACCCAGACATCCAAAGAAAACAAGTGTAACGGAGCACCCAAGTAAACCGGCGAGAACATTATTTTTTTACTCCTTCACTGCGGCAAAGGAAATTGCATATAATAAAAAAAATTGGGTTAATATGGAGGAGAGTTTCACGTTCGTTTTCAGAGACACCAACTACTTTTTCTTGGCCTACAATAGGTGCTTGTTCTAATGGTGCTAGTTTTATTTTGCGCAAACCAAAAGAAAAAAAAAATGTATATTTTGTGGTTAAGGTTAGGTTAGGTTTCTTTAAAACCTGTAAGGTTAGGTTAGGTTAGGTTTCATTAAAACATAAGGTTAGGTTAGGTTTCATTTTTTTTTTGGTTTGCGCAAAATAAAACTAGCCCCATTAGAACAAGCACCTATTGTAGGCCAAGAAAAAGTAGTTGGTGTCTCTGAAAACGAACGTGAAACTCTCCTCCATAATTACCAAAAATTGTTTCATGAATTGGGTGGTTTATGAAACTGTCGCCGATAGGAATTCTCGCCGAATCGACCGAGAACTGTCGCCGGCGGTAGAACACTCGCCGACGCGGAAAGTTTCGGCGTCAGTTGGAAAGTTGGAAAAGATGAAAAGGAAGAACAAAGGGTATATAATCGTCTGTTATTTGTCAGAAGCGTTTTGGAAGCACAGGGAATTTACAGAATTTGAATGCGGATTATTTATAAACGGCTGACTGGACGCAAAAAGTGACGACATATTGTTGATATACTCGATAATGGCTATAATATTGTTACGCCCTCGACCCCACCACGTACACACTCCAGATGTCTCTGTGAGGCTGACAGGCGTTACAGACCGCTGCTTGACGTACTTAAGCACACGAAAGGTTCGGTATGCGAGTGAGAAGCGAGTTGTATATTAGTCCACGCCTTTATCAACACAGGCGAAGGAAACACTTCTGACTCCTTTCTTGCGTTTACTGAATAAAGTCCTGATACAATTAACAGAGTACAAAACCCGAGGGGAGGCAGGCACCCTGCAGGCGGAGGGCCACAAAGCGGGAGGCAGCCGGGAGACGTGAACGAGCTACACAACGGTCTGGCGGCCACTGCCACAGTGACGCAGGTAACACACCCTCACCGCCTCCAGGCGACCCTCCCGTAGCTTGACGGGAAAAATATTTCCATACCATGAAATACTACTTATTTATGCAAAATCAATACTGCGCAATACTCGGACTGTGTAAAGATATAATAATGTAAAGATTCTGTTTCGATATGTTCCACTTTCTGCAAAAACAAGACATCAAAAGAAAACACGTGTAACGGAACACTCAAGCAAACCGGCGAGAGCATTGAACTCTGGGACAGGGAAACTTGCAAATAATAGGAGGAAATTGTTTAATAAATACGGTGGTTGATGATAGGAAAATACCCAGTTATTGGGTCGTTAGTACATTTGTCATTTATTAGTTCAGGGTAAAATTTCGGTAGTGGGCTTTCAGCGATTTGGAGGCCGAAACTTAGCTTTCCTGGATAGTTTTAATGTGTATTGAATGAGTCTGGCACTCGTTTTTGTCAGAAATATATATATATTTTTTTACAAGTGTGGGAGTTTGTCCGCTCCGCCCCTCCCCACAAACCTTGCTCCTCCTCTTTGCACTGCCATAGTACTGATGTGTTTCATCCTCACCCGCATTATACGCTCATCAACCGGAGTAACCTCAACAACTGACGGCTGCAGTTTGCTGGAGATGCCTATAGCTACTCCCCGTACACGGTGACCATTGCTCATGCCGGACCAGTAGTAGGTGTAATCCCCACTGCTAGTCTCGCCACTGCCAGGCCTCCTCGTCTCAGAGTCCCACTATATCCACCCTCAGCCTACTGAGCTCGCCCGATAGGAGAGGTAGTCGATGATCGTCTATGAGGCTCAGAACGTTCCACGAGCCCACACGAAGAACCCTCCGCAGGTTGATCCCAGGAGTGATTCGACGGCCAGGCGCCGCCTCTGCACCGCCCCGGCCACCCCCATAAGAAAAAGTTGGGCTAGGGGGCCCTACCATTTGATTTAGAGTGCGGGATTCCCGAGGGCTTTGCCCCGCACTCGTCATAGGCAGACCCCTCCCCTGCGTCGGCATAGGAGGGGATTGCATGGTCGGGCCCCCCGGCAAAACCGGGTCGGGGGCGCGATTACCGCGCCCCCATCCTATCGGTCGCCCGGCCGGTCGTATCCTAGCGCTTCGTGTCCTGGTGGAACGCCGACGTGAGTTTCGACAGGGGATGCTTGCAGCCTAAGTAGATCTCAAGAAGGCGTTTGACTCAGTGCATCGTGAGTCACTCTGGGATCTTCTGCGACTTCGAGGGATTCCTGCAAGGACTATTGGTTTGATGACTGATCTGTATTCTGGGACTGAGAGTGCTGTGAAGTGTGGAGTAGGTGTATCCAGCTTCTTTCCTGTGAATACAGGAGTGAGGCAAGGGTGCGTCCTTGCCCCATCACTTTTCAACGCTTGTATGGATTGGGTATTGGACAAGGTTGTAGATTAAAGTGATTGTGGAGCATCCGTCGGCAACACCAAGATCACTGATCTTGTTTTTGCCGATGATGCAGTAATCTTTGCTGAGTCGCTGGAGGTCCTGGTGATGGCTCTCGAGGCGCTGCACGAGGAGGCAAAGCCTTTGGGACTTGAGGTCTCCTGGCTCAAGACCAAGGTCCAGGTGTTTGGAGACTTACTAGATGAAGCAGTACAGTCTGTTCATGCGTGTGGCGAGGACATTGAGATCTTGGAAAGTTTTACATACCTTGGTAGCGCAGTCCACAATGACGGCGGGTCACGTCAAGAAGCCTTACGGCGGATTGGCATAGCCCATGGTGTTATGGACTCGCTCAGCGGGAGTATTTGGCGTTGTCGGTACCTGTGCAGGAGGACAAAGATCCGGATCTTCAAGTCGCTTGTGATCCCTGTCTTAGTCTATGGTTGTGAGACATGGACACTAAATAGTGACTTGAAGAGACGAATCAATGCCTTTGGTAATAAGTGTCTTCGCAGAATCATGGCGTATCGCTAGGATGATTACGTGTCAAATCAGCGATTGCACCATGAGACTGAATCGAAGCCTATTACCTGCATAGTCCGTCAGCGCCAACTTCGGCTACATGGGCATGTGGCACGCTACCCTGAAACCGATCCTTCCCATCGGGTTGTATCTGTAAGAGACAATCCGGCGTGGAGGAGGCCAAGGGGGCGCCACAAGGCTCGTGGCTGGGGTAAGTTGATGTTTCTTGTCGAGAGCTGCTTGGTATGGGAAAGGAGCCTGCATGGGAACTCGCGCGTGGTGACCCCCGGGAGTGGCGTCGTAGGGTGGGCGAGGCGACGCGCCCCCCGGCGTATGCCACCAATGATTGATTGATTGATAGTACTGATCATTTTCATTTTTCTTGATATCTGTTACTAAACCAAACCCCACCTCTAACCTAACCTAATCTGATTTAACCTACCTTAATTGTTTCTGACTGAAATAAAAATAGATATTCGGTACTACATGTACAGTAAACTCTCTCTAAATCGAACCCGTATAATTCAAACTTCGGATAATTCGACCTGTTTCAGGCCAGTTCAAAATTTTCAATAGCTTTCCATAATTCGAGCAAGTTTGAATTATCCTTAGCCTACTAGTGGGAGTCCGACCTCTCGCTTGTGGTGCGTGCGTCGAAAAAAATGCACTTGGAAAGAAATGCACTTTGAAATAGTAAATGCACTTCGAAAAAAATGCACTTCGAATAAATGCACTTCGAAATAAATGCACTTCGAAATAAATGCACTTCGAAATAAATGCACTTCGAAATAAATGCACTTCGAAAGAATGCACTTCGAAAGAATGCACTTCGAAATAAATGCACTTAAAAAATGCATTTCGAAAAAATGCACTTCGAAATAAACGCACTTCAAAATAAACACACTTCGAAAAATAATAATTTCGAATAAATGCACTTCGAAAAAATGCACTTTGAAAATATGTACTTCGAAAAAAAATGCACTTGGCTGGGCCTGGCTGAGGCAGGTCTCAAGCCGCCAGAGCTTGCTAAACGCGACTTAAGGACGGATCGCTTGTGAGGATTGACCCGTGAGGATTACTAGGGTACGGGATGACCAGGGTACAAGTTAGACAAGGTCCAGGTTGACTAGGTTACACTTTGACCTGGTATCCAATTGGCTTGAGTCTCATATGACTTGAGACCGAAATGTCTTGGGGATCATTTGACTTCATTACCAATCACCTCGGTACCAATAGGGGCATAGACGCAGAGGGCAGAGTTACCATGAACTATTATTTTTTTTTCTTTTTCCGTTCTCACCATGGGAGACTATTCTTTCTTTCTTAGTTAATTTCTCCATATAACAATCCCTCTCAGTCATGAAGTTAATTTTATATTATCATAAATGATCCATAAGAACATCACATATACTTCAATCTCCATATTAATCACATTTTTAGGATATATAAATACAATACCCTCAATACTTGAATGTGTCTACTACTGGATAATTAATAACGAAAAAAATAGTGAGGTGTACTATTCTTGTCATGCAGGTAGAGAACAACAGGAAAGTCATGAATCCTACTGCCATATCATATCTATATTATAATCTTCGAAAACTGTCTCAGGAAGATACGCTGCCAGACGTACAAACTCCAAAAAAAAATTTATACGCTGCCAGACTTACAAACTCAACTTTCCATTAACCAGATTATAAGGGGGATGCGCGAACGCAATCCCCCGCTAACAAAAATTTCGCACTCGAGTTAACCACATTTGGGTTAATCGCAAGGGTCAGCACCGCCGGAGTGCAATGGTGGGCCTCGCCCTGGGAAAACCGCCTTCAGGATCGCGGTATCTCCTGTGCCAGGTAAGTATGCTTTCCGCGGCCAGATGCCAGATCTTACTCCACCAAGCTAATCACCTACGCAAAATAAATATTTTTTTTTGTAAATACTTTCTTAAATATAAGATGCCATACATGGTCTTCTACTAAACTATACATCCATTTTTTTAAATATTTGTGCCGCTTCTTGAACGCGCGCGGTTGTATTAGTTATCACTCCAAATAAATTAATGACAATGTCAGACAATCATGAATAAGTACGTACTTATATCTATAGCTCACTTCCATTCAAATATATACTGAGCGACAAAAGTTTTGCCCTAAAACAGGAGGAGCTCACTTCTCATTCCAACTTTCACTGTCAGAACACATTGTATTGAACTTTGTATTGTTCCAAAGTCAATCCAATCAACATTTAGTGCAGTCATTACAGGTTGTTGTTTTTATCTGACGCTCAGCTATTTGAAAAAGAAATATTACTATACCATGTAATACTTATTTTCATGCAAAAATCACACAATACTACCACTGTGTAAAGATAAGAATCATGTAAATGTTTTGTTCCGATGTTCCCCTTCCTGCAAAAACAAGACATCCAAAGAAAACATGTTTTTACGGAAAACTCACGCAAACCGACTAGAACATTTAACTCCAATACGGCAGAGGAAATTGAAAATCATAAGTTTCATAAATACAGTGATAGATGTTTAGAAAATATTCTATTATCAAGTCGTTAGTGCATTATTCGCTACCGTAGATAACACTGAAGTCGCCAGGACAACGTTTTTTATTTATTTACAGACGTCTGGTGGCGTTAATACCTACATTTTTAAATCCATGATTTCAGGAAAGTTAGAAGGGGCTATCTGGAGTCTGTGTCATTTTGCGTCTTCATCTGTCATATTATGGCTATAAATAAACAAATTACAAAAATATAACCGAGTGGCGACGTTGATAACGGGCTACATTAAAGTCGGCATCTAGTGTTTATGTTCGGAGTGTCCTCCCGCCGTCGTCGTCGCCCGAAAAAAAATCCGAGTAGGGAAATTTGTAACAGTTTATACCTACAGATACAAAGCATAAAACAACGCTGAAACAGGGTAGATTATACAGTCATGATATAAACTACTGTGTATCATCTTCAGTGGCACAGACAAATCAGTTTGTGATGCTATAATTTGTAATATATGGCGGCTGGCGACATTACTGCAGCTAGCGACTGTGTCAATACAATTCCAACTACGGGGATGAAAAGTGGGCCTATATCATATATGTTACTTTAATAATATGTACGAGTATTACACGAACTACCACGGGTAGGTCCACCGGCCTCCTGTTGCTTCCTTATGTTCTTTTCAATTTTCACATGACTGTGGACTTGAGGAAATATAATATTAATCGAGAATAGGTTTACTTATAACAAATTTATCTTGTACACACAAGGAACAATGACCTAACCTTGGTCCTGCGCTCGAGCGAAGGACATGAACGAAACCTGCTATAATTTGCTATAAATATTATATACTCTTTGATACGGATGCTCTACCACAGCATAAACTGTATATTCTACACCGCACTCACGTTTTTACCTTAGTTCTTGCACATATTCAATCGTATAAAAGTTCCAAAATTTGCAGTGTAGTTTGCATTTGGAAACATCATTAAAAAAAATATCCACAAGTCCCGGGAAAAAGATAAAAATTCATGTTATTGAATACGACAATAATGACAATCCACAAGAGTAAACGACTCACCGCCACTCTACAATGAAAAACCTCACTTTTTTTTCTTTTTTAGACTCTTCGATTCTGATACGACACCGTTTCAAGACTTGATTTTCATCTAATAGCCAGAGATTAAAATGTATTGTAAGAAATATGAATCTAGCGACCATCACCTGGCGAAATACAATGCTAACATGAATATAAAGAATATGAGCTTCAAAATGTTCGTATTTGTGTCTTCGTATTGTCAAAACACTTGACAATACGAAGACACGTGTACTACCTAAGAATATTTGTTACAAAGAATACGGCACTAAAACTGTGCTAATTTTTTTTACTATCTCATACATGTTAGTTATTAATGAACTTCAAAGAAATGGTATAATTACCAGTAATATGAAACAAAACGCTGGAGACCATCAACACCTAGCGAACATTAACCTTTCCTTGCGTCTTTCATGAATGATTTATGAGAAACCGAGTTGGCAAATATAATATGCTGCAGTACTTTGTTCTAGAAAATGAAGACGAAAGGTAAAGCCATACATGCCAAATTCGATACAGAAATATACAAGTATACTCTGTGATTTATGACAGATGGGAGAAAAGATGACACATAACAAAAAGGCGGTCAGACTCTAACGATTGATGGTTCTTAAACAGCCCACAATGTGGGCCAATAAAATTATTTAAGACTCATTGAGTTGCTCCCCTCCACGGAAATCTTTAGTAAAGGCGAAAGATTTATGCGTTTTGAAGGGAAACCAGAGTTAATTTTTCAGAATTTCACTCTGGCTAATATAGTTTCAGCTTAACATCTACGAGGAACATAACTCCGAGCAAAAGGTAAAATTCTCATGTATTTTATGCAAAAGAAAACTTCGTCGTGTCTTTAAATTTACCTTTTAAAATGTCTCTATATGTAACAATACAGACAAATAATATCCTACCTTTGTATTTCCTCTACTCATTGAAGTGCACGCCTAACACTTCAATGAATCTATCAACGTGTCCCTCTTGCTCGCAGATTAGGTGTCAAATATTGCGCATCTTTTACGGCATGTAAGCAACACTAAACAATATTTTGATATCTTTCTACACAAAATAAAAACAATTTTAATATATTTCTTTGTTGAGTACATTTCCGCAGATCTTTCACTTTCTTCAATGGTTTGAATCATTAGTAAGGGAAAATGTCAGTTCTTTTTCACACCTGTCAGCTTGCGCAAATTATCGCCACTTTTAGACCTAGTTCCACGCTCTGTGGAAGCACCAGCCTTGAGCTTGGTGTGGACATCATTGTTGATGTCACGCACCATATATTGTCAGCAAACAGATTGAAGAGGGCACCAGCCATCTGTCGGATGAGCTTGACCAAACTGCGCCCTTTACAGCAGAAAGCCCCAGTCACTTGGGCATTCCCGTTTGTGAGTGCATTCACCACCTCTACGAATACCCTTCTGGGTAAGGAACACTGCAGTAGTTTTGTTTTTCATTTCAAGGCCATGTTTCTCTTTTTCTCATATAACTGTCCAAACAACCACAGATGCATTAGCATTTCCATCAAATTAGCCAGTAACTGCAATGAAAAGAGAAGCATGCAAGAGGGCCTTTCATATAAATATTAGGAAACATGTAGAACAGAGTATAATTTAGATAATCAACAAATTCAAGTAATATTTACAATATAACATTAAGCAAGAAATGACTCGGCTAAGGACTTACCCATAGACCACTATATCTGTATCTTGAGATACAGTGGTCTATAACTTACCTTATCTTAAGTGGCGATGTTGCTAAGTCGTTGAAGAAAATTCTTCGAGTACAGACGCCGTAAAAAGATAGTATATACTATATACTAAGTGAATACATGTGTTCTTGATGAGCGGGATCCCAGCATTTTACGATGGACAGGAGAGTAAAGCTCTACTTTTCTTCGTCTTCAAATAATAAGCCACATAATGTAAGCTAATAAATCATAGCCATAGGTTTGCCGTCATCACTTAAAGTGCCCGCCGTGGAACACACTCCTGTGTTCATTCTCATGAGTTCTTTCCTCCTCCTACTGATTATTTTACTCTAACCTTCACGATGACTGCGCCTGTTTATTTATCATTTTTAAGTGGTGGTGGTGACTGTAGAAGGACATGGCGGCAAGTAATGGCAGTGGTGATTGCGTGCCTGTATTTTTCTACGTGAGGCTGCGTGGAAAAAAAAGAGCCTATGATTCTCTGATCACATCAAACGTCCTCAATAACGCCCAACTCTTCAAAAATGTACAAATGAACTGATTTGGTTGAGGTAATGACTCATTTCCTTGATGCTAGAATTCCTCTCTCCGAGCATGAAGAGGGAGAGAGAATCAATTCGAAGAGTAAAGACAACTATCCCACGATGATAAAAAAAAAAAAAATCATGGAAGAAACCCGAACACATACGACTTTGAAAATATATATAGTAAAGAAATGAAATTTCAGGGTATGGAAAAAATGGTCTTTGTAACAGCTATCTTGAGCGCTATAGCTGCAACAACTCTACACTTACTTAAAGTATCGGCCAGACCCTTTTTTTTTGCCGAATTATGTTAATGTACATTTAAAACACCTAATCCACCAAAATAATTGATTTCCAGGCCTTATTTCCGTAAAACACGAGTTTTGTCAAAAGCGCGCGAAAAAAAAAATCTTCCCTCCAACAGGGCTACGACTGTTATTGATGACGTCAGAAAAGGGACGCCCGCAGCACCCCTGTCTTTTACACCTGGTTCGCAGATTTAGAGTACGATGATATTCTTTCTCTTCTTTTTTCTCCATAGTATCAATTTCCCATTCATCTCCAGTCATGAAGTTAATTTATATTATCATAAATGATCCATAAGAACATCACATATACTTCAATCTCCATATTAATCACATTTTTAGGATATATAAATACAATACCCTCAATACTTGAATGTGTCTACTACTGGATAATTAATAACGAAAAAAATAGTGAGGTGTACTATTCTTGTCATGCAGGTAGAGAACAACAGGAAAGTCATGAATCCTACTGCCATATCATATCTATATTATAATCTTCGAAAACTGTCTCAGGAAGATACGCTGCCAGACGTACAAACTCCAAAAAAAAATTTATACGCTGCCAGACTTACAAACTCAACTTTCCATTAACCAGATTATAAGGGGGATGCGCGAACGCAATCCCCCGCTAACAAAAATTTCGCACTCGAGTTAACCACATTTGGGTTAATCGCAAGGGTCAGCACCGCCGGAGTGCAATGGTGGGCCTCGCCCTGGGAAAACCGCCTTCAGGATCGCGGTATCTCCTGTGCCAGGTAAGTATGCTTTCTGCGGCCAGATGCCAGATCTTACTCCACCAAGCTAATCACCTACGCAAAATAAATATTTTTTATGTAAATACTTTCTTAAATATAAGATGCCATACATGGTCTTCTACTAAACTATACAATCCATTTTTTTAAATATTTGCGCCGCTTCTTGAACGCGCGCGGTTGTATTAGTTATCACTCCAACTAAATTAATGACAATGTCAGACAATCATGAATAAGTACGTACTTATATCCATAGCTCACTTCCATTCAAATATATACTGAGCGACAAAAGTTTTGCCCTAAAACAGGAGGAGCATCACTTCTCATTCCAACTTTCACTGTCAGAACACATTGTATTGAACTTTGTATTGTTCCAAAGTCAATCCAATCAACATTTAGTGCAGTCATTACAGGTTGTTGTTTTTATCTGACGCTCAGCTATTTGAAAAAGAAATATTACTATACCATGTAATACTTATTTTCATGCAAAAATCACACAATACTACCACTGTGTAAAGATAAGAATCATGTAAATGTTTTGTTCCGATGTTCCCCTTCCTGCAAAAACAAGACATCCAAAGAAAACATGTTTTTACGGAAAACTCACGCAAACCGACTAGAACATTTAACTCCAATACGGCAGAGGAAATTGAAAATCATAAGTTTCATAAATACAGTGATAGATGTTTAGAAAATATTCTATTATCAAGTCGTTAGTGCATTATTCGCTACCGTAGATAACACTGAAGTCGCCAGGACAACGTTTTTTATTTATTTACAGACGTCTGGTGGCGTTAATACCTACATTTTTAAATCCATGATTTCAGGAAAGTTAGAAGGGGCTATCTGGAGTCTGTGTCATTTTGCGTCTTCATCTGTGTCATATTATGGCTATAAATAAACAAATTACAAAAATATAACCGAGTGGCGACGTTGATAACGGGCTACATTAAAGTCGGCATCTAGTGTTTATGTTCGAAATGTCCTCCCGCCGTCGTCGTCGCCCGAAAAAAAATCCGAGTAGGGAAATTTGTAACAGTTTATACCTACAGATACAAAGCATAAAACAACGCTGAAACAGGGTAGATTTATACAGTCATGATATAAACTACTGTGTATCATCTTCAGTGGCACAGACAAATCAGTAGTGATGCTATAATTTGTAATATATGGCGGCTGGCGACATTACTGCAGCTAGCGACTGTGTCAATACAATTCCAACTACGGGGATGAAAAGTGGGCCTATATCATATATGTTACTTTAATAATATGTACGAGTATTACACGAACTACCACGGGTAGGTCCACCGGCCTCCTGTTGCTTCCTTATGTTCTTTTCAATTTTCACATGACTGTGGACTTGAGGAAATATAATATTAATCGAGAATAGGTTTACTTATAACAAATTTATCTTGTACACACAAGGAACAATGACCTAACCTTGGTCCTGCGCTCGAGCGAAGGACATGAACGAAACCTGCTATAATTTGCTATAAATATTATATACTCTTTGATACGGATGCTCTACCACAGCATAAACTGTATATTCTACACCGCACTCACGTTCTACCTTAGTTCTTGCACATATTCAATCGTATAAACGTTCCAAAATTTGCAGTGTAGTTTGCATTTGGAAACATCATTAAAAAAATATCCACAAGTCGGCAAAGAGATAAAAATTCATGTTATTGAATACGACAATAATGACAATCCACAAGAGTAAACGACTCACCGCCACTCTACAATGAAAAACCTACACTTTTTTTTCTTTATTAGACTCTTCGATTCTGATACGACACCGTTTCAAGACTTGATTTTCATCTAATAGCCAGAGATTAAAATGTATTGTAAGAAATATGAATCTAGCGACCATCACCTGGCGAAATACAATGCTAACATGAATATAAAGAATATGAGCTTCAAAATGTTCGTATTTGTGTCTTCGTATTGTCAAAACACTTGACAATACGAAGACACGTGTACTACCTAAGAATATTTGTTACAAAGAATACGGCACTAAAACATGTGCTAATTTTTTTTACTATCTCATACATGTTAGTTATTAATGAACTTCAATGAAATGGTATAATTACCAGTAATATGAAACAAAACGCTGGAGACCATCAACACCTAGCGAACATTAAACTTGTATTGCGTCTTTCATGAATGATTTATGAGAAACCGAGTTGGCAAATATAATATTCTGCAGTACTTTGTTCTAGAAAATGCAGACGAAAGGTAAAGCCATGCATGCCAAATTCGATACAGAAATATACAAGTATACTCTGTGATTTATGACAGATGGGAGAAAAGATGACACATAACAAAAAGGCGGTCAGACTCTAACGATTGATGGTTCTTAAACAGCCCACAATGTGGGCCAATAAAAATTATTTAAGACTCATTGAGTTGCTCCCCTCCACGGAAATCTTTAGTAAAAGGCGAAAGATTTATGCGTTTTGAAGGGAAACCAGAGTTAATTTTTCAGAATTTCACTCTGGCTAATATAGTTTCAGCTTAACATCTACGAGGAACATAACTCCGAGCAAAAAGGTAAAATTCTCATGTATTTTATGCAAAAGAAAACTTCGTCGTGTCTTTAATTCACCTTTTAAAATGTCTCTATATGTAACAATACAGACAAATAATATCCTACCTTTGTATTTCTTCTACTCATTGAAGTGCACGCCTAACACTTCAATGAATCTATCAACGTGTCCCTCTTGCTCGCAGATTAGGTGTCAAATATTGCGCATCTTTTACGGCATGTAAGCAACACTAAACAATATTTTGATATCTTTCTACACAAAATAAAAACAATTTTAATATATTTCTTTGTTGAGTACATTTCCGCAGATCTTTCACTTTCTTCAATGGTTTGAATCATTAGTAAGGGATAATGTCAGTTCTTTTTCACACCTGTCAGCTTGCGCAAATTATCGCCACTTTTAAACCTAGTTCCACGCTCTGTGGAAGCACCAGCCTTGAGCTTGGTGTGGACATCATTGTTGATGTCACGCACCATATATTGTCAGCAAACAGATTGAAGAGGGCACCAGCCATCTATCGGATGAGCTTGACCAAACTGCGCCCTTTACAGCAGAAAGCCCGTCACTTGGGCATTCCCGTTTGTGAGGGCATTTACCACCTCTACGAACACCCTCCTGGGTAAGGAACACTGCAGTAGTTTTGTTTTTCATTTCAAGGCCATGTTTCTATCTTTTTCTCATATAACTGTCCAAACAACCACAGATGCATTAGCATTTCCATCAAATCAGCCAGTAACTGCAATGAAAAGAGAAGCATGCAAGAGGGCCTTTCATATAAATATTAGGAAACATGTTGAACAGAGTATAATTTAGATAATCAACAAATTCAAGTAATATTTACAATATAACATTAAGCAAGAAATGACTCATCTAAGGACTTACCCATAGACCACTATATCTGTATCTTGAGATACAGTGGTCTATAACTTACCTTATCTTAAGTGGCGATGTTGCTAAGTCGTTGAAGAAAATTCTTCGAGTACAGACGCCGTAAAAAGATAGTATATACTATATACTAAGTGAATACATGTGGTCTTGATGAGCGGGATCCCAGCATTTTACGATGGACAGGAAAGTAAAGCTCTACTTTTCTTCGTCTCCAAATAATAAGCCACATAATGTAAGCTAATAAATCATAGCCATAGGTTTGCCGTCATCACTTAAAGTGCCCGCCGTGGAACACACTCCTGTGTTCATTCTCATGAGTTCTTTCCTCCTCCTACTGATTATTTTACTCGAACCTTCACGATGACTACGCCTGTTTATTTATCATTTTTAAGTGGTGGTGGTGACTGTAGAAGGACATGGCGGCAAGTAATGGCAGTGGTGATTGCGTGCCTGTATTTTTCTACGTGAGGCTGCGTGGAAAAAAAAAGAGCCTATGATTCTCTGATCACATCAAACGTCCTCAATAACGCCCAACTCTTCAAAAATGTACAAATGAACTGATTTGGTTGAGGTAATGACTCATTTCCTTGATGCTAGAATTCCTCTCTCCGAGCATGAAGAGGGAGAGAGAGAATCAATTCGAAGAGTAAAGACAACTATCCCACGATGATAAAAAAAAAAATAATCATGGAAGAAACCCGAACACATACGACTTTGAAAATATATATAGTAAAGAAATGAAATTTCAGGGTATGGAAAAAATGGTCTTTGTAACAGCTATCTTGAGCGCTATAGCTGCAACAACTCTACACTTACTTAAAGTAATCGTCCAGACCCTTTTTTTTTTGCCGAATTATGTTAAATGTACATTTAAAACACCTAATCCACCAAAAATAATTGATTTCCAGGCCTTATTTCCGTAAAAACACGAGTTTTGTAAAAAGCACGCGAAAAAAAAAATCTTCCCTCCAACAGGGCTACGACTGTTATTGATGACGTCAGAACAGGGACGCCCGCAGACACTCTGTCTGACACCTGTCGGCAAATGTTATGATGAGCGATTGTACTTCGATGTCAGAAAGTGAATCTGTCGCTGTGACAGATTTAGAGTACGATGCTCAATCTGACACCGAAAGAAATGACGCTGGTCGCGTATACTATGAGGAAAACGAACCTCAGATTGTCATGGGATCCTATATGTTTGAGCCCGAGTACGAGGTGGATTAACAGGTGTTAGCAGAGCCTGAGGTTCAGCAGGACCTGGCACTTCTCCAAAACATGGATTGGTAAATAAGGTTAAACCATGTGTGTGTGGGAATCACAATGAAATTACTTTCGAGAAAATCCTATGGTTAGTTTTGGAGCTACAGTCAAACGTCATTACTCGGAAACCACATACTAGCATTAACTACAGCATAGAGTTGGAAAATATGCGGGCGCGAAGGCAGAAAGTGTGACAGCCACACCACCACAGGGCACGCCTACTCCACAACTGGTTTACTTGGTTTACTTGGTCTTGTTAAGAGGCAAAGCCTTACAGTCGTGGTGGTCCACCGCTGCTGCCAGTCCTGGCGTCCCTGTCTAACAGGGCCACCTGGTCTGGTATGGTGTTGGACTGAGTCACTGTCTTACGGGGGGGGCGCCGCCCTTGTCCAGCACACCCGTGTACACAGGCTCACCTCACACTCGTCGTCCCAACCCCACACACTGGGTAGGCGACTAGTCGCGCTGCACACTCTCACCCAGTCTTTCACCCAATGTGTACCCTCACTACACACCGTTTCTCAACACAACTGCTCGCCCCAACACACTATAGTCGTGTATCACCCTACACACGCCACTCCTTTCCGTGTGCAAACTTTTCTCGAAAGGCACAGCTGTCTTGCTGCACCCATAAAGGATGCATGCATGTGGCATATAGCAAAAAAAATCTATCAGAAACACCCAAATATCTTCAAGTACTATATTTATCTCTGTGTTTACGTGCCTCTTCTGATCAAGCGCGGGAAGATGAGCCTCCCTGATGCTACGTCACCGAGCCTGAGCATGAGCGTCTGCAAACCTTGAGAGCGTTTTGAAAACTCGGGGAATTTGCAGATTATTTAAAAACGACTGACAGGATACAAAAAGTGACGACGTATTGTTGATATACTCGTTAATGGCTATGATTTGATTGCATTAAATCAGGAATGATGAAATGGTCTGGACGATTACTTTAAAAGAAAGCACGTCAGACAGTGATAAGATGATTAACACTTGTTAATTCATTGATAGATATAAGTTTTATTCTCCCCTGGGGGAGTGGACCGATCCCACAGGTACTGCAATACCGGGCCGATCCGCGGCAAAGGTGGAGCAAGCCCCTAGCACTTCGCCATGGTCCAAAAATCAGATTAATATCGTTGATCCCACATGGGGATCGTATCAGATATTAAGCTGATAAGAACAGATACTACACTTTGATCTTAGCCAAAAGGCCGAGAAGCGATGTCTGCTAAGTCCACACCGGGACCCAGATCCTCTCCAGCTAAACACCTCAACTGAGGGGTAAAGGTCCAATGCTGCTAAACTTCAATACGGACATTATTATTGAAAAAATTGCCGATAAATTCACGATGCTTATATTAGTTTTCAATTTTCATGCTTAAAATCAATATCTAACAAGGCTACTAGCTTCGTGATGTCTAGAATCTAAGCTATAGTTGATCCTCTAAATGCAAAAACAAAGAAGTTGGTCAAGTTTGCTAATGTTTCACAATAAGGATGTATAGGACAGACCCCTGTGATATCTACATCTTGTTACACTGCCGGGCATCCACTACATCAGTGCCTAGAATTGTGCAGTTATGCTCCTTCGGTACATCTCTTCACAAATCCCACGATACCCTAACATCTGCTCTGCACCCATTCTGCAAGCTGCCTACGACGGGACGCTCTTTCTGGTTAATATGGAGGAGAGTTTCACGTACGCTACAGACCTTACTACTCACGATTTCAATTTTTTTTTGGCTCAATATACTGTACACCACTACTCTAATTGCGCTCAATAAAAAAAATAAAAAAAATTATGTATATATTGAAAATATCTTTTGGTTGTCTATAGGGCAGCCATACACACCCTCCTCCATCAAACTCTTTATCGACACTGGCTGTACGAGGCAGTGACCTGCGCGAGGGACTCACACGATGCAGGTCAAGGAACCACACACGGGAAACTTTGTGTTACTCAGAGATTTCACACCTTTTTTTTCACACCTTTCACCAAGCCAATCAGAGGCCGTATGGTTAGGCCAATGACAAGCCACTATTGGGGTTTAAAACGTGGAACCCTCTAGACTTGGATCAGTGACGCGGGTCTACCAACATATCAACGGCCCTGGAAAACATAAACTGGTTCTCAGGCTGGCACAAAAAGCCTATACAGGGCAAAAAAAGAAAACTCTGAAATAAAAAATAGGGCGACCACTCATCCGAGCGAGCCGGCTGACGACCGTCGAGGAACCTCCAGCTGGTTGGGGGGCTTAAGCCCCCGGATTTTTTGTAAATTTCATGCTCTAGAGACTTCTGAGAGGTCCTTGTTATTCTATAATAATTTCTGGTCTCAATTTGTCTGTTTTTGTGTCCCAATTTGTGTATATGTATATATCTCTGGCCATACTATATTAAGTATATACCCTTGGCCAATCTGGCTTGCCTCCTACTGTGGCATCCTGCATTGAACTCTCCAGGCCTGAGCCTGCAAACGTGACACAGTGAGGGCAGTGTGCCAATCGATACCAGATCCTGGATCACCAGAGCTATCTCACCGCTGTGGTGCTGTAATCCAAACCCGACATATGGCTGTGGGCTGCTGTATTCACCCCCAACATACTGCTTCCTTAGCAAACTTGTAGCAGTGGAGCAGGAGATATCGGCAGCCTAGTATTAACTTCCCGCTAGGCAGCCAAAAAGTTTTTATGGTCTGTGCTGGATCATGGCCAGGGTCAGTTCGGCTGTGGGCTAGGCAGCTATGTACACCCCCCCCCCCCCCCCCAATGTTTTAACCCGAATCTACACGATTCACAGAAATGACCCAGCTGGCAATAAAATACAAGGAAATCCGCGAATCCGCGGAAAATTGACATCCCTGCTATAGGCAGTATTTCACCCGATATTTGTTCTGCCACAGTCACACAGACCATACAACCATTCTCCATCACTTCCTACGGAAAATCGCGCGCTGCTATCCACCACCTCACTAGGTAAGTGTGTTAAGGTTAGGTTAGGTATACTTTGTGGTTAAGGTTAGGTTAGGTATACTTTGTGGTTGTTAGGTTAGGTTAGGTTGGGTTGGGTATACTTTGTGGTTAGGTTATGTATACTTTGTGGTTAGGTTAGGTTAGGTATACTTTGTGGTTAGGTTAGGTTAGGTTTCATTAAAACCTATAATGTTAGGTTAGGTTTCATTAAAACCTATAAGTTTAGGTTAGGTTTCATTAAAGCTTATAAGACCCTGACAAATTTTTCCCGCCCAAATTTCTGTTTTTTTTCTGGAGATTTTTTTTTTTTTTTTTCCCCTTTCGGTAATTAAGTTTCTGCACTACAAAAAACTATCTCCATTAGAAAAAGCACCTGTTTTAGGCCAGGAAAAACTAGTCAGTGTCTCTGAAATAGACCGTGAAACTCTCCTCCATAATTACCGCTTTTTCTAATGGCGATAGTTTTTTTTTGCGCAAAACCAGTTTTTGACCAAAAATTAAAAAAAAAAAAATGATATATTGTTTTTTGCCTATAATAGGTGCTTCTACTCGAGATAGTTTTCTATAGCGCACAAACATAAATACCAAAAAAAACTAAAAAATCTATAAAAATATACAGAATTTCGGATTTTTTTTTTTTTTTTTTGTATTTGTTTGTGCGCTATATAAAGCTTTCTCGAGTAGAAGAAGCACCTATTTTAGGCAAAAAACTATTTTTTTTTTTTTTGGTCAAAAACTATGGTTTTGCGCAAAAAAAAACTATCTCCATTAGAAAAAGCACCTGTTTTAGGCCAGGAAAAACTAGTCGGTGTCCCTGAAATAGACCGTGAAACTCTCCTCCATAATTACCCTCTTTCTATACGACAAAGACACCCATGCCAGTTGCCTTTTAAAAAAAAACTGCATATTATCTTGAATTTCCAGAAGAAACTAAGACTGCAAACGATATTATAAAAAGTAACGAAGTGTCACTCGCCATATCAACATGTAATGCAGTTATTTATAAAAGAAAATGTTTCAACGGTGACTAATTTTTTTATCAAGTCCATTTTCCACATCAGGAATATTTCAGTCGTAAAATTATTACAAATTACAAATGTCATGACTATGGCAACAGTACGCAAGATAAAGAAACAAAGAACTAAGCTTTCAAACATTTCAACTCACAAAAGTTACATTTTCTCTCAGAATCAGTACTCATATTGTTACGAACCTGACAGTAACTTTCACTTCTGACTGACCAGTATTGTGCACCGCCCTCATAACCTCACACCACAAGACTTACCTGTCTTACTTTACCCCACACAAGGCGCGGTCACGTAACCCCTTTACTTCCCTACTTACAAGAGTCCGGTAGACTTACCTGGGCGAGTAACGGTAATTGTACCACTTGGTCACTACACAAGGCGGATAAGGGAAAGAATGAACACTCACTGTACTATTCCTATTTTAATTACACCAAGATCACACTATAACACAGCTGCCTGAAGAAGGCAGCCGAAGGAACAAAACTCAGTTACACTGGCTTACACACACGAGTACTAACGAGGTACGCTGGCCTAACGCGAGGCTCTCAGATTTCCCCTGACGAAGGCAAGGCGTCTTCAGGAGGCGCCGGCGTTCTGCCCCAACGCGACACCCTCTGCTCCTCTCTGCGGCCCAGACTATTCTGTCGCAAGCCTCCCACTCCTCTGTCTTATCTCCCCTCTATGTCTGCCACACCTCATACTCCAACCAATGTCGTTTTAGCAAGCTCATGCCTGCTCCAATTACAATCAACGCCGGCGAATGACGTCACCCCCCTTTGTCTGTGTGCAGAGTGAACCCCCTCACGCGCCTCTAACCACCCCGCTACCATGGCAACCGGCTGGCTCATCCGCGCACTCATACACACTCACTCCCACACCTCGCTTCCCCCTTAACCAACAAATACAACATAACGCCAACCGCGTAACAATATGTATGATAATCTCGATGATTAATACCAAATTATAGTTACTTACCAACCTATATTTAAATAACTATATATATATATATATATATGGCCATAGAGTACTCTACTCTAGTAGTAGTAGAGTAGAGATCTCTATGAGGTGGCATAAAAACAGTAATAAACAGCTACATTTCCACACAAAAACATGAAATGAAAAAAAAAAAAAAAAATGTATCTTTGATCTTTAGTGCTTACCCTACAAACGATCCTGTAATACATGGCTTTATTTTCAATTTAATTAATTAAGGGCATCATATCAATATCTATAAAGTAATAACACCTACCAACATTTTTTGTACTACCGGTGGAATATATATCTCTGGCAAACGCCTATTAATCAATAAACTATAAATACGACGCACGCAATAAAAAGGTGCAATATGTAACACAGCAGAGCTTCCTAGACTGCACATGGAATGATAACCCATCAAAACAACACCTAAACCTGCTTCGAACTCATAGGAAGAGAGAAAGCCTATGTATAAATAAAATGGCTCATAGAAATGAAGAAAAAAAATTGTTGTTTGTGTGTATTTACCCAATCTTTGAGTTATGCTGGTACGCACTTTAAACACAATACACACCCCATCCCCCTGCTCAAGGGGGACAATAACAACACACATTTGTAAACGAAAAGTACAATACATGGTAGGAGGTAATTACTTCTTCCAAAAATGTAGGCACTCGGTTATTTGATCACAGCTGCCATTCTAACAGACACATCACCTGCTCATCCCACTGACAACGCTGGGAGTTTGTTCGCCGGCCGTTTCAATCCCTGACATCTTCAACATATTAAGGTGATTGGTCTATGAGCAGTCTGTTTTCGCAGTCTGTTATGCAGCAGTCTGGGCTCACGCCTGGTAAGCAGGGCATGTGGTTCGTTACGGTACGGTACGAAATTACGGTACGGTACGGTAATTTAAGGCCTAAAAGTACGGTTCGATATATTTCTTCAAGTTCGGTACGGTACGAAAGTTCGATTTTTATTTCCGTACTCATATCGAACCATTTTCGTACCCAGCAGTATGGATGGTAGGCTACCATCCATACTGTATATCTATCTGTAAAAATCACTTGACTTCACCCCAGCTCAGGGACCTGGCAGTCAGAGACTCAAGGAGCGGGAGTTGACACCCCCATTAACACCAACGTGTGACCTCATTACCAGGGAGGAATTTTTCATCCAGTGCCTGGGTGTTGACCTGGGGTCCTGAGACTCCTAGCGATAATGATTAATAGTTCAACAGGCCATGTGTCTAGTTCCTATCTACCTTAATATATATACTACATAGATAGATAGATAGATAGATAGATAGATAGATAGATAGATAGATAGATAGATAGATAGATAGATAGATAGATAGATAGATAGATAGATAGATAGATATATAATCAACTCACTTCAACCTCGTTCATGGTCACTGGTGATGGAAGAGTGAGTGAGGGCGTGAGTAGGTGAGAGCGTGGGTGGGTGGATTTGTGAATAAGTGAGGGGTGTGGGTGGGTTAAGGAGTGAGTGAGGGAGTGAGTAGGTTGGAGGGGTATTGAAGAAATGAGTGAGGGCGTGGGTGGATGGGCGGGTAGGTGAATGATTGAGTGAGGGCGTGGCGTGGGTGGATGGGTGGATAGGGGAATGAAAGTGAGCGAGATTTTACCCCATTAATTAACACCACCGTGTGACTTCATTAGCCTGGTAGAATTTCTGCCCAGCTGCTTGGGTGTGCACGTGGCATGGGGATTATCCTTCAATGCCCTCAGGTCAAGGAGATAAGTAAGGTGGCGTGGGATTGAAGGAAGATATTGTTGATGCCATCATGCTTTTACGATGCCATACATTAAATAAATGCGCCCTTATTTAGGTATATGCATAATATAAATATATATATATATATATATATATATATATATATATATATATATATATATATATATATATATATATAGTTAATGATTTGTAAGTCTCGGGTATAAGAGGTAACTATGAAATGTATGTAGTATATAGAGATAAATGGGTAGATATTACTATGTGTTGTATGTACCTGTAAAAGTATGTGTATATTAATCATAATGGAAAATTATTAGTAATTTTGTCAATTATTGATTTTGATTATGAAAATCAAATGTTTTTGGGTACGAAAAATAGTTCGAAATTACGGTACGGAAATTAATCGTACTAGTACGGTACGATACAGATATTCAAGTACTGTATTTATCTGAGGTACGAATTACGAAAAATATTACCGTACCGTACCGTACTACATGCCCTGCTGGTAAGTCAACAACGGACCGTATCCTATCGCTTCGTGTCCTGGTGGAGCCCCGACGTAGAGTTTCGACAGGGGATGCTTGCAGCCTATGTTGATCTCAAAAAGGCGTTTGACTCAAGTGCATCGTGAGTTACTCTGGGATCTTTTGCGAATTCGCGGGATTCCTGCAAGGACTATTTGTTTGATGACTGTTCTGTACTCTGGGACTGAAAGTGCTGTGAAGTGTGGGGGAGGTGTATCCAGTTTCTTTCCTGTGAATACAAGAGTGAGGCAAGGGTGCGTCCTTGCCCCATCACTTTTCAACACTTGTATGGACTGGGTATTGGGCAAATTTGTAAATCAAAGTGATTGTGGAGCATCCATCGGCAACACCAAGATCACTGATCCTGTTTTTGCCGATGATGCAGTATTCTTTGCTGAGTCGCTGGAGGTCCTGGTGATGGCTCTCGAGCACTGATCTATATAACATGGATCGCGTATCTGGGCTAGCTGTGGCCGAGATACTGAAGTCAGCCACCAGCCACCATCTTGCCAATACCAAAACAAATACATGGGCCGGCCCAGGCCGTGGCTGGGTGCTGGCTGCTGGCATGTGATAGCCTATATTACCACCAACTACTACTACTATTACCACCTACTACTACTATTACCACCTACAACTACTATTAACACCTACTACTACTACTAAACTTCCAACCTAGTGCATCGTCGAACCTTCCAAGTCATTTATTTACGGTGATACACAGACAACAGGTGTGTTGCGAGGCCGTACAGGTGTGTAGTGACAGGTGTCTTGCGAGGCCGTACAGGTGTGTAGTGACAGATGTGGTGCGAGGCCGTACAGGTGTGGTGAAAGGATTCTTGCGAGGCCGTACAGGTGTGTAATGACAGGTGTGTTGCGAGGCCGTACAGGTGTGTAGTGACAGGTGTGTTGCGAGGCCGTACAGGTGTGTAGTGACAGGTGTGGTGTATGTGGTAAAGCGAGAGGCTAAGAGTGCGGTGTTAGCCCCCGAGTGAGTGTCTGACCTAAAGAGCGAACGCGCAGTTCTCGTCCACTATAACGGCGTCAGCCCCGTACCGCCGCGGCCACGGGTACGGCGCGGGCCACAGTGGTCCATAGAAGCTACTCTCGTGGATTACAGTAAGTTTAAATGAATCAAAAACCTTTGGCCTAATCAAAAAACCTTTCTTAATTAGGTATATTGAATGGACCCTACCCATAACTACGTCACGGTTTGTTTACATCGGTGCATTGTGGGGATAAGGCGGGGTCGCCGCGGGTGGACCTACGAAGGGAAAACTACGGCGATGGAAGATTTCGAGTTATTTTCGCGAAATGAATTCCAGGTGCTATATTACTGTGCTCTGTTCTCGTGACAACTAAAAGAAGACTACGAGGGGAAATCTACGGTCGCATGGGACGAATCTTGTAGTATATTGTGCTCGCTTATTTCCTCTATTACTCACTTCCATTCACATATATCCTGAGCGACATTAGTTTTTACCCTAAAACAGGAAAAGCATCACTTCTCATTCCACCTTTCACTGTGAGAACACATCATTAACTTTTGTCTTGTTTCAGAGTCAATCCAATCAACATTTAGTGCAGTCATTACTAGTTATATTATCTGACGCTGTTATTTGAGTAAATAATATTTCTATACCATGCAATACATTTTTCATAAAAAGATAACAATACTCAGACTGTATAAGGATAAATATTATGTAAAGATTCTGTTCCCCTTTCAGCAAAACCCAGACATCCAAAGAAAACAAGTGTAACGGAACGCTACCCTGAAACCGATCCTTCCCATCGGGTTGTATCTGTAAGAGACAATCCGGCGTGGAGGAGGCCAAGGGGGCGCCACAAGGCTCGTGGCTGGGGCAAGTTTATGTTTCTTGTCATGAGCTGCTTGGTATGGGAAAGGAGCCTGCATGGGAACTCGCGCGTGGTGACCCCCGGGAGTGGCGTCGTAGGGTGGGCGAGGCGACGCGCCCCCCGGCGTATGCCCCCAATGATTGATTGATTGATAGTACTGATAATTTTCATTTTTCTTGATATCTGTTACTAAACCAAACCCCACCTCTAACCTTACCTAATCTGATTTAACCTACCTTAATTGTTTCTGGCTGAAATAACAATGGATTTTCGGTACTACATGTACAGTAAACCCTCTCTAAATCGAACCCGTATAATTCAAACTTCGGTTAATTCGACCTGTTTCAGGCCAGTTCAAAATTTTCAATAGCTTTCCATAATTCGAGCAGGTTTGAATTATCCTTAGCCTATTAGTGGGAGTCCAACCTCTCCCTTGTGGTGCGTGCGTCGAAAAAAATGCACTTGGAAAGAAATGCACTTTGAAATAGTAAATGCACTTCGAAAAAATGCACTTCGAAAAAATGCACTTCGAAATAAATGCACTTCAAAAGAATGCACTTCGAAATAAATGCACTTAAAAAAATGCATTTCGAAAAAATGCACTTCGAAATAAACGCACTTCAAAATAAACACACTTCGAAAAATAATAATTTCGAAAAAATGCACTTCGAAAAAATGCACTTTGAAAATATGTACTTCGAAAAAAAATGCACTTGGCTGGGCCTGGCTGAGGCAGGTCTCAAGCCGCCAGAGCTTGCTAAACGCGACTTAAGGACGGATCGCTTGGTGACGGATTGACCAGGTGACGGGATGACTAGGGTACGGGATGACCAGGGTACAAGTTAGACAAGGTCCAGGTTGACTAGGTTACACTTTGACCTGGTATCCAATTGGCTTGAGTCTCATATGACTTGAGACCGAAATGTCTTGGGGATCATTTGACTTCATTACCAATCACCTCGGTACCAATAGGAGCATAGACGCAGAGGGCAGAGTTACCATGAACTATTTTTTTTTTCTTTTTCCGTTCTCACCATGGGAGACTATTCTTTCATTCTTAGTTAATTTCTCCATATAACAATCCCTCTCAGTCATGAAGTTAATTTTATATTATCATAAATGATCCATAAGAACATCACATATACTTCAATCTCCATATTAATCACATTTTTAGCATATATAAATACAATATCCTCAATACTTGAATGTGTCTACTACTGGATAATTAATAACGAAAAAAATAGTGAGGTGTACTATTCTTGTCATTCAGGTAGAGAACAACTACAGGAAAGTCATGAATCCTACTGCCATATCATATCTATATTATAATCTTCGAAAACTGTCTCAGGAAGATACGCTGCCAGACGTACAAACTCAATTTTTTTTTGATACGCTGCCAGACGTACAAACTCAACTTTCCATGAATCAGATTATAAGGGGGATGCGCGAACGCAATCCCCCGCTAACAAAAATTTCGCACTCGAGTTAACCACATTTGGGTTAATCGCAAGGGTCAGCACCGCCGGAGTGCAATGGTGGGCCTCGCCCTGGGAAAACCGCCTTCAGGATCGCGGTATCTCCTGTGCCAGGTAAGTATGCTTTCCGCGGCCAGATGCCAGATCTTACGCCGCCAAGCTAATCACCTACGCAAAATAAATAATTTTTATGTAAATACTTCCTTAAATATAAGATGTCATACATGGTCTTCTACTAAACTATACAATCCATTTTTTTAAATATTTGTGCCGCTTCTTGAACGCGCGGTTGTACTAGTTATCACTCCAACTAAATTAATGACAATCGTCAGACAATCATGAATAAGTACGTACTTATATCTATCACTCACTTCCATTCAAATATATACTGACAGACAAAAGTTTTGCCCTAAAGCAGGAGGAGCATCACTTCTCATTCCACCTTTCACTGTCAGAACACATCATCATTAACTTTGTATTGTTCCAAAGTCAATCCCATCAACATTTAGTGCAGTCATTACAGGTTGTTGTTTTTATCTGACGCTCAGCTATTTGAAAAAGAAATATTACTATACCATGTAATACTTATTTTCATGCAAAAATCACACAATACTCCCACAGTGTAAAGATAAGAATCAAGTAAATGTTTTGTTCCGATGTTCCCCTTCCTGCAAAAACAAGACATCCAAAGAAAACATAACGGAAAACTCACGCAAACCGACTAGAACATTTAACTCCAATACGGCAGAGGAAATTGAAAATCATAAGTTTCATAAATACAGTGATAGATGTATAGAAAATATTATATTATCAAGTCGTTAGTGCATTATTCGCTACCGTAGATAACACTGAAGTCGCCAGGACAACGTTTTTTATTTATTTACAGACGTCTGGTGGCGTTAATACCTACATTTTTAAATCCATGATTTCAGGAAAGTTAGAAGGGGCTATCTGGAGAGTCTGTGTCATTTTGCGTCTTCATCTGTGTCATATTATGGCTATAAATAAACAAATTACAAAAATATAACCGAGTGGCGACGTTGATAACGGGCTACATTAAAGTCGGCATCTAGTGTTTATGTTCGGAGTGTCCTCCCGCAGTCGTCGTCGCCCGAAAAAAAATCGAGTAGGGAAATTTGTAACAGTTTATACCTACAGATACAAAGCATAAAACAACGCTGAAACAGGGTAGATTATACAGTCATGATATAAACTACTGTGAATCATCTTCAGTGGCACAGACAAATCAGTAGTGATGCTATAATTTGTAATATATGGCGGCTGGCGACATTACTGCAGCTGGCGACTGTGTCAATACAATTCCAACTACGGGGATGAAAGGTGGGCCTATATCATATATGTTACTTTTATAATATGTACGAGTATTACACAAACTACCACGGGTAGGTCCACCGGCCTCCTGTTGCTTCCTTATGTTCTTATCAATTTTCACATGACTGTGGAGTTGAGGAAATATAACATTAATCGAGAATAGGTTTACTTATAACAAATTTATCTTGTACACACAAGGAACAATGACCTAACCTTGGTCCTGCGCTCGAGCGAAGGACATGAACGAAACCTGCTATAATTTGCTATAAATATTATATACTCTTTGATACGGATGCTCTACCACAGCATAAACTGTATATTCTACACCGCACTCACGTTCTACCTTAGTTCTTGCACATATTCAATCGTATAAACGTTCCAAAATTTGCAGTGTAGTTTGCATTTGGAAACATCATTAAAAAAATATCCACAAGTCGGCAAAGAGATAAAAAGTCATGTTATTGAATACGACAATAATGACAATCCACAAGAGTAAACGCCTCACCGCCACTCTACAATGAAAAACCTACACTTTTCTTTCTTTATTCGACTCTTCGATTCTGATATGACACCGTTTCAAGACTTGATTTTCATCTAATAGCCAGAGATTAAAATGTATTGTAAGAAATATGAATCTAGCGACCATCACCTGGCGAAATACAATGCTAACATGATGAATATAAAGAATATGAGTTTCAAAATGTTCGTATTTGTGTCTTCGTATTGTCAAAACACTTGACAATACGAAGACACGTGTACTATGAATATTTGTTACAAAGAATACGGCTCTAAAACATGTGCTAATTTTTTTTACTATCTCATACATGTTAGTTATTAATGAACTTCAATGAAATGGTATAATTACCAGTAATATGAAACAAAACGCTTGAAACCATCAACACCTAGCGAACATTAAACTTGTATTGCGTCTTTCATGAATGATTTATGAGAAACCGAGAGTTGGCATATATAATATTCTGCAGTACTTTGTTCTAGAAAATGAAGACGAAAGGTAAAGCCATACATGCCAAATTCGATACAGAAATATACAAGTATACTCTGTGATTTATGACAGATGGGAGAAAAGATGACACATAACAAAAAGGCGATCAGACTCTAACGATTGATGGTTCTTAAACAGCCCACAATGTGGGCCAATAAAAATTATTTAAGACTCATTGAGTTGCTCCCCTCCACGGAAATCTTTAGTAAAAGGCGAAAGATTTATGCGTTTTGAAGGGAAACCAGAGTTAATTTTTCAGATGTTCACTCTGGCTAATATAGTTTGAGCTTAACATCTACGAGGAACACAACTCCGAGCAAAAAGGTAAAATTCTCATGTATTATATGCAAAAGAAAACTTCGTCGTGTCTTTAATTCACCTTTTAAAATGTCTCTATATGTAACAATACAGACAAATAACATCCTACCTTTGTATTTCCTCTACTCATTGAAGTGCACGCCTAACACTTCAATGAATCTATCAACGTGTCCCTCTTGCTCGCAGATTAGGTGTCAAATATTGCGCATCTTTTACGGCATGTAAGCAACACTAAACAATATTTTGATATCTTTCTACACAAAATAAAAACATATTTTAATATATTTCTTTGTTGAGTACATTTCCGCAGATCTTTCACTTTCTTCAATGGTTTGAATCATTAGTAAGGGAAAATGTCAGTTCTTTTTCACACCTGTCAGCTTGCGCAAATTATCGCCACTTTTAAACCTAGTTCCACGCTCTGTGGAAGCACCAGCCTTGAGCTTGGTGTGGACATCATTGTTGATGTCACGCACCATATATTGTCAGCAAACAGATTGAAGAGGGCACCAGCCATCTGTCCGATGAGCTTGACCAAACTGCGCCCTTTACAGCAGAAAGCCCCAGTCACTTGGGCATTCCCGTTTGTGAGGGCATTCACCACCTCTACGAATAACCTCCTGGGTAAGGAACACTGCAGTAGTTTTGTTTTTCATTTCAAGGTCATCTTTCTATCTTTTTCTCATATAACTGTCCAAACAACCACAGATGCATTAGCATTTCCATCAAATTAGCCAGTAACTGCAATGAAAAGAGAAGCATGCAAGAGGGCCTTTCATATAATTTATTAGGAAACATGTTGAACAGAGTATAATTTAGATTATCAACAAATTCAAGTAATATTTACAATATAACATTAAGCAAGAAATGACTCTGCTAAGGACTTACCCATAGACCACTATATCTGTATCTTGAGATACAGTGGTCTATAACTTACCTTATCTTAAGTGGCGATGTTGCTAAGTCGTTGAAGAAAATTCTTCGAGTACAGACGCCGTAAAAAGATAGTATATACTATATACTAAGTGAATACATGTGTTCTTGATGAGCGGGATCCCAGCATTTTACGATGGACAGGAAAGTAAAGCTCTATTTTTCTTCGTCTTCAAATAATAAGCCACATAATGTAAGCTAAAGGCGCGGTCACACGGACAAATTTTCTGGCAATATTACACCCGGCAACGCAATTGCGGCCCAAACTCGGATATAATTGCGAGTTCTAATGACAATTTATGATGACGGACGTGTCGGTCTTTGTCGACGTTGCCGCAAGACAAATTGCTGCAATATTCCCACCCCAAACGCATATTATTTGACATTTTTTTGTAATGCACGCTCTAATTCAATATACAGAAGCTGAAATACATAGCTACATAGTAACAAGAACCGATTACAAGACGAATTGTGAAGCCCTGTACACTCTTGTATGTGTTTTTAAACGATTTGAAGTATACAAAACACCAAGAAAAATTTAAATGAGTTATGGCTGGTAAAACATTTTCTTTGTTGACGGTCTTTTAATAACTAAAAAATTTAGGGGATACCAACTTATTATAGATCAATTTGATGTGGACTGTTGACTTGTTTTACGTCTGACGCACTTGCCATACAAAAGAATCCATTTCAATCATTCACCACCCTATTTGTGAACCAGTTTCTCCCTATTTTTCCAAAGATGCTTCTTCATATTCATCTTGAGAAGCCAAAATTGCCATTCAAATTATTGCTACCTCTGAAAATCCGTGTGACCAAAACACGACAAGGTGTTGCCTTTGCTGAATAATTGCAGCCTGAATATTGACGCAAAAATTGCTCATGTGACCGCGGCTTAATAAACCATAGCCATAGGTTTGCCGTCATCACTTAAAGTGCCCGCCGTGGAACACACTCCTGTGCTCATTCTCATGAGTTCTTTCCTCCTCCTACTGATTATTTTACTCGAACCTTCACGATGACTACGCCTGTTTATTTATCATTTTTAAGTGGTGGTGGTGACTGTAGAAGGACATGGCGGCAAGTAATGGCAGTGGTGATTGCGTGCCTGTATTTTTCTACATGAGGCTGCGTGGAAAAAAAAGAGCCTATGATTCTCTGATCACATCAAACGTCCTCAATAACGCCCAACTCTTCAAAAATGTACAAATGAACTGATTTGGTTGAGGTAATGACTCATTTCCTTGATGCTAGAATTCCTCTCTCCGAGCATGAAGAGGGAGAGAGAGAATAAATTCGAAGAATAAAGACAACTATCCCACGATGATAAAAAAAAAAAAAATCAAGGAAGAAACCCGAACACATAACGACTTTGAAAATATATATAGTAAAGAAATGAAATTTCAGGGTATGGAAAAAATGGTCTTTGTAACAGCTATCTTGAGCGCTATAGCTGCAACAACTCTACACTTACTTAAAAGAAAGAGTCAGACAGTGATATGATAATTAACAATTGTTAATTCATTGATAGATATGAGTTTTATTCTCCCCTGGGGGAGTGGACCGATCCCGGAGGTACTGCAATACCGGGCCGATCCGCGGCAAAGGTGGAGCAAGCCCCTAGCACTTCGCCATGGTCCAAAAATCAGATTAATATCGTTGATCCCACATGGGGATCGTATCAGATATTAAGCTGATAAGAACAGATACTACACTTTGATCTTAGCCAAAAGGCCGAGAAGCGATGCCTGCTACGTCCACACCAGGACCCAGATCCTCTCCAGCTAAACACCTCAACTGAGGGGTAAAGTCCTATGCTGCTAAACTTCAATACAGACATTATTATTGAAAAAATTGCTGATAAATTCACGATGGTTATATTAGTTTTCAATTTTCATGCTTAAAATCAATATCTAACAAGGCTACTAGCTTCGTGATGTCTAGAATCTAAGCTATATTTGATCCTCTAAATGCAAAAACAAAGAAGTTGGTCAGTTTTGCTATGTTTCACAATAAGGATGTATAGGACGACCCCTGTGATATCTACATCTTGTGTTACACTGCCGGGCCATCCCCTACATCAGTGCCTAGAATTGTGCACTGTTTATGCCTCCTGTCGGTACATCTCTTCACAAATCCCACAGATACCCGATACATCTGCTCTGCATGCACCGCATTCTGCAAGCTGCTACGGACGCCTCTTTCTATACGACAAAGACAACAAAAGACACCCATGCCAGTTGCCCTTTTTAAAAAAAACTGCATATATCTGAATTTCCGAAGAAAAAAATAGACTGCAACGATATTATTAAAAAGTAACGAATGTGTCACTCGCCATATCAACTGTAAGGTAGCGTATTTATAAAAGAAAATGGTTTCATACGGTGACTATAATTGTTTTTATCAAGTCCATTTTCCCACATCAGGAATATTTCAGTTGTAAAATTATTACAAATTACAAATGTCAGACTATGGCAAACAGTACGCAACATAAAGAAACAAAGAACTAAGCTTTCAAAACATTTCAACTCACAAAAGTTACTTTTCTGTCAGATCAGTACTCATATGTATGATAATCTCGATGAATTAATCCAATTATAGTTACTTACCACCTGTATTTAAATAACGAGTATATCTATATATATATATATATAGATATATTATAATGCTATATAATATATATATATATATATATATATATAGATATAATTATATCTGGCCATAGAGTAACTCTACTCTAGTAGTAGTAGAGTAGAGATCTGTATGAGGTGGCATAAAAACAAGTAATAAATAACAGCTACATTTCTACATAACACAAAAACATGAATGAAAAAAAAAAAAAAAATGTATCTTTGTCTTTAGTGCTTACCCTACAAACGACCTGTAATAACAGGCTTTATTTTCATTTAATTAATTAGGGCATCATATCAATATCTATAAAGGAATAACACCTACCAAACAGTTTTGTACTACCGGTGGAATATATATCTCTGGCAAAACGCCTATTAATCAATAAACTATAAATACACCACGCATAATAAAGGTGCAATATGTACACAGCAGAGCTTCCCTAGACTGCACATGGAATGATAACCCATCAAACAACACTCAAAGAAAGTTGCCTAAAACCTGCTTCGGACTCATAGGAAGAGAGAAAGCCTATTTATAATAAAATGGCTCATAGAAATGAAGAAAAATAATTTTGTTTGTGTGTATGTTACCCAATCTTTGAGTCTGCTGGTACGCACTTTAAACACACAATAAACACCCATCCCCCTGCTCAGGGGGACAATAACAACCACCACATTTGTCAACGAAAAGTACAATACTGGGGTAAAGGAGGTTTAACTTCTTCCAAAAATGTAGGCACTCGGTGTATGTTGATCAAGGCTGCCATTCTAACAGACACATCACACTGCTCATCCCACTGACAACGCTGGAGTTTGGTTCGCCAATCCCTAACAGCTTCAACAATTAAGGTGATTGGTCAATGAGCAGTTTTGTTTTCGAGCTGTTTATGCAGCAGTCTGGGCTCACGCCTGTAAGCAGGGCATGTGGTTCGTTACGGTACGATACGAAATTACGTACCCGCCAATTAACACCAACGTGGTGACCTCATTACCTGGGAGGAATTTTTATCCTGTGCCTGGTGTTTGACCTGGGGTCTGGGACTCCTGGGGAGAATGATTAATAGTTTCAACAGGCACATGGGCCTATTTCCTATCTACCTTCTTATATTCCTATATATAATATATTCCACCTCACTTTCAACCTCGTTCATGTCACTGGTGATGGAAGCGGTGGCGAGGGCGTGAGTAGGTGAGGGCGTGGTGGGTGGGTGATGTGAAGGCGTGGGGTGATTTGTGAGTAAGTTAGGGTGTGGGTGGTTAAAGGAGTGAGTAGGAGTAGGTTTGGAGGGCTATTGAAGAAATGAGTGAGGGCGTGGGTGGATGGGCGGGTAGGTGAATAATTGAGTGAGGGCGTGGCGTGGTGATGGTGGATAGGGAATGAGAGTGAGCGAGATTTTACCCATTAATTACACTACGTGTGACGTCATTAGCCTGGTATTGAATTTCTGCCCAGCTGCCTGGTGTGCAAGTGGCATGGGATTAGCCTTCAATTCCTCAGTCAAGGAGATAAGTAGGTGGCGTGGACTTGAAAGAAGATATTGTTGATGCCATCACGCTTTTACGATGCCATACCATAAAATAAATTCGCCTTATTTGGTTTAATGCATAAGATAAATGTATATAGATAATATATATATATATATATAATATATCTATATATATATATATATTACTATATATATACATATATAATACATATATACATATATATATACATATATATATATATATATATATATATATATATATATATATATAAAATATAATATATATTATATAGAATACTATAGTTAATGATTTGTAAGTCCTCGGGTATGAGGTACTATGAAATTATGTAGTATATAGATAAACTGGTAGAAGTTACTATGTGTTTGTATGTACCTGTAAAAGTCAGTGTATATTAATCACAATGGAAAATTATTAGTAATTTTTGTCAATTTGGATTTTGATTATGAAAATCAATTTTTTGGGTACGAAAAAATATTCGAAATTACTGTACGAAATTAATCGTACTAGTACAGGTACGATACAGATATTCAGGTACTGAACGGAAGTACGGAAACGGAATTACGGTACTGTATTTTATCGAGGTACGAATTACGAAAATAATTTACGTACCGTCCCGTACTACATGCACTGGCTGGTAAGGTCAACAACGGACCGCTATCCTATCGCTTGTCGTGGTCCTGGTGGAGCCCCGAACGTAGAGTTTCGACAGGGGAGAATGCTTGCCAGCCATGTTGATCTCAAGAAGGCGTTTGACTCAAGTGCATCGTGAGTCACTCTTGATCTTTTTGCGAATTCGCGGATTCCTGCATGGCTATTTGTTTGATGACTGTTCTGTACTCTGGGACTGAAATGCTGTGAAGTGTGGGGGAGGTGTATCCAGTTTTGTTCTTTCCTGTGAATACAGAGTGGAGGCAAGGGTTCGTCCCGTGCCCCCTCACTTTCAACACTGTGTATGGACTGGGGTATTGGGCAAATTTGTAGATCAAGTGATTGTGGTAGCATCCATCGGCACACCAAGACACTGATCCTGTTTTTGCCGATATTCAGTATCTTTTCCGAGTCGCTGGAGTCCTGGTGATGGCTCGCGGCACTGATCTATATACATGGATCGCGATCTGGGCTAGCTGTGGGCCGCGATTTGAATCATCCACCAGCCGCCATCTTACCAATACCAAACAAAAGAAAAGTGCCCGTGTAATCCGCCTTTCACTCACAGTTAGAAAAGAATTTGCCACTTCCAGTCCTGGTCTGTTTGGACAGTTTAATACAGCACACTTGGCATGACGAGGCGATAGAGCAACAACCAGAACAGTGGGTACACAAAAAAAAAAAAAAAAATCCAGCAACGCGAGCCCGCAGAAACAAGGCTTTGTTTTGGTATTGTGGCAAATGCGGATAGTTGGAACCAGTGCTAGAGGCCAGCTTCCGCGATCCAGTGTTATAGATCATGCTCTCGAGGCCCCCCGCCCCCCCCCACCCTTTTTTGGGGGGGGGGCACGATGAGGCAAAGCCTTTGGGACTTTAGTAACTAATCCCTTCAGATGCGGTTAGTGAAACCTGTGGACCAGTGTTGGGGTAGATCACACCCCACACCAACTTTTAGACTGCGTGGGTACTTGCGGTAGAACGCATAATAAAGTAGCAACCGGCGGATGTATGAGTTAATATTACCTTCTCTTTGCAATGCATGAGGTAATATTAACCCATAACACACCCTGCCTTGAAGCATTCCTCTACAGTATTTAGTAGAAATTTTGTAGGACACCTTTTTTGGGTGGGGTCGAATACTTCTATTTTGCCAATCCTCATTATAACGCTCCATGAATATGTAAAACTCGTATTTTTCAATTTTGCAAAACCTAATGTTGACCATGACAACACTTAAGTGTAGCTGGTTTGGTAGGGAATAATGGAAATAAGTCAAGCCTGACACCTCGAACCGCGACTTCCTGAGCTGACGGGAGGTTCCCAGACGGCACCAGATGGCAGATCGGCTCACTGTTAAAGTCCTATTTTATTTCATCTCTTGCTAAAACAGCTTCTATGAATTAGTTTTGGTAGCATCTGCGTCAATTTTTTCTTTCCTCCCAGTTTGCTTGCACTGTACAGGGGCCTTATCCGCCCATGTAATGGAGTATGTGCCAAGTGGCGCTCGGGATAAAATAAATGGAGGGACTGTGCAACTTTTGCACAACAGTAGGAATACCAAAATTTTACCTATCATCAGGTATGACTACTGTTGTAGTTGATATTCATCGGATTTCAGTCATGGTTAGTAGTGTTGGTGGTAGCAGGGATGCGGGGGTGGTAGTGGTTGGCAGTAGAGGGATGGCTGAGGTGGTGATGGTAGAATTACAGTATTACTTGAAAATAAGGGTACGCTTGATTTCAGTCCTTCATTTATGTCAAAGGGGAAAGTGGTTTTTTGGGCAAATATTAATGTATTTACCGTCATAAGGTAATTTAAAGAAAGCCGTTTTTAAACCCACACCGTCTACACGCATGTAAACAGGACGGAAGACTTGCTGCCTCGACTTGAAGCTCTATGTTTTCCCCAAAATGCCGCGGCGGGGCGGCAATCATGCCCTAAAGAAAATATGAGTAACTTAAAATTTCGTTATTTTTTAATTGAACGACCATCTGAACTTTAAAATCACCCCTTTGGGGGTGTTGCCCTTTCGTTAATTACTTTAGCATGGTTTTCCCATTTGCTGATCTCAAAGCCTCCTACAATGGGTTTTCTATGCTCCCCCGCAGCCATCCACGACGCCACCGCGCAAAAATATTTCCCTCTCATTGCGGGTGATTCTTATAAGCAAAACAACAGTAGTCAACATTTTTCGTTCCAAACCCCTCCTCTCCTCGACGACTGTCCAATCTTAATCCACCACCCAATGTTCCTCTTGCATCTCCCGTTTTTTTCAGCCCCCCTCTTTTGTTTACTGCATGCCTCCCCCCTCCCGCGCCCTCGCTGCAATGACTTTCTCTCCCATCACTAGGCAAATCCGACACCTCTTCACTGGTAAATTTTGGAGCTTTCATCCAGTTTCCATTTTCCATCTTTTCGGCTTCATTTTTCGAGGAGTGGCGACACCTCCCGAACTAAATTGGCCCAGCCCCTTCTACAATCTTTAAATGTCTTCTTCATAAAGACGGGCAGATATAAGTTATAGGGGTATTTTGTAAAATAAAATTTCCCTTGGTCAGTCCTGAGAGGTAAAAAAATATATATCTTCCTTACTTGTCTTGACTCTTCAGTCAACCCTGTATGAAAAAAGTGCATGAGTGGAGTATAAAAGCATGTGTAGTCACAGCACCGCATGCCAAGCCCTGACTTCATGCTACAATGGTCCCAACAAAACTTCCCTTTTGACGATCATTTGATTGAAGTACTTACAAACAGTCACAACGAGAAAAAACCATGACAATAAAAGTTAATAGATTAAAAAATACACAGAAGTAAAATTTACGTGCCATGTCTGTACTTGGTGCATATGAACAAAAATTTCAAGCTAAAAACAATTTATCCTGCCCTAAATAACCATCTCCAAATATTCTAAGATTTAATTTGTTTTATATGTTCGCATTTTTGTGTTGCATATCAACTATCATGCATAAAACGTAATGAATTCGAAGTGACAGGGTCACTCAGGGATGGCTCGAACGGCGGGCCATCGAATCATTCCCCAATGTGTTCGTGTTGGGCAAAAATAGTCTTATTTTTTACACAAAAGATGTTCCGATGACACTTTTTTTTTTTATATATAATATATATATTATACATAATGAGTTAGGCAACTACACTTCTAAAGATTGGAATTATTACGATCTTTTATTGATCAAAGCTGCCATTCTAACACACATCACTGCTCTTTAACATGACAACGCTGGGGAAGTTTGTTTGCCGTTTTTCAGTCCTGACATCTCCAACATTTTAAGGGCGTTTGTTCTGTGTATGAAAACAGACCATCATACTCTGAATTGTAACGGTAACGAAGGGTAAAGGCACTTACTTTCCCACATAAGTATAGCTATTTTGCTAACTCACCTTCCAGAACCAGATTATAAGGGTATGGCGAACGCAATCCCCAACGAATCCCCACTATCGCGCGGGACAAAAATTTCGCATCGATTTAAAACATTCTATATTTTTAAAACACCACACCTCAACTACTCATTCAATCATCAAAACGGACAACGCGGATTTGTTGCGGCCTTTTTCGTCCTGACATCTCCAAATATTAAGTCCATTGGTCTATGAGAAGAGGCAACCGGGCATTACTCTGAAATTAGGTCTGAATATAGCTTAACCGTAAAGTAGTAACATGCCACCATTAGTATAGCTAATTCCACCTTCCATGACCCAGATAATATGGGGATGCGCGAACGCAATCCCCCGCTAACAAAAATTTCACACTCGAGTTAACCACATTTGGGTTAATCGCAAGGGTCAGCACCCCCGGAGTGCAATGGTGGGCTCGCCTTGGAAAACCGCCTTCAGGATCGCGGTATCTCCTGTGCCAGGTAAGTATGCTTTCCGCGGCCAGATGCCAGATATTACGCCGCCAAGCTAAAACACCTACGCAAGGTAAACCATTTATATGGTAATACTTCCCTGAAACAAGATGTCATATTATGGTTCTCTACAAAAATGTATAGTATATCATAAAATTTATGCCCTTCTATACCGCACTTTGTCTATTTTATAACTCCAAAATTTCTATTCATAAGTCACCAGACATTAGACAAGCACATACTTATCTCCTCTATCACTCTCACTTCCATTCACATATATCCTGAGCGACATTAGTTTTTGCCCTAAAAACAGGAAGAGCACACTTCCCTCATTCCACCTTTCACTGTGAGAACACATCATTAACTTTGTCTTGTTTCAGAGTCAATCTAATCAACATTTAGTGCAGTCATTACTAGTTATATTATCTGACGCGGGATTTGAGTAATAATATTCTATACCATTGCAATACATTTTTCATAAAAAGATAACAATACTCAGACTGTATAAGGATAAATATTATGTAAAGATTCTGTTCCCCTTTCAGCAAAACCAGACATCCAAAGAAAACAAGTGTAACGGAAAAACTCAAGTAAACCGCGAGAAACATCATTTTTTTACTCCTTCACTGCGGCAAAGGAAATTGCATTAATAAACAAAAATTGGGTTAAAAATGGAAGAGAGTTCCGTTCGTTTTCAGACCCCCAAATACTTTTGTGGCCTACAATAGGTGCTTGTTCTAATGGGCTAGTTTATTGCGCAAAACCCAAAAAAAACAAAAAAAAACAGTGTATATTTGTGGTTTAAGGTTAGGTTAGGTTTTCTTTAAAATTGGGTTTTGGTATTTTGGGTTTTTTTGGGTTGAGGTTCCCCCCCCTTTGGCCGGGGAATGGCTTTTTCCCCGGGTTACTTTTTTGACCCGAAGAAAGGGAGATCAACCCCCCCACATACAGGAACCCCTTGGACCGTGTGGGAGAATTTGGGGCATGGCACTAAGTCAGGGGAACGCGGAGCTTCTGCGCTGATGGACATGAAACTGAGGCCGACATAGACTAAAGTTAAAAGGTGGAGTTAAAGCCAGCCAGTAAAACCGGACGACAAAATAGCCGGGCCCTGGACCAGATTTCGAGATGGCGACATGCCGATAAAAGCCATTTTTTCGACTAACAGGGTTGTTGTTTAAGGAGAAAAACGATCCAATTACTCAAAGCCCCATGAACCATTTGTCGAAAACCGGGGACTAATTTCATCTGGGTTAAAAATTTCCCTTGATTTGAAAAAATTCAAGATTCGCCTTTAAATGCAAAAGAAAGATAAAAAAAATTCCGTATATGAATACATCCATGTTTGTTATTTTTTCATCCCTTCTTTTACTTTAAGACACACTTTTCAAATTTTACCAGGAAACCATTCTAGTTTCAATGGAATTTGGCTTACATGTATGACCATGAATCCCTTTCGTACTGTTTCTTACTTAAGGATGCAACAAGTTGCTAACTGTTTTGTTTGTGTGTTGCAGATTGAAAGAGCCCAGTCCTCATCTGTGAGGGTGGTCAGCGTGTGCAGTCTGCCAGAAAAAAACTCTGAGCCACTCGCGTCCCTTAAATGCACAGGAGGGACAAGTCGGCGCCGCTGTCTATGGATCTTTCCGGAGAAAGTGACTCGTTTTAGAGAAATCAACGCTTGCCAGTGCTCTTGCATTTGGTGCTGCCACAGACTGGTGAGTGATCAGAAAAAAGCACAGGGCCAAATCATGTCACGCCCAAATCAAACACAGAAAACTGGCAAGGCGAAGAAGCGAGGAGAGATGCACCCGCTCCAGAAGACCCATGCCGTCGTCCACGCAAAAAGTTTCGACAAGACCAGCGCTATTTTGCACAAAAAAGATGGGCCCTGCAGGTTTAAAACCCTAGGGGGCAGATGACAATGAGGTCAAGGCCCGAGATCTGTTGGATTCAATTTTTTGACCAGGTTTAAGGTGTCGGTGACCTCATTGCACTGGAGGCAAGTACCACTTGCTGCTTTGGGTTGGATGGGAATCGTACCGGTCCCCGACAGGAACAGGGAAAACCTAAAGGATCCGTAAACCAGCAAGAAAGCCCGGCAAAAAGCATTGCTGAGCTGGTCACTTACTGAGAAAAGTGGAAAAAGGCACATTTCTCTTCAAATTGCTTCCTACGGATCTCTACGAAAGTGTTTGGACTTTGGCATCAGGGGTGAAGTCAACAAATTTGTTTTTAAAAAGCAAATCCGAAGCATTTCCATATTCACAAAAGCAAAGTGGGAAAAAAAGTGCTACTGTCTTTGAAAAAGGCATGCAACAAATGTGAAACAGGGCCCTGGAGCTGACTATGAAAGGGGATGCACTAATTTGGGAAAAAACTTTTCCCGGATTTTGCGAGAGGACATCTTTCGTTCCTGTGGTTTCAACTTCGGGCTCCCTTTTCCCCCCGACTGCCAGAAGAACTCTGTTCCAAACCAACCCAAGAGTATGGTACCATGTGATGAAAGGAGCGACTTGAAAGATCAGGATGCACAGTTCCCAGGCCTGTCCACCCTCACAGATCTACTCTTCAACTGCCAAAAAGAGAGCCAGAAGAGACAAGCAAATACCAAGCAGTCGATCAGACTTCGTTGGAAATTGAGCCCCCCTACCCCCTTCATTTGGGCCCGAACCCCCACACGCAGATAGGTCAAGAAAAATTGTTTTCAGCAAAGGCGTAAGTGAACTTTTGAAGTGTGCCTGCAAAAGTGCTGCAAGGTTGTGGCGGAATGTTCATCAAGAAAAACCAGCTGGAAATGCACCCAACTGTGCAGTGCAAATGTGAGAAGTAGGGGCAAAATTAAATTTTGAAACATACCTGCTTTTGAATGGTGCTTTTAAAAAGACATGGATTTGAGCTGTACAGGAAGAACATGATTGTTGTATAATGAGCTTAATGAATACTTATTTTCATAATGCACGTCAGTAGATTAACCACTGTCATTTTTGAATTGCAAGGAGTATGTTTAATTCGTGTTCTGCTATAAACTACATGGCATTTCGCGATTGTCGCAGGGGAGTTTAAAGTCGAATAAATATTGAATTTATGTTTTTTTTGACAGCCATATTGGAATATTTTGTTCTGGAGTTATTAAATATAATAATAAGATAACTTGCATCCAATAAACATTATCCTTATGACTATTCTTTTAAAAAACCCATTTACCCTAATTTCCACATGCGGAAATGTCAAAATAATAAAGAAGCGTTCCTTATAGCCATCTGAGTGATGGGATCATTTGTCTCCCCTCTCAAAATCATAGCTAGGAGCCTGTAGAGTGCCTGAAAAAATTTTGGTGCTTTTATCCGGCATGTCCCCATCATTTCACTAAGCTGCCGGACTAAAAGGATATTGACAAGATGGACGCCTGCCGCCTCCACAGTTCAGTTCAGTACCGCCCACTCGATCCCCCAGCCAATAGGAACGACGAATGGGACGGGGCCAGTCTCGATGTATTTTCGCGACCATCAGTCCACCCTGACCCGGTCCGGACTGGACTGAACCAGGGCGGTGAACGTCACGAAAATGCGCTATAGGTTAGGTTAGGTTTCATTAAAACATAAGGTTAGGTTAGGTTTCATTTTTTTTTTTGGTTTGCGTAAAATAAAACTAGCCCCATTAGAACAAGCACCTATTGTAGGCCAAGAAAAAGTAGTTGGTGTCTCTGAAAACGAACGTGAAACTCTCCTCCATAATTACCAAAAATTGTTTCAAGAATTGGGTGGTTTATGAAACTGTCGCCGATAGGAATTCTCGCCGAATCGACCGAGAACTGTCGCCGGCGGTAGAACACTCGCCGACGCGGAAAGTTTCGGCGTCAGTTGGAAAGTTGGAAAAGATGAAAAGGAAGAATAAAGGGTATATAATCGTCTGTTAGTTGTCAGAAGCGTTTTGGAAGCACAGGGAATTTACAGAATTTGAATGCGGATTATTTATAAACGGCTGACTGGATGCAAAAAGTGACGACATATTGTTGATATACTCGATAATGGCTATAATATTGTTACGCCCTCGACCCCACCCACTGATCTATATAACATGGATCGCGGAAGCCTGGCTCAGCACTGGTTCCAACTGTCCGCCATCTTGCCGTAACCAAAACAAAGCCTTGTTTCTGCGGCTCGCGTTGCTGTCTGGTTGTGTTATCGCCTCGTCATGCCAAGCTGTGCTGCTATGTCCTGTACAAACAGACCAGGACCTGGAAGTGGCAAATCTTTCCACCTGTGAGAACCACACACACACACACACGCACCCACCACACACACACACACACACACACACACACACACACACCACACACACCACACACACACACACACACACACACCCACCCACACCCACACCCACACCACCCACGACACACCCACCCACACCCCCACACCCACACCCACCCAGACACATCCACACCCACTCCCCACCCAGCCCATCCACTCTTAATCCATCTACCCACTCCAGTCATCCACCTACTAGTTAAAAAAATATATAAGTGGATATGGTATACTTTTTTTTATATAAGTAGATATAGATATAAGTATATTTTTTTATACTTGCTAACAATTAGTGGGGAACGGAAGCAGACCTGAGTGCAGTTATGATACAAATGATCATAGCGCTTCCTAATAAGCGGTGCTTGTTCTAATGGAGATAGCTTTATTTTGCGCAGAAAAAAAAAAAAAAAAAAAAGTATACCTTGTGGTTAAAGTTAGGTTAGGTTTCATTACAACCTATAATGTTAGGTTAGGTTTCATTAAAACCTTTAAGGTTAGGTTAGGTTTCATTAAAACCTATAAGGTTAGGTTAGGTTTCATTAAAACCTTTAAGGTTAGCTAGGTTAGGTTTCATTAAAACCTATAAGGTTAGGTTAGGTTTCATTAATATTATTTTTTTGGGGGGAGCGGGGGGGTTGAGCAAAATAAAACTATCTCCATTGCAACAAGCACCTATTGTAGGCCAAGAAAAAATAGGTGATGTCTCTTAAAACGACCGCGAAACTCTTGTCCATTATTACCAAAAGTTGTTTCGTAGTCTATATGAAACCATAGTCGTTTCGCACACTCAGCTCAGAGTTGAACTTGACTACTAGAGTTACGAAACGACACCAGGTATGTGCAAAGGTTTTTGATTAATTTAAACTTCCTGTAATCCCCGAGAGTAGCTTCTATGGACCACTGTGGCTCGCGCCGTACCCGTGGCGGTACGGGGCTGGCGCCGTTATAGTGGACGAGAACTGCGCGTTCGCTCATTAGGTCAGACACACACACACTCGGGGGCTAACACTGCACTCTTAGCCTCTCTCGCCTTACCACATACACCACACACCTGTACGGCCTCGCAACACACCTGTCACTACACACCTGTACGGCCTCGCAAGACACCTGTCACTACACACCTGTACGACCTCGCAACACACCTGTCACTACACACCTGTACGGCCTCGCAACACACCTGTCACTATACACCTGTATGGCCTCGCAAGACACCTGTCACTACACACCTGTACGACCTCGCAACACACCTGTCACTACACACCTGTACGGCCTCGCAAGACACCTGTCACTACACACCTGTACGGCCTCGCAACACACCTGTTGTCTGTGTATCACCGTAAATAAATTACTTGGAAGGTTCGACGATGCACTAGGTTGGAAGTTTAGTAGTAGTAGTAGTAGTAGGTGTTAATAGTAGTTGTAGGTGGTAATAGTAGTAGTAGGTGGTAATAGTAGTAGCAGTAGTAGGTATTAATAGTAGTAGTAGGTGGTAATATAGGTTATCACATGCCAGCAGCCAACACCCAGCCACTGTCTGGGCCAGCCCATGTATTTGTTTTGGTTATGACAAGATGGCGGCTGGTGACTTCAGTATCTCGGCCACAGCTAGCCCAGATCTGCGATCCATGTTATATAGATCAGTGACCCCACCACGTACACACTCCAGGTGTCTCTGTGAGGCTGACAGGCGTTACAGACCGCTGCTTGACGTACTTAAGCACACGAAAGGTTCGGTATGCGTGTGAGAAGCGAGTTGTATATTAGTCCACGTCTTTATCAACACAGGCGAAGGAAACACTTCTGACTCCTTTCTTGCGTTTACTGAATAAAGTCCTGATACAATTAACAGAGTACAAAACCCGAGGGGAGGCAGGCACCCTGCAGGCGGGGGGCCACAAAGCGGGAGGCAACCGGGAGACGTGAACGAGCTACACAACGGTCTGGCGGCCACTGCCACAGTGACGCAGGTAACACACCCTCACCGCCTCCACGCGACCCTCCCGTAGCTTGACAGGAAAAATATTGCCATACCATGAAATATTACTTATTTATGCAAAATCAATACTGCGCAATACTCGGACTGTGTAAAGATATAATAATGTAAAGATTCTGTTTCGATATGTTCCACTTTCTGCAAAAACAAGACATCAAAAGAAAACACGTGTAACGGAACACTCAAGCAAACCGGCGAGAGCATTGAACTCTGGGACAGGGAAACTTGCAAATAATAGGAGGAAATTGTTTAATAAATACGGTGGTTGATGATAGGAAAATACCCAGTTATTGGGTCGTTAGTACATTGTCATTTATTAGTTCAGGGTAAAATTTCGGTAGTGGGCTTTCAGCGATTTGGAGGCAGAAACTTAGCTTTCCTGGATAGTTTTCATGTGTATTGAATGAGTCTGGCACTCGTTTTTGTCAGAAATATATATATATTTTTCTTTACAGGTGTGGGAGTTTGTCCGCTCCGCCCCTCCCGGACCGCCCCACAAACCTTGCTCCTCTTTGCACTGCCATAGTACTGATGTGTTTCATCCTCACCCGCATTATACGCTCATCAACCGGAGTAACCTCAACAACTGACGGCTGCAGTTTGCTGGAGATGCCTATAGCTACTCCCCGTACACAGTGACCATTGCTCATGCCGGACCAGTAGTAGGTGTAATCCCCACTGCTAGTCTCGCCACTGCCAGGCCTCCTCGTCTCAGAGAGTCCCACTATATCCACCCTCAGCCTACTGAGCTCGCCCGATAGGAGAGGTAGTCAATGATCGTCTGAGAGGCTCAGAACGTTCCACGAGCCCACACGAAGAACCCTCCGCAGGTTGATCCCAGGAGTGATTCGACGGGCAGGCGCCGCCTCTGCACCGCCCCGGCCACCCTCATAAGAAAAAGTTGGGCTAGGGGGCCCTACCACTTGATTTAGAGTGCGGGATTCCCGAGGGCTTTGCCCCGCACTCGTCATAGGCAGACCCCTCCCCTGCGTCGGCATAGGAGGGGTTTGCATGGTCGGGCCCCCCGGCAAAACCGGGTCGGGGGCGCGATTACCGCGCCCCCGGCCTATCGGTCGCCCGGCCGGTCGTATCCTAGCGCTTCGTGTCCTGGTGGAACGCCGACGTGAGTTTCGACAGGGGATGCTTGCAGCCTATGTTGATCTCAAGAAGGCGTTTGACTCAGTGCATCGTGAGTGACTCTGGGATCTTCTGCGACTTCGAGGGATTCCTGCAAGGACTATTGGTTTGATAACTGATCTGTATTCTGGGACTGAGAGTGCTGTGAAGTGTGGAGTAGGTGTATCCAGCTTCTTTCCTGTGAATACAGGAGTGAGGCAAGGGTGCGTCCTTGCCCCATCACTTTTCAACGCTTGTATGGACTGGGTTTTGGACAAGGTTGTAGATCAAAGTGATTGTGGAGCATCCGTCGGCAACACCAAGATCACTGATCTTGTTTTTGCCGATGATGCAGTAATCTTTGCTGAGTCGCTGGAGGTCCTGGTGATGGCTCTCGAGGCGCTGCACGAGGAGGCAAAGCCTTTGGGACTTGAGGTCTCCTGGCTCAAGACCAAGGTCCAGGTGTTTGGAGACTTACTAGATGAAGCAGTACAGTCTGTTCGTGCATGTGGCGAGGACATTGAGATCTTGGAAAGTTTTACATACCTTGGTAGCGCAGTCCACAATGACGGCGGGTCACGTCAAGAAGCCTTACGGCAGATTGGCATAGCCCACGGTGTTATGGACTCGCTCAGCGGAGTATTTGGCGTTGTCGGTACCTGTGCAGGAGGACAAAGATCCGGATCTTCAAGTCGCTTGTGATCCCTGTCTTACTCTATGGTTGTGAGACATGGACACTAAATAGTGACTTGAAGAGACGAATCAATGCCTTTGGTAATAAGTGTCTTCGCAGAATCATGGGGTATCGCTGGGATGATTACGTGTCAAATCAGCGATTGCACCATGAGACTGAATCGAGGCCTATTACCTGCATAGTCCGTCAGCGCCAACTTCGGCTATATGGGCATGTGGCACGCTACCCTGAAACCGATCCTTCCCATCGGGTTGTATCTGTAAGAGACAATCCGGCGTGGAGGAGGCCAAGGGGGCACCACAAGGCTCGTGGCTGGGGCAAGTTGATGTTTCTTGTCGAGAGCTGCTTGGTATGGGAAAGGAGCCTGCATGGGAACTCGCGCGTGGTGACCCCCGGGAGTGGCGTCGTAGGGTGGGCGAGGCGACGCGCCCCCCGGCGTATGCCCCCAATGATTGATTGATTGGTGGTACTGATAATTTTCATTTTTCTTGATATCTGTTACTATACCAAACCCCACCTCTAACCTAACCTAATCTGATTTAACCTACCTAATTGTTTCTGGCTGATTTAACAATAGATTTTCGGTACTACATGTACAGTAAACCCTCTCTAAATCGAACCCGTATAATTCAAACTTCGGATAATTCGACCTGTTTCAGGCCAGTTCAAAATTTTCAATAGCTTTCCATAATTCGAGCAGGTTTGAATTATCCTTAGCCTACTAGTGGGAGTCCAACCTCTCCCTTGTGGTGCGTGCGTCGAAAAAAATGCACTTGGAAAGAAATGCACTTTGAAATAGTAAATGCACTTCGAAAAAAATGCACTTCGAAAAAAATGCACTTCGAAAAAAATGCACTTCGAAAAAAATGCACTTCGAAATAAATGCACTTCGAAATAATGCACTTCGAAAGAATGCACTTCGAAATAAATGCACTTTGAAAGAATGCACTTCGAAAGAATGCACTTCGAAATAAATGCACTTCGAAAGAATGCACTTCGAAAGAATGCACTTCGAAATAAATGCACTAAAAAAAATGATTGATTGAATCAAGGGTGAAAAAAGCGATTGCCCGGGTGGTTATCTTTCTCTCTATAAGTTTTCCGTCGCAAATCATTACTTTCAGAGATATAAGATGTTTTTAGTAGGAAGGAGTGTATAGGAGACATGAAGGTAAAATTCTAGAGTCCTTTCCCACCCTTATTAGTGGGCTTTTTTCCTCCAGACCTTCACAGATCCCTTCAGATACCTCTAAAACAGCGTTTCTCAACCGGGGTTCCCCAGAACCCAAGGGTTCCGCGAGAGGTCGTTTGGGGTTCCGAGAGCAACAGTGATAAATAGGCTAATCATATGTTAATGCATTTTTTTGTCATTTTTGTGATTAATTTCATATTTGTAATTTTACTATACATGTATGGCATATTCTTGGAAAATTCTTGGGTATTATAATAAAGGCTTCAACCTATTATATCCTTTGCAAGTATAATAATAATTATATAATCATAATAAATATATTTAGCGACGTCTATACGGCACCAGTGTGAAACCGCCTTTAGTGGTCAGTGGACAGTAGCTGTACGTGAAGGATTCGTGTAACATCAAGTGACTCACTCGAGTACATGACGCATACACGGTCTCCATCAGTCCTGTCTGTGCTTCCTGGCGTGCAGGTACACTCCCTCATTCACCCACATTATTTAGTAAATTTTACCCATCATTTAAGGATGTTATATGAATTTTAAAAATCTAAGTACTGATGATTATTTTTGTTCGTATGTGTGTTTTCTCTCTCTTTCTCTCCCTCTCTCTCTTACAAGGTTAGTTCTTCTGTTTGCCATTATTTGCTTCAGTTATATTTGCTTAAGTTATATTTAACAAGTTATTCATCTTCTTTTTTACATTTATTTTTCATTATTTTTTTATTTTACAGAAATGTCTGACTGTCCAATGTGGCGATTTTTGAAGAGAAGACAACCGGACAATTCTGATGTGACTAGTGGTGAAGAGCCGCAATCTTCTGACAAATTTCACTGCACTAGTGCAACAACGGGCACAAAAAAGGTCCTTTACAATGAATGTTACTTATCAATGGGCTTTACATGGACTGGTGATCCAAGTTGTTCTATTCCATTGTGCCTCGTCTGTGGCAAACAACTTTCAAATACAGCAATGGCTCCAGCAAAATTGAAAAGACACTTCACGACAAATCACAGTCATATGAAAAATAAAAGTGCTGATTAATTTAAAAGGCTATTGGAATCTCAAAATAAACAGAATACAGCTTTTGTGAAAAATGTCAGTGTCAGTCATAAGGCTCAAGAAGCAAGTTATTTGGTTTTAAAGTTGTTTTCTTTTGTATAACTACAGTGTGTGTACTAACATACACGGAATAGCTATATGTTACTTCATCCTGTGTTGCTTTATCTATGTAGTATGGTGTGTAAAAATATTTACAAAAATGGTATATCTTTTCATAAATATTTTTTTCCCTCTCTTCCCTTTGCTGGCAGCACTCTGGTAAAGATAAGAAAAAGTTTGCAGGTTCTCACCAAATTCTCACCAAATCCTAGGGTCACCGTTTTCATTGATAACAATGTATCTCCATCAGAAAAAAGCTCTAAAACTTTGCCAGAAAATAATGATCAGTGTCTCAGAAACCAGGGAAGTGACGGAATTATACGAAAACAAGTGTGCCCCGCCCCGCATTCGCTCGCCCACCACTCTGACCCGCCATGCTGGGAGGATTATTACCCTAACCTAACCTTCTAAAATCCAGGAGGGGCTCCACCCCCCTCGACCCCCCGACGAGAATATTTACACAAACTAAACTTTACCTACCCTCCTAAAGGATGGGGGCAGGGGGGGGGTCCTGCATTCACTATTAGACAACTCTATAATTTCTTCAATATGTATATAAGTTTTAAAGGTTAGGCATGCAGAAGTGGATTAATACTGCACAGTATACATACTAAGCAAAAAATATTAAGAAAGAATGTCAAGTGGTAACGGCAGTAGCAACTGCACAGTTCTCGTCCACTATAACCCATTTAGGCCACAGGGGAGGTGGTAGCAGAGTGGTTAGCGACTCCGACTGGCGTTCTCGGTGACCAGAGTTCGATCCCCGCCGAAAACCAAAACCTTTCTGCTCCGTCGAGTGGCCTAAGAACACCCACATGCCCTGCCCATAAACTCTACCTTCGATTGCGAGTGCATCAGAGGACACAGGGGAGCGGCATGAGCCTCTAATCACAGGCGTCTCTATAAAAATCCTGCCTGCGCCACCACGGGCGAGGACCAACCATCACAGCCCTCAAGTGAACCTCCATAGCATACCACCCGAGCCCTGGGTCAACACTGCCTACAGGCGCTATAGGCACCAAAAAAAAAAAAAAAAAAAAAAAAAAAAAAAAAAAAAAAAAAAAAAAAAAAAAAAAAAAAAAAAAAAAAATGAACGCGTCTTCATCTGTTGCTGTTCTCTTCTGACAATCACCTCCTGCCTTTTCTTCACCAGTAGCCTTTTCTTCACCAGTAGCTACGTATGCCTTTTAAGTTAAAACATTAACAACAAATATCCGCGCCTCCCAGTGTCAACGCTTCATCTTTGTTTGTGTTATGGTTGGGTGCAGCGGTTGGTTGGCCCAACCATGTGCTATATGTGTTGTCAATGTTCGACGAACAGGTCCAATCAAATGCCAGTTTGGTTCGACGAAACAGTCCAACGAAACGCCCCGTGTGATAGCAGCTTTAGTCGCAGCCATTCGTGAGTCTTCCTTCTTATAGCTGCCCCTTCTGCGTTCCTAATAGACCTTGCTGTGAAATTCCACCAAGTATATGAATGTTTTTTTTCCTTTTGATATAGGACTTTTCACCATGCAGCGAATTACCTTACGTGCATGCCCCTGAGGGTGTCTGTGGAATATGTGGAAAAACTAATGAATAGAATTGGACGTGGGAAACCTATAGTCTATATTGACAAAATAAATGCTAATCTTTTCCTACGTCAACCTAAGGGGCGTGCACGTAAAGGAGTTCGCTATGAAGCGCGATCTGGCAGCTAGTTTTGCTACTATGAACACTCCACCAGTCGGTATGACCCAGATAGAGTATCGAATGCAGCACCTACTGTAGAATGCTGCATTGATAATGCCATTTCAGCCATCACGCCAATGCTGTGTCTGAGAACTTGCAACCATGTCCAAAAACATTTTGTTGGTGTGATGCATCTGCAGGTTTTGCAATTAGGTGATAACTGAATGTCAATTTTTATGTAATTTTGTGTACAAACAAAAGAAATGACCATTACATAATGCATCATACAGGGTGGGCCACAAAATGGGGAACCCACTTATCGGTTAATAAATCTGTGAAAATGTATGATTTTGTTCTTTGGTTTCAGATTTGAACTAAGGAGACCATAACAATTAGAAATCAAGTGAGAAATGTTTTGGACAACTGTGCAAAAGACGTTCCGTGTCACTACCTATTCAGAGACAAAATCGTTCAAAACGGAACAAACAAAATACCGCAGGATGTTTAACTTCAACAACTATCCACAGAGGAGCCAAATTTGTCGATGGGTGAACAAAATGAAAGCCAAGGGAACAGTTTACAACCTCAACAAGAGTGTCAGACCTCTTAATGGCGCGAAGGTGACTGCGAGAACTCAGAAAATGTCAGTGCCGTGAGAGATTCGGTCGGGATGAGGCCAAAGAAGTCCACTCGAAGGCGCAGCCAAGAGCTGGGAATTTCCCGTTCCACTTGGCGAAGAATCTTGTTCAAGAACCTTCAGCTTTACCCATACAGGATCCAGATCAAACATCAACTCACAGCAGCTGACATGCGCAAACGTGTTGTGATGTGCCAGTGGTTTGTCAAGAAGATTAGAGAAGACCCCGACTTTATCGACAATGTTTGGTTTAGTGACGAGGCTCACTTTCTGCTTTCCGGCCATATCAACAGGAGGAACAATGTGTTTTGGGGCACTCAGTCCCCAGATGAAGTGCTTCAGAGGCCCTTGCACTCAGTCAAATGCACAGCCTGGGAGGCAATATCATATCGAAGCATGGCATAATCGGGCCATTCTGGTTTGAGGACGAAGACAACAATGCAGTAATGGGCACGAAAGAACGCTATCATTGTAGTGCTTAACAAATTCTGGAGGGGACTTGGAACTCGCCGTGGTGTGAACAGGGATGAACAATGACTCCAACAGAATGGAGCAACTCCACATACAGCAAACATCATGATGGAGTTGCTGGACAAGATTTTCCCTGACCGACTGATCACATTCCCTGACCGCATTCACCAGATTTGAACCCCACAAATGTTTACCTGTGGGGGTTCTTAAAAGACCATGTCTACAAGAATCGTTCTCAATCCATTGCTGAATTTAAGCAGGCCATCACCACCAAAATTAAAGCCATCAAGAAGGAAGAGTGCTTCAGTGATACACATAAAAAATGCACTTTGATATAATGCCCTTCGAAAAAAATGCACATCAAAATAAATGCATTTCGAAAAAAAGTACTTCGAAAAAAATGCACTATGAAAAAATTGCACTTCGAAAAAAATACATTTCGAAAAAATTGCACTTAGAAAAAAATTGCACTTAGAAAAAAATGCACTTAGAAAAAATTGCACTTGGCTAGGCGGGCCTGGCTGAGGCAGGTCTCAAGCTGCCAGAGCTTGCGGCTAAACGCGGCTTCAGGATGGATCGCTTGGTGACGGATTGCCCAGGTGACGGGATGACTATAGTCTATTTTTTTTATTATGGTCAAAATGCACTAAGGAAGCCACGCCCCCTGCCTCCCCTTCTATTCTACGGGGCAGCTGATTGGTGCATTCCTCGTATCATCACTACCAATCACAATATCTTCACTACTTAACAGCGCGTGACCACTGGACATAGCAATCTTCACTACAGAGGGTGACAAAATCAAGAATCCCTTTGTAGTGAAGATTGCTCTGTCCAGTAGTCACGCGCTGTTAAGTAGTGAAGATATTGTGATTGGTAGTGATGATACGAGGAATGCACCAATCAGCTGCCCCGTAGAATAGAAGGGGAGGCAGGGGGCGTGGCTTCCTTAGTGCATTTTGACCATAATAAAAAAAATAGACTATAGGGTACAAGTTGGACAAGGTCCAGGTTGGCTAGGTTACACTTTGACTTGGTACCCAATGAGGAGTTTTCAAAGCTAACCCCGCCAGATGTCCCTCACGCCCTCACTTCTTCTGCCTTTTGAGCCTGAATGATCTATCATTTACCGTAAATTCCTTGTACATCTTCGGGGCATATCAGAATTACACTTCAATACAATAACTAAAACAGTTCTTAATAAAAATGTAGTTTATCATTTTCATTTTCTGCACTTGATGAAAATATTGGCAAAAAATAGAATACTTGAAAACTCAATCTTTAAAAATCGTCTTTTCATGAAAACACTGCAAGTTCAAGCAGAATGAGGCTTCAGGAAATATCTACTTGTATATAAGCATTCGCTGAGTACCTGTTTTGGGTGTCAGTCTCTCTTTCGACGAAAATTTCACCAAAACACAGTGTGGCGTTCAGCATCTCCACAGAAACTATCCCGAGGTCAGGATCTGTTATCACTCACTTTGCTGTGGTCCTCACACCGCGAGGGAGTCGAAGGGACTCAGCTCAGCTCCACCAGCACCTGCTGGCCGCCGCTCCCTTACCTCACATCCCTGATACTCCTAACCCCTCAACCCCAGAGGCTGTCATCCTAACTATCATCACCCGCTGATCTCTTCACACTGTCTGTCTTCTACTGGAATATTCACGGCATCCGCTCCCACATACCGGACTTTCGTCTCCTTATTTCGTGCTCTGAGCTTCAAGTTCTCTGCCTCCGAGAACATTTTCTTATTTACCCCCATATCCTGATTCCTAATTACGATTTTGTTTCCTCTTCTTTCCTTGTCCTCCAGAAAACAACCCACGTTTCTCCAAACGTCAATTCTCCCTCTACCGAAGTCTTTGTCTTTTGATTGTCTTTAAAGACTCCCTGTTTCGCACCGACTGATTTAGTTTTCTTCCTCCAACGTATAAACCTGTTGACATAGGATAAACCAGAGGACATAGGGGGTGTAACAGCTCTACAGTAACTAACAGTAACTAGCTCTGTAACAGAAACGCTTCCGTAGTGTATCGCGCCTAGCTATATGAATCCACGGGTCCAGGATCAAATCCGGGTCAGGACAGTCGGCGGCTAGCCCAACCAGCTGTTCATCCTTATTTTTGGGGTTGGTCGATAAATGGGTACCTGGGGAAACCTGAAGAAGGTAACTGTGTTAACCCGGATGTCACACTAGCCCAGTGTCCCGTGGTAGCGGGTTGTCACCCAACATAGGCTCAAAGGCTAATGCGACGAAGATGAGCACCTTTGATGAGGACATCAAAGGGAAGGTGATTGAGGTGGAGGTAGGAGAACGTGGCGCTCCCGCTTGTTTTTAGTAAACAAAAGTTTCAACTGTATTGGATACAGGACTGTCGCTGAGGTGCCAAGCACTTAAATTACTTCTTTGTTAAATTTTCGTCGCGAGACTGACACGCCCAAAACAGGTACGTACTCAGCTAATGTTTAAATACAAGCAGAAATTTCCGGAAGCCTCATTCTGCTTGAACTTGCAATGTTATCATGCAAAGACGATTTTTAAAGATGAGAGTTTTCAAGTATTCTTTGTTTTGCTAATATTCTTATCCTGCACAGAAAAAGAAAATTATAAACTACATTTTTATTGAGAACTGTATCAGTTATTGTATTGAAGTGTAATTCTGATATGCCCCGAAAAAGTACAAGGAATTTACGGTAAATGATAGATACTTTTCAGAATTCTCCCCATTGGCTTGAGTCTCATATGACTCTAGACCGAAATGTCTTGGGGATCATTTTACTTCATTACCAATCACCTCAGTAGCAATAGGGGCATAGACACAGAGGGCAGAGTTACCATGAACTAGTATTTTTACATTTTTTCCGTTCTCTACTGCGGGCACCATGGGTGACTATTCTTTCTTTCTTAATTAATTTCTCCATATAACAATCACTCAGTACAGTCATGAAGTTACTTTTATATTATCACTAGCCGCAAAGCCGCCCTCCGGGCGAACTTTTTGGCTAGCTCCTGTGGAGGGCTATTGGTTGGCCCACCACCTGTGTTTGGTGGGCCTTTGGCCACCAAAACACAGATTCTCCAGATAGCCCCTTCTAACTTTCCTGAATCATGGATGTAGAAATGTATGTATTAACGCCAACCCATTCACATCACCCCCAACCCATTCACTCACCCATTACCATTCACTCACCCATTACCCATCACCCCCCACCCATTCACTCACCCATTACCCATCACCACACACCCATTACCCATCACCCCCCACCTATTCCCTCACCCATCAACCATCACCCAACCCATCACCCCCCACCCATTCACTCACCCATCACCCCACCCATTCACTCACCCATTACCCCATCAACCCTACATCAAGGTTTCCTCAATTCTCGCAACCCACATTTTTTTTTCACAATTCTCGCTAATAGGCTACTAAAAATAAAAATAAAATAAAAGTGATCGGATCATCCATAAGTGGCTTAAAATGTGCCTCTGGTCGACCTGGTTCCAAAACTGTGCCATATGATGGGATTGCGTCACTGGGGGCGGAACCTATCACGGACACACACACACACACTTTCGCTTATATTATTATAGATAAATGATCCATAAGAATATCGCATATATTTCAATCTCCATATTAATCACAATTTTAGCATATATAAATGCAATACCCTCAATACTTGAATGTGTCTACAACTGGATAATTAATAACGTAAAAAATAGTGAGGTATACTATTCTTGTCATTCATGTAGAGTATAACTACAGGCAGAGCTGGGCAGTATTTAAATACGTATTTAAATACATTGTGTATTTAGAAATGTATTTATGGATATATGACATACATTTCTCCCATGTATTTAGTATTTAGTATTTAAATACATTCAATGTATTAGTGCCCAGCTCTGACTACAGGAAAGTCATGAATCCTATAATGTATATAAATACATTGGTTGTCATGTATTGAAATACAGTATTTAAATACTTTTATGAGTATTTAAATACATTGTATTTAAATACTCATAAAAGTATTTAAATAAATATATAAATGTAAATACTTTTTTTTATCAATTAATTTGGCCATAAACCCGCCCAACTATCTGGCAATCCTGATGGTACATTGAACCCGTGTTTCCACTTTCAAGGAAATTTCCTTATTTTTAGGAAATTTAGGCCTGAGAAGGAAATTTCTAAGAGAACCAAAAATCTAAGGAAATCCATTTTTTTCGGACATGTTAAAATTTGTGTGTATTTAAAATGTATTTACAAATGTATTTAAATACAATTGATGTATTTAGTATTTAAATACATTCGTAAAATGTATTTAGTATTTAGTATTTAAATACATTTCTCCCATGTATTTAGTACTTAGTATTTAAATACATTCAATGTATTTAGTGCCCAGCTCTGACTACAGGAAAGTCATGAATCCTACTGCCATATCATATCTATATTATAATCTTCGAAAACTGTCTATGGAAGATATGCTGCCAGACGTACAAACGCACGGGTGGCTACCAAGGGAGGAAGGGAGTGTTTGGGATTAAGGGACCGCCCACCTAAATCTTGTTTACTGATGGATCTTGCTGCAAATTTAATGGGTTTTAAAGGCTAAATAAAGACTTTAAAACATAAGTTTCATTCAGATCTGGCTAATAGGTTTTGGCCAAATAATAAAAGTGAGAAAAAAAGAGGAAAATTCGGGTGGTTTAAATTGCTTTCAACTCTTAGGATTATTGATGCATCTTTTGTTTTTTAACCATTAACTCTTCTACTTATAGAGAAAGCTTTTATGGTGTGGTTTTTCTCTATCTTTGTTTATCACTGAGAAATAAAAAATCTGAAAATATTGAAAAATATCCCAAAAAATAAAAATTATGTTTGAAACACTAGTGCCATGTTCGTAATTTACATAAACAAAAAGTTCCACCATACTCTGCTCTTTCGTTTTTTATCCAGCTATCCATTGCTACCTCATAGGTAAAGATCGGATACAAAATGATGAAGGAGAAAGAAATTGTATTAGAATAACTTACATTTTTCAGAAACGAGTTGTATACATTTTTTTTTAGTTTGACTTAGTGGTGACGTCAGTAAACCTTATAAGGGTCTTGGTAATAGGTTCCATTTAATTTCTGAGGTTATTATGAATGTTTGCAGTAACTCACGACACACCTGGTCCCCTTCTGCAGGGCAGGATATTAGTCACTTAAGGTAAGGGTCTCATTGTCGCCAGGTAGGAACACTTTTCAGAACATACCAGGGGCAAGATCCAGCAAAAAAGCGTAAGTCAAGCGGCGTAAGTATGGCGTAAATGCTACTCCGGCGCAACCCTCGCCCCCCTCTTGCGCCGAGGCTGTTTGAATAATCCGCCGAGATGGACTTACGCCGGGCGCAAGGAGGAGTATCTCGGAGTATCTCCACAGAGACAGCTGATTGGCTGGCGAATACAATGACGTTATCCTCGCTAATAGCGAATCACAGCAGTGTTTATATTATCTATTCAGATCTATCAGCCAATCACAAGGCTGCCACGAGATAAATAATGTTTACAAACATTAATCAGCTGATTACTCAGCTGGCATCTGGCTTGACACAACAAATCGATGTATCCTGTTTAAAGCGATAAGGAAGGGTCCCTGATTGATGTTTGATGATGATGTTTGAAGAATTTTGTCAGTTATTGACGCAGCTGAGATGGATCTCTGCTGTAACCAGACAGCTCTCTCGCAGACTACCCCTAGAGAGCTGTCTGCTAGTGCTTATAGTGTTGGCCGAAGCCAGCACCCCAGGAGGCGGGTTACAAACCCCCGGCTAACACCCGGTACCCATTCACTGCTGGGTGGACAGGGGCTCGGGTTTTAAGGAAACAACTGTTTCCGCTCCACCCGGGGATCGAACCCGGGACTTCTCGGTTGTGAACCGAGCGTGCTTCCCCTACACTAAGGAGTACCATTGACAGTACAGATTGACCAGAAATAAACAATTTGGAGGCAATGATTTAAAGCGCAGACATCCTGATTGACTTTTAACAAATATTTCGAGGGCAATAATGGGCCAGCCATCCTGATTAACCTAATAATTCAGGGACAAAAAGGGGCATACATCATGGTTGAGAATTATATAATCATATAATTCAAGGACGTTAAGAGGCAGACATTCTGAGTGACCTAATCGTATCATTCAGGGATAATGAGAACGGTACCTGGTACTCTCGTCTACCGAAATTCTCGTCCTGACACAATCCGGGAACTCTCGCCGAAGGTAATGGTTAGGTTAGTAGGATATTAAGGGAAAGATACCGGTAAAAATGAACGAGGACTGCGCGGTCATTTTCTGAAACACTTACTAGATTTTCCTTGCCAAAAATTAGTGCTTTTGGTAAAAAGGGACGAGGCCCTTGCGCGGTCTTTTTCTGAGACACTGACTATTTTTTTCCGGAAAATTTTTCTAGTGTTTGCCCTACTCTCCCACAAACCCCCCAAGAAAATTTTTGGGCCCCTTTGGGGGGAAAGGCGGGTTTTTTGGGTGGGGAGAAATAATGCTGGGAGACAGGGAAATTTTAAAGAATTGTGTAGGGGAGACAAACTCCTTGGGATCTAAAAAATTTTCCTTATATCTAAGAAATTTCCCTTTAACCCAAAAATTTAAACCCTAACCTAGGGGGGGGCTTGACCCCCGTAAACAAACCTAACCAAACCCAAAACCTAACCTAAAGGGTAACCAAATCAAATCAAACCCAAACCCTAACCAGATCAAACCCTAACCCCAAATATAACCTCCCCCAACCAAACCAAATAAAACCCCAAAACCCTAATAACCAAATATAACCTAACCTAACCTCCCCTGCCTGGGGGTTGGGGGGGAGTTCTCGACTTTTTCGGTCATCTTTTCTGTGAGGATCGTCAATTTTTACACGTCTCTGGACTCAAAAAACCCAAATAAATTTTTTCCCTAAATCTATTTTGTTTTTTTTCAACACCCCAACTAAAAAACTATGTGGTTCGATGCATTTTTGTACCCCACCCAAAATACCCGCATTCCCCCGGGTCCCCAAGTTTGGGGTTTTGGGGAGGGGGGAGTAGGGGCAAACACTAAAAAAATACCGTTTTTTTTCCCCCAAAAAATTTTAGTGCTTTTGGTAAAAATGGACAGGACTGAGCGGATCTTTTTCCCTGTGACTAACTTTTTTTTCCCCTTGCCAAAAATTTTTTGTTTTTGGGGTTAAAAAGGGAAACGGGGAAAACTTTTGCGGGCCCCAATTTTTCTGAACACTGATTTTTTTTTCCCTTTAAAATTTTTTTTTTTTTCAGATGGATAAAACCCAAAACCAACCTCCTAACTTGGGGGTTTCTCCGCCCCCCTCAAACCCCCCCGGCGAATTATAAACCCCTAACCAAACCTCCTATATTGGGTTTGGGGGGGCCTCGGGAAAGGGGGGTTGGGGCCCTTTATGAGAAATTATCAAAGGCAACTTTTCCCTTTTTCAAACAATTGTATATAATTTTGGAAAAATTCTAGTTTTTTGCCCATACTCTCCCACTTCCCCCAAACAATTTTGGGCACCTGTGGGAATGCGGGGTTTTTGGGGTGGGGCCAAATTTGCGCCCGGAAACACGAAATTTTTAAGAGTTGTTTGGGGGTTTAAAAATTTCCCCCTAGTCTAGGTTAATTTCCTTATATCAATAAAAATTTTGGCCCTAACCAAAATTAACCTAACCTGGCGGGGGGCTTGCCCCCACCGTTTTAACCAACCTAACCAAACCAAATCTAACCAAACCCAAAACCCCCTTTAGGGGTGGGGTTTGGGGGGGTCTCAACATTTCAGTATCATTCTGTGAGGATCGTCGGGTTTTCATACTTTTTTTCCCCCCCCCTGGATCAGAAGAAATCCAATAAATTTTTCCCCCCCCCCCCCTAAATCTAGAAATTTTTTATAATTTCCATAACAAAAAAAAAAGAATTTGGTTGCGACGCATATTTTGTACCCCACCCCATATTCCTGCATTCCCCCGGGTTTCCCCCAAGCTTTTTTTGGGGGGAGAGGGGGGAGTATGGGCCACTAAATAGTCCAAAATTTTAAAAAGGGTTTTTACGGGGAAGTGCTTTAAATACTGTACTTTTACAAAACGAAAAAAAAATTAAAAAAAGCATGGGGGTTCTGGGGGTAGTGCCCGGGCGCGGTTATCGTCCATTAAACTGAAACAAACCAAGAAGTTTTTTCCCAAAACCCCAAAATTTTTCCCGGCGAGTTCCACTTGCAATAGGTGCAAATGAAAGAATAAAAGGTTTTTTCTTTTTATTGGACAAGTTTTTCGCTTGCCCAAAAAAATTAATTTAAAACTCCCCTTTTTAATAAAATCCATGGACATTGGTTACGAACATTTTCAAAACTCCAACTCCCCCTTTCGCTAAACAAACCCTCGACAAAACTAACCCCCGATTTTCGGTCCCTTTTTTCCCACAAAAAAGGGGAAAAAGCTTTTTAAAATATTTTTTTTTGGGTACTGTTATGTTAAAAAATTAAACTTGAAACCTGTCGTTTAAATAGGAACCCCTCGCTGACGAAAAAAAATTGGAACATTCTCCCCGACGGTGGGAGCTTTCCCCTTTTCCTTTCGGGGACTGGGGTACCTTTAAAAGGTTTAGAAAAAGGGGGATTTAAAACAAACCTTTTGGGGGGGCCAATAAAGGGTCAACCCTTTCCTTTAGTGACCCCCCCAAAGTGAAAAGGTCACTGGGGGCGGGAAATAGAACCAAAAGTTTCTTCCCCAAAAACGTCCAAATTACGAAAAGGTGAAACAACTTAATTTTGTGGGGGGGGTTTCCAAACCCCTCCCCCTCGCCCCACAACTTTTTCTGCTCACAGGCCTCCGCTAGGGGCCCTAAAAAACGGGTTTGCTCCCCAAATAAGAAAAAAAATACAACAAAAAAACCAAAGGCGCCCCTACGGCCGAGGGGGCCCTTTCCCTACCAAGGTTTGTATCTCCAAAACCATTTGTAAACACCCCGCCGCTGCCTATTTACCAATAGGCTTATATTTAAAAATTTTTTAACCTCGGTGGTAACGCCCTATTGGGAAAAGTAAATGAAGTTTTTTTATTTTAGGAGATACGCCGGGGCAAAAACCCTCCTCGATGAGGGGGTTTGTAAATCTACGCCATATATTGGCCCTGTGACGTCCTAAAAAAAAGGGAGAAAGTACATTTGCGGTTCCAGACAGGGGGGTTTGGGCGCAAAAACTTGCACCGGGGGGAAAAGGTCTGGCTTTGTGACGTCATCGATTTGGCGCGGGGATGAAACCCTCCTGATCCAAGAAAGTTTTCGAAAGAGGAGTATCTCAACTTACCCTGACATACCCCGGCGTATTTTTTTGCGGGTCGGGCCCCCAGAGTGGTATTCTAATTACTCGATACATTTTTTTTTTTTCGTTTTTTTTTGTTTTTTGGGGCTTTGTAAGGGGTTCCTAAACTCAAAAAGGGATTTATTTTTAGGGGGGGGAAAACCCAAAACGCTCTAACCCATGGTACGCGACTTTCCCCTTCCTTTCACGGCAAAAGCCCCTGGGGGCGGTGCTACTATGGGCGTCCCGGTTCTACCGGGACTTTTTGCACTTTTACCCGTGCATTCTCCCGGGGACTTTTTAAACACTATAGCGTGCGGCCCCTACATTTTTTTACTCGCTTTTACACTCACATCTTACCCTTTAGGCTGCAACTTAGATATTCTTTTAATATTGTCTTTAAAAAAGTAGAGTATTTAGAAAAAAAAAAAACTTTGTAAGTAATTTTTTTAAAGGAAACGGCCCCGATATTCGCCACCCGTCATTTTTTTTCTTCTTCCCCAAACATAACCAAACAGGGATGACAAGACTCGGCTTCTTGGGTGTGCCCAAGAAATTGTTTTCCCCGTAAAAATTTAAAAAAGCTGCTTCTTCTGTCAAGATGACACTTTTTTAAAAAATTCTTTCAACAGAATTGTAAAGGAAAAATTAAAACTGATTTTTCCGGTTTTGAAATTTAGGAGGATCCTGAGAAAATTCTTTGTTTCCTATTTTAAAAGGTTGGAAAGGGTCCCCGGTACTCAGGTAAAGGCCCAGGTCGGGTTTGTGGACTTTTTTAAAATGAAACATTAAAGCTATGGGGTAGTCAGGCGGGTTTCAGGGCAGGGGGGGATCTTTGTAGCCGGGCACGTTGGGGGAAACGTAGACGGGCGGCCCCGATGTAGACCGAACGCTTATTTAAGCACCCCCGAGATCTAGGCGCCCCCCCCGGTAACTTTTTTACTTTCCCTCGCACCATTACTAGACGTAAAAGTAATCTTTCCCAAATGAAATCATAAAACCCCAAAAATAGAAGTATAATTGATATTTTGGGCGTAAAAACTGATGTAACAAACGAGGCTGGCGCTCGGGGTATTTGGGGGTTTGGGGGGGGGGGGGGAGGGGGGAATTTTTTAAACCCCATTTAAAATATCCTTTTTTTGGGAAAAAAAATTCTCCCGTGTTTTTGCCCAAGGCCCCCGCTATCATTATAGGGACTTACTTTTTTTTTTGTTTTTTTTATGAATTTTTTTTTTATTCAGGGGGGCGGGTCCCCTTAACCCCACGTGGTAGTTTTATAGGAAAATGTCGTACCCCGGGAAACAACCCCCTGTGGTACACATTAATTTTTTTTTATATACTTTGCTGGTATTCGTCGCTGCATTTTTATATATGTATACATCAAAAAAGTTTTCTTGTGTAGGGAAAAATTTTTAATGTCCCAGTCCCCTTATACAAATATTCCTGACTTAGTGGTTTTGCTCTGAAATTTTTTTGACCAAAACTTATTTTACAAAGAATCTTTTTTCTGTTATCAAAAACACCTTAGAAAATGATCTACTTAATTAATGAAACCAAAACAGCGGCAGAAGAGGGTTTTATTTCAAAGCCCGCAGTAGTAATTTTTTTTTATCCAAAATGAATTAAAAAAATGGGGCCCGTTTAGGGATTTTTGCCTTCTTTTAATTTTTTCCCCTATTTTGACCCCGGGACCCCAAAAAAAATTTTCAAAATTTTTCAAGGGGTTTGGCCTTTATTTTTTTTTTTTTTTAAAACACGGTTTTTTTTAAAAACTAAAAAAATTAGCTGATACGCAACATGTATAAAGTAGTATAAAGTAGATCAAGGGGTATCAAATTTTTAAAAAGCCCAAAAAATATTGATTGGTCAAAACCGAAAAAATTGCATATTCTAAAATTTATACAAAAATATCAAATTTTTTCCCAAAAACCTTAGGTTTTTTGACAACAGATTACTGCCTCATTAGAACACCTCAGGAACCCCTTTTTTTCTTTGATAAGGGTTTTTTTCTATAAACAAGTTTTGCGGCAAAAAAACAAAAAATTGATCGTCGCCCAATTTTTGGAATTTTTTTGATCGCCATAAATCAGAAGATTTTTTTTTCATAGATAATTAAAATGTCGGGGGTTTCGATTGTAGATCGATCCATCCATTTACTATAACCCTTTTTTATGGGAATTTTGGGGTGTGAAAACAAGGGTTTTGACTGAACGCGTTATATTAAAAATATGTAAAATTTTTTTTTAATTTTGAAACGTTCATGAAGTTTATTTTAGACACGAAACCTGTTGCACCCCCCCAGTGTAAAAAGAAGGGACAAAATCTTTTTGTTTTCCAGCATGAAAAATTTCATACTTCTAGTTTAAATTAGATTATCCTTTTTAAAATCGCAAGTTAGAAATGAAACTAAGAACCCAAAAAAAAAAATTGCCCAAACCCCGCAAAATTTTTTTTCCCTTACATAATCACAAAACATACTACATAAGATTTCCTTAAAATTTTTCCCTTAAAAATACCCACCTCCATAAAAAGAAAATAAACTCAAAATTAAAAAAATATAAATGCATTAAAAAAAATCCCTTAAAAGTGAAATGGGGTTTTGGGAAAAACAGAAAATCTTTCCCAAAAAAGAAAGGGGGAGGGGAAATATAATTTAAATGGTGGGGGGGGTGGGTTTGGGGGGGTGGGTGTGTGTGTTTTGTGTGTGTGTGTTTTTTGGTTTGTGTTGTGTGTGTGTGTGTGTGTGTGTGTGTGTGTTTTTGTGTGTGTGTGTGTGTGGTGTGTGTGTTTTGTGTGTGGGGTGTGTGTGTGTGTGGTGGTTTCCTAGTTGGATTTACCTGTTTTAAAATACAGGAAAAAGCTATGCCGTACTGTCCCTCTCCAAGTCTACTATTTTCCAGTTTTCCTTTGGAAATCCCCGAAAAACTTCTTCATTAATCCCCTTTTGCATAAGAAGGTTGTTCCCGGGTTCTATGCTTCTTAACGGGGAAACTGCATTTTTTTATAAACCCTCTTGCCTGTTGGGCCTTTCAATTTCTTCTTGACCTCTTGTACTTCTGTCGTCCCCCCAAAAAGATTTTTCTATCAATTTTTTTTCAGACCCTTGATGCTCCCATACACTTTTATAAAAAACTCCCCTTTTTCTTCTTTTCCCCCAAGTGTTGGGGAAATTTTAGTCTTAAAGTTTTTTTTCATATGTTAAATTTTTTCAGGCTTGAGGGGCCCTTTTTTTGGCTGCTCTTTGTATTCTCTCAATCTTCCTTATATCCTTCTTTTTAGTGGTGACCAAATACTGCCCCCATATTTCCCCCCCCTTAATTTGAATCCCAAATGTTATCAATTTTTTGATCATCTCTTCCCAGAATTTGAATGCCTTCTTATATTTCCCCACAACTGGGATGTTTCTCCGGTTTATCTTGTTTAATGCTTCTCTGGTGACAAATTGGGGCCTTAAAATTTATACTCCCAGGTCCTTTTTCCCCGGGGCCCTTTTTTTTATTTCCCCCTTAGTTTTTCCCCTCGAATACTTTCCTCTCTGTCTCTTTTTTTCTACTGCCCATTTCCCTCAATTTTTCACTTTTTGGGGATTAAAACCCCCATTTCCCATATTTGACTCCATCTGTAAAACTTATCTAATCCTTTTTGTAAAACCTCACAGTCCTCTTTTAAATTTTTTTTTTTTTTTTGGTTGTAAAAAATTTTTTATTTTTTTTTTTTTTTTTTTAAAAAAACTTTTTATGGGGGGAAAGGGGGTTTTGGGGTTTTTTTGTTTTGAATTTTTCTTTTTTAGTTTTTAACCTTTTTTCCAAAAAATCTTATAAATTGCCCCCCTTTTCCTTTTTCCTACATTTTTACTTCCAAGACTCCTTCCAAAAGGATTTTTAAATCCTTATTTACAATTGGGCCCCTTTTGACCCCCCCCTTTTTTTTCCCGTTCCATCTCTCTGGTAAAAGCTTTAAAAATTTTTTAAGCAAACCCCCTTCCAAATTTCCCCTCAATGTTTTGCCCTTTCCCAACCCCTTCCCTTAAATTTTTTTAAATTTTTTGGCCAAAATTTCAATGAACCCTTTTTTTGGGGTTTTTCCTTTTTTCACTCCTTTTTTTAAAAGGGGGCCCAAAAATTTGTTTTTTAACATGGGCCTTTCCCCTTTCCCCTTAAAATTTAAAACTTTTAACCTGCAAATTGGTTTTTTGCCCCTTTCCCAAAAATTTAAACCCCTCTGGGCCCCTTTTTTCCAATTTTTTCCCACCCTTTTTTCCCAACCCACACTTCCCAATTTTCTGTTTTTAAATTTATTTTTCCTTTTTCCCCTTCCTTGTTAATTGGCACAATAATTTTTCCCCTTTTTCATCCCTACTTGCCTTTTCCTTAAATTAATCTATTCCCCCTTTTTTACCCTTTTATCCCTTGAAAATTTGGGTTACTCACTTTTTCAAATTTTATTCCCTCCCTTTACCCTTTTCTCCATTTTTACTTTCCCTTTTTGGTTTTTTTTTCTTCTAAATTTCGACCCTTTTTTTCCCCCCCATTTGTTTTTTTTTTTTTGTTTTAATTTTTTCCCTTTTTAAATTTTATTTTTTTTTTCTGAAATACCTTGGAACAAAATTTTATACCTTTGGTTTTAAATTCTTAACCTTCCCATTTTTTTTTACCCCCTTTTCTAAAAACCCCCCCTTGTTTTTGCAAAAATTTTTCCTTAATCCTAACCCTTTAAAAATTTTTTCGGTTTTTTTTCTTTTCCCCCTTTTTCCTAATTTTTTTCTTCATAAAAATTTCCCTTTCCAACCTTTTCCTTTCAAATTCTTCCCCCTTCTTTTCTAATTTGTTTTGGGCTTCCCCCCAAAGGGGGTTTCCTTTTTTCCCGGGCCTTTCTTTTCCTCCAACTATTTCCCCCCTGGTTTTTTTTTTCCTTTTTAGTTCCTTTCCCCCAAATTTTTCGTTAAAACCCCTTTAAAAAAATTTTTTTTTTTTTTCCTCGAATTCTTAAAAATTTGTTTTTCTTTTTAAAGTCGGTGAACTCCCTTCCCCCCTTTTTTCTTGGGGGAACCCGTTTAGGGAATTACTAAATCTTTTCTCCTTTTTTAAACCCATCTCCTTTCCCAAATTGATTTTCCCTTTCCCTTTTGTTCCTTTTTCCCCCTCCCCTCCCTTTTTTTAAAATTTTTTCAATTTAATTTCATTTTTTTCCCTCCTTTCCCGGGCCCCCTGGAAATTCAAATTACTTCCCGTTCTTTCCAAATATAGGGCGTCTTTTTTTCTTTCGCTCCCCGGGGAATTTGGGGTTTCTTTTTTTAATTTGAGTCAAGATTTTATTTTGGGACCAAAAAACCTTCCACCCCTTTTTTTTCTTTAGTTCCCAATTTTTTTCCCTTTTGAAAAACTTCCTTTTTCAGTTTTTTCTCCCTCCAAAAATTTGTTTTTTCCCCTTTTTCCCATTCTTTTTTTTCTTTGGGGTTTTCTTTAAAAAAGTCTTTTGTCTCTTTTTTCCCAAATTTTTTCCTTATAACCTTTACTTCTGTCTTTTTTTCCTTTTCCTTTTTCATCAACCAAATCTTAAATTTTAACCCCCTCCCTTTCCTTTTTTTTTGCCAAAATGTTATTTTTTCCCAATTTTTTCCCTTCCCTTTAACCCCATTTTTTCCCCCTCCCCCTTTTAAAATTTGTTTAAAACCTTTTTTCCCTCCCCAACTTGGGGAAAATTTTTCCTTCCCGATCCCGTTTTTTTTTCCCCCCTACCCTTTTAATTTTCCTTTTTGGTTTTTCTTTTCTCTTTTTTGGGAATTTTTCTTTTAAATTTTCTTGCCCCTTTTTTATTTGTGTAACTTTTTTTTTCCCCTTTTTTTTTTTCCTTTTTTTTCTTTGCCTTTTATTTCCCCTTTTGTCCCTTTTCCCTTTTTTTGGCAAAAAAATTTAATATGAATTTCAAGTTTTTTTTTTTCCCTTCCCCCATTTTTTTTTTTTTCAAAACGTAAATTAATTTTTTCTCCCCAAAACTACTTTTTTTCCAAATTTTCTAATTCTTCCTTTTAGTTTTGTTAACATTTTACCCCCTTTTTATAAAATCTTCTTTGGGGGTTCCCATTTTTTCCAAACCCCTTTTAAATTTTTTTTTTTTTATTTGGGGTTTTTTTTATTTTTGTTTTGTTTTTTTTTTTTTTTTTTTTTTGGGGGGGTTTGGGGGGAAAATTTTTTTTGGGGGGGGGTTTTTTTTGTGTTTTTTAATTGTTTTTTGTTTGGTTTTTGTAGGGAGATTTTTCTTTAATTTTTTTTGACTTCAAAGCAAGGGTTTTTTTTTTTTTTAAAACAAAAAATTTGGGGGGTTTTTGTTTTTTTTTAATCTAATTTTTTTTAAGGAAAAATTTTTTTTAAAAATTGGGGGGTTTTTATGAGTTTTTCCCCTTAATTTTTTTTTTTTTTTTTTTTTTTTTTTTTTTTTTTTTTTTTTTTTTTTTTTGGGGGATTTAATTGGGGGTTCTAAATTTTAAAATTTTGGCCCCTCCCTCCTCATATTTGCCTAACCTGTGTATTTCTTCTATTTCTTCTTCTACCTCCGTATTTTCTCCTACTACTTTAAATATTTCTTTTGACACTTTCTTTTCTTCCTCTTCTCTCAAATTTTTCTTGGGCAGCACTTTTTCCTTCAAACCAAAAATGATGACACATTTCTTTTTGTCCACCGTATCTCTTACTAAATTTTCCTTTTGTTTGATTACTTTGACTACTTCTTTGGTCAGATTTTTCTTTTCATTTTCTTGATCTTCAATTATTTGTCGTAAGCTTTCTTGGTCTTTTTCTTGTTCCATGTTTTTCTTTCGTCTTTCATTTCCTCTTGTGTCGTTTTCCATTTCTTATGGACAGAAAACATTTAAGGCATGCAGCTTCTCTACCTTTTCATCGTCTTGTTTACCGTTAACCTCATCCACTCTATTTTTCAAAATCGTATTATCTTTCTCCAGGACGAATACTCTTTTTTCCATCTTATCTAATTTCTCCATTAGATCGTGTACCACATTTACCAGCATTATGACTCTTCTTTGGTTCATTTTCAACCCTAAATGAATGTGTGTGTGTGTGTGTGTGTGTGTGTGTGTGTGTGTGTGTGTGTGTGTGTGTGTGTGTGTGTGTGTGTTGTGTGTGTGTGTGTGTGTGTGGGTGGGTGGGTGGGTGGGTGGGTGGGTGGGTGGGTGGGTGGGGTGGGTGGGTGGGTGGGTGGTGGTGGGTGGGTGGGTGGGTGGGTGGGTGGGTGGGTGGGTGGGTGTGTGTGTGTGTGTGTGTGTGTGTGTGTGTGTGTGTGTGTGTAGGGAGGTATATGCTAACTTAGGAGTACGATAGAAGCATTACAAGGTGAAAAATGTGTGGGTGTTTAATCTAATCTTTAAGTAGTAAGAAATTGAGGGTTTATGAGTTCTTATGTGTATTTATGTTCTATTGTAATTTGTATTAATATTATTATTATCATGTGGTATTATAAGTGTGTGTACTTATAATTATCATATAAATACAATGGTTTTGGTGAGTACAAGTAATACAATCTGTGCTGTATTGGCATGTTTGAGTGACTTATTACTCAGTGGAGGGGCTAGAGGTAACCATCGGTTAATTCAGACTTTCGGTAATTCGACCCAGGTCTGCCCCCAATTAGTTCGAATTACAGAGGGTTTACTGTAATGCCATTATTATTATAAGTGCAACCTTAGGTGTAAACTTATTGAGTCTCTACTGTGAAAGAGGAAAAGCAAAAATCAAGAGCATGGTCAAAAGTATGTACATGTTGATAAGACACCCACAAAACATCTTGGTAAGATGAGTGAAAGATCTCACCCCTTTATCAAAGGTAACATTTTGACACAAATGCCATAAAAGTTTGGCACTCATTTCACGCCACTGGAAGGGGAATGAACCCAGCAAGGAAACAGTGAAACACCAAGCAGTCACCACAATTGAAGGCACAACTAACTAATGGAGTATTCCATCCTCTCCCATTCAGGAATATCTTTAAGTAAATTCTACGGGAGGCAGTGGCAGAGGTGTCATCATGAGGAAGTAGAGGCTGCAAGCCTTGCATTCAGGCCCTGCCGGTCATGCAAGTCTTACACCATGAGGAAGTAGAGGCTGCAAGCCCTGCATTCAGGCCCTGCCTGTCAAGCAACTCTTACACCATGAGGAAGTAGAGGCTGCAAGCCTTGCATTCAGGCCCTGCCTGTCAAGCAAGTCTTACACCATGGGGAAGTAGAGGCTGCAAGCCCTGCATTCAGGCCCTGCCTGTCAAGCAAGTCTTACACCATGGGGAAGTAGAGGCTGCAAGCCCTGCATTCAGGCCCTGCCTGTCATGCAAGTCTTACACCATGAGGAAGGAGAGGCTGCAAGCCCTACATTCAGGCCCTGCCTGTCATGCAAGTCTTACACCATGAGGAAGGAGAGGCTGCAAGCCCTGCATTCGGGCCCTGCCTGTCATGCAAGTCTTACACCATGAGGAAGGAGAGGCTGCAAGCCCTGCATTCAGGCCCTGCCTGTCATGCAAGTCTTACACCATGAAGAAGGAGAGGCTGCAAGCCCTGCATTCGGGCCCTGCCTGTCATGCAAGTCTTACACCATGAGGAAGGAGAGGCTGCAAGCCCTGCATTCGGGCCCTGCCTGTCATGCAAGTCTTACACCATGGGGAAGTAGAGGCTGCAAGCCCTGCATTCAGGCCCTGCCTGTCATGCAAGTCTTATACCATGAGGAAGGAGAGGCTGCAAGCCCTGCATTCAGGCCCTGCCTGTCATGCAAGTCTTACACGACTGAGAACATTAAAATGACCTCACGTGTTGACAACACCTTTGATTGCATTTTTTGTCAAATATAGTACAATGAGATGGCATGGGCCTTCAACACACATGCCCCCGCAAGGGTTTGCTGAAGTGACAGCCAGCAACTCGATCAAAATAGCCTTAGGGGGCATTTAGCCCTCGATACAAAATGGTAAAAAGCAAATAAACAAAACATTCCAGAGAAACCTGAAACACTCCAGGAACATTCTGTATCAAGAAGCCGATGATGTTTGCCTTGGGGTTTTTGTAACACCAGAAACACCCTTAGTGTGTCTACTATTTGGCACCACTGAACCTCACAACAGTGGAGGCCACAAGCAATGTTATCCAAGGCATAGGGACTGAGCAGTGAGCAGTGGATTCCAATTGGAGTCCATCTACAGTTCTACACCAAGAGCTTCAGCACCTGCTAAACAGGCATATAACTCTTTCACGTCAGTAGAGAATGTTAACAGTGTCTGTGGTGCGTGGTGAACGATGACAGGCTTAGTGACCTGTAGCATGGCTACAGAACAACTACAGGAACTACCGCGTGTAGGTCTATCGGCCTCTTGTAGCTTCCTTATGTTCATAGAGGAATTTTGCTTCTATTGCTCGTAACAGTTATACATACCTATACTACCATACTATTTGTCTTGGAGAGATCACTTTGCTCTAACTTTGAAGCTACAAAATTTATCAAACCATATCTAATTTTAGCAATGCATGTAAAATTTGTCACATAAAAGAAGAGTTGAATATTCCCATCATGAAAAAATATATATTTTACCTTAAAAAACAACAAAATTATTTTTCTATTTCTGGCTCCACAACAAAGCTGCATACATTTCTTTTGCAGCCATGAGTCATTTATGTCCTTTTACAATGATAATACTGTGGCAAAAACTCCAGAAAGGGAGCATAAGATTTGCTGTATTGGTGTGAAGACCTGTCACACACCACCACCAGCAGCCCAAGCCCCGCCCCGTGGCTGGGAGGCCGCAGCCATCACCGCTGTCGCCAGGCAAGTCGCAGTCCGACAAATGACTGCCATTCGATTCCCTACCCGACGATCCGTACGTCTGACCCTTAGAAGGCAGTATCGGTACAAAAAGAGTCAAGCTTACAGTACCTGGGGATCCACCGCTGAGGAGCCCGGCTGCACACACTGGCTTCCTGGAACAAACAACATCACTACATTATCAACTGTGACAAAGAAATATAAACTACAACTAAACATGAAGTTTTCACTACAGTAAACCCTCTAATTCGAACCCAAATCATTCAAACTTTGGATCATTCAACCAGTTTCAGACCAGTTCAAATTTTCAACAACAACTTTCCATAATTCAAACAGAAGTTCAAATTATCCGGGCCTTACTACACCTTTTCACTCTCAAATTAAAACAACTGAACTTCAAATTAAAACAACTGAAGTTTAAATTAAAACAAGTGAATCTCAAATTAAAACAACTGAACTGAAGTTTAAATTAAAACAACTAGTTTAAATTAAAACAACTGAAGTTTAAATTAAAACAACTGAACTTCAAATTAAAATAACTGAACTTCAAATTAAAATAACTATTTCAAATTAAAATGAAAAAAATATTTGTTATTTTGAAATTCATTTGTTATATTTTGAAGTTCCGTTGTTCTAATAGTAATTTGAGAGTGAAAAGGTGTATTATGAAAACCCCCAGAAAAGTAACATATTTCTTCCTGCAAACTTTTTTTTTTCTTTACCAGTGTCGCCAGCAAAGGGAAGAGGGAAAATAATATTTTTGAAAAGATACCATTTTATAAAATATTTTTACACAGCATACTACATAGATAAAGCAACACAGGATGAAGTAACGCATAGCTTGTATGTTAATACACATACTGTAGTTATACAAAAGAAAACAAAAGTTACATGATAAAGAATGGATATTACCTGTACAGTAAAACCCTTATAACTCGGCACGATAGGGGCTCTGGCCCTTGCCGAGTTATTCAATGTGCCGAGTTATTCAATGTCCAACCCTGATATGGGTTATAAAAAAAAAAAAAAAAAAAAAAAAAAAAAAAAAAAAAAAAAAAAAAAAAAAAAAAAAATACTGTAAAAGCATAAACACTACACTTACCAATGAACGGGTAGAATGTGCTGGATTTGATATCAAACTCAGCACAAATAGCACACATGGACGCACCTGCATCCATCCTTGCCAGCACTTTCACCTTTTCCTGCAGGCTCAGGCTCTTCAATTTCATTCCCTTCCTGCTGGAGACACCCTTGCGTGATGGAGCTGACATCTTGATATACAGTACTGTATGATGTAATCCCAAAACACGTAAAATAGGTGGCAAATTAAGTAAAGAGCGGGAACCAGTGCGTAGGCTGAGCCGTGTTTTTGTCGTCCAAGCACCGTCTTGGATTACGAATCCCAATCCAATAACACTTGCTGAAATGTGTGTTATACTACTCTGTGATATTGTTTGCAATGTTTTGCATTGATTATTATTTTGGCTCCTACCAAGCTTGTTGTGTTTTTGAAGCAGAAACCAATCCTTTTTCAATTTCGACAAAAAACGGAATTCGTATCCAAGACGGTGCTTTGACGACATAAACACGGCTCAGCAGCTGACAGCCTACACGCTGGTTCCCGACCTTTGCTTTACTTTGCCACCTATTTTACGTGTTTTGGGATTACATCATACAGTACTGTATTTCAAGATGTCAGCTCCATCACGCAAGGATGTCTCCAGCAGGAAGGGAATGAAATTGAAGAGCCTGAGCTTGCAGGAAAAGATCAAAAGGACAAAAATACGACTTTATGCGACTGACGATATGCAGAGTGTAAGCAAAGAGATGCAGTTATAACATAAATATGCCCGAGATACATTATTTTTTCCCAACTTTCGGTTTACATGTTCACAGAAGAGGTTGTGAGGGCTTTGATATGCCGAGTGAAAACCATGGGGATGCAGTTTAGGTGAGGCGGTAGCAAGATGGTTTAGCGTCACCGAGTGGCGTTCTCGAAGACCCGATTCGATCCCGAGTGAGAACCCATAAATCCACTTGAAATCATTTTGGGCACCTCGAGTGGCCTAAGAACACCCACATGCCCTGTCCATTAACTCTACCTTTGACTGTGAGTGCATGGGAGGACACAGGGGGCGGCATGACCTCTCTATTACAGGCGTCACTATAACAATCCTGCCTGCCCCCCCGGGGGCGAGGGCCAACCATCACAGCCCTCAATTTGAGCCTCCAGGGCCTATCATTCCCCCCCTTGGAGCTCACTGCCTACATGTGCTATGGGCATAGGTGTGTGTGTGTGGTGTGTGTGTGTGTGTGGTGGTGGGTGGGTGGGTGGGTGGTGTGTAAAAAAAAAAAAAAAAAAAAAAAAAAAAAAAAAACATTATCTTTGCCATGCCGAGTTATATCAAATTCCGAGTTATACAGTGCCGAGTTATAAGGGTTTTACTGTATTTCAATATGAAAAAAGAGAGAAAGCAAAGTATGATGCATTATGTAATGGTCATTTCTTTTGTCTTCCCACAAAATTACATAAAATTGACATTCAGTATCACCTAATTGCAAAACCTGCAGATGCATCACACCAACAAAATGTTTTTTGACATGGTTGCAAGTTCTCAGACACAACATTGGCGTGATGGCTGAAATGGCATTATCAATGCAAGCATTCTACAGTAGGTGCTGCATTCGATACTCCGTCTGTGTCATACCGACGGGTTGGAGTGTTCAATAGCAGCAAAACTAGCTGCCAGATCGCGCTTCATGTCGGCTTTCATGATGCTCCAACTTCCTTCTATGGGGTTTAATGGAGCACTACGTATATGGGCTTGCACGTAATTTTTTGACACCCTCGAATTCTTCCTCCTCAACAACGCTTTCAAGGCCAGAAATGAACGGGTGCATTACCACAGACAACAACAATTTTGTTGCGAGGCTCGGTAATTGGGCGGAGCATTAAGCGGCTATCACACACGAGGCGTTTCGTCGGACTGTTTCGTCGAACCAAACAGGCATTTGGCTTGACCTGTTTGACAACACATCTAGCACACGGTTGGGCCAACCGCTTCACCCAACCATAACAAACAAAGATGAAAGCGATGACAGTGGTAGGCTCGGAGATTTGTTGTTAATTTTTACTTTGGGGTTTATATTACGTAGCTACTGGTGATGAAAAGGAGGAGGTGATTGTTAGAAGAGAACGGCGACATATGAAGAAGCGTTCATGTGGGCTAAATGGGTTATAGTGGACGAGAACTGCGCGGTCGCTACCGCCGTTACCACTTAACAGATTATTTTTTGCTTAGTATAATGTGCAGTTTTAATCCATTTCTGCATGTGTAACCTTTAAAACTTATATATATATTGAAGAAATTATAAGAGTTTTCTAATGCATAGACACACCCCGATGTGCCTCCCACCTACCCCCATCCCTTAGGAGGTTAGGTTAAGTTTTGGTTATGTTAATATTCTCGTCATGGGGTCGAAGGGGTCGGAGCCCCTCCCGTTAGAAACTGCGGGGCGGGGCACACTTGTTTTCGCATAATTCCGTCACTTCCCTGGTTTCTGAGACACTGACTATTATTTTGTGGCAAAGTTTTACAGCTTTTTCCGAGATACATTGTTATCAATGAAAAAGATGACCCTAGGATTTGGTGAGAAAAAACAACTTTTTAACAGGTTTCCGGAAAATAAAAATATCTCCATCTGAAAAAGCAACAATTTCTGGCCAGGTAAATGTTTACACTAGGACCGAAATTCCCTACACAATTGGGAGTGTGGTTTCTGTTCACCTTAATAGATTCTATTTCTAAGAAACATTTTCTATGAACTTCCGTCGCAAATCACTACTTTCGGAGATATAAGACGTTTTCAATAGGAAGGAATGTATATGATATGAAAATTAAACTAACTTAACCCCACCTTTAGACTCGCTAATCTAACCTAACCTAACCTAGTCCCACGCTTTAACCTCCTAACTAAAGCCAAATCTGCATTAAAAAAGTGTCTGCCGCAAGGGAAGAACAGAGGCGATGCAGGTCACAAGAGGAAGAAGAGTGTGGCGGACGTATACACTTGTCTCGCCTCCCTATGAACAACATGGCATTATCTCCAAAAGTAATGATTTGCGATGGAAGCCCCTAGAGAGAATGTTTCCTAGAATCCAATAAGGTAAACAGAAACCACACGCCAAATTGTGTAGGGAATTTCGGTCCTAGTGTAAAATAATACCATATGTAGTCTCAGAAAAGGACCGCGCAGTCCTCGTCCATTTTTACCTGATCTTGATATTACAGGTGGCCTTTTCTTCATAGGCCAGGCCTTTGAACCTGCTGCTCCTGTAGAATAAAATAAAACACACAAAAGGGAAACAGAAGAAAGCAAAACTACATACAAGCATGCAGTTCTATTGTCTATTTCTCATACACCACATTCTTTCCAAACTCTTTCAGTCTCAATCATCCGTCCCCTTGTCTCACCACACAGTCCCAGCAGCAATAACATCCATTCTCTTCCTGTCCTTTCAACCACCTCATTCATTTACACATCCCATTTCAGTCAAAACCACACGCATCAATTCCATTCTCTCCCCGTTATACTTCTCAGATCTCATATTCTACTACCTAGTAATCATTTTACTGCAAAATGTAAACACATCAAATCAGCTTCATATTTTTGAAAATCTATCACTTATATAATTATAATATAGACTGATCTGTATTAATTTTACTGTAACGTATTATATGATGGTGTTCATTTCAATGCTTAATAATTGCTAACACTATTTATAACTTACAGAAAAAGTATAGACTTATTTTGACCCCAGAGTATGTTCGACGAAATGTGCAACATTTTGTATAATTTCACAGAACCATTTCATCGAACATGTTCGGCGTAATGACCCTCGAAGTTCGACCAAACAGTCCAACCAAATGGCAAGTTCGACGAAACAGTCCGACGAAACGCACCGTGTGTGCGTTTCGTAGGATACGTAGGACTGTAGGGCGTTTTGTCGCACTGTTTCATCAAACTTGCCATTTGGCCGGACTGTTTGGGCGAACATCGAGGGTAATTTCGCCCAACATGTTGGGTGAAATGGTTTTGTGAAATTATACAAAATGCCGCTCATTTCAATGAACATACTGTGGGGTCAAAATAAATCTATAGTTCTTCTGTAAGTTATAAATAGTTAGCAATTATTAAGCATTGAAATAAACACCATCATATAATACATTACAGGAAAATGAATGAATAATAAAAAATAGATTAACAAGAAAATAATAACAGATCAGTCTATATTATATATGCGATATATTTTCAAGAATATGAACCTGATTTGATTTGTTTACATTTTGCGGAATAAAATTGACAAGGACTGCGCGGTCCTTTTCTGAGACACTGACATTTTCCTGGACAGAAATTGGTGCTTTTTCAGATGGAGATACTATTTTCATTTTCCGGAAACCTGTTAAAAAGTTTTTTCTCACCAAATCCTAGGGTCACCGTTTTCATTGAAAAACAATGTTTTCCATCGAATAAAGCCCCTAAGACTTTGCCAGAAAATAATAATCCAGTGTCTCAGAACCCAGGGAAGTGACGGAATTATACGAAAACAATTTGTGCCCCGCCCCGCATTCGCCCGCCCACCACCCTGACCCGCACGGCTGGGGATTATTACCTAACCTAACCTTCTAAAGGGGAGGGGCTCCACCCCCTCTCGACCCCCCAACGAGAAATTTTACATAACTAAACTTTACCAAACCCTCCTAAAGGATGGGGGGTGGGGGGGGGGGGGTCAGGACAGGGGGTGTGTCTGCATTCACTATTAGACAACTCTATAATTTCTTCAATATGTATTTAAGTTTTAAAGGTTAGGCATGCAGAAGTGGATTAATACTGCACAGTATACTAAGCAAAAAATATTAAGAAGAATGTCAAGTGGTAACGGCGGTAGCAACTGCACAGTTCTCGTCCACTATAGCCCATTTAGGCCACAGGGAGGTGGTAGCAGAGTGGTTAGCGACTCCGACTGGCGTTCTCGGTGACCAGAGTTCGATCACCCGCCGAAAACCCAAAAACTTTCTGCTCCGTCGAGTGGCCTAAGAACACCCACATCCCTGCCCATTAACTCTACCTAATGATTGCGAGTGCATCAAAAGGACACAGGGGGGCGGCACGAGCCTCTATCACAGGCGTCTCTATAAAATCCTGCCTTTCACCACCACGGGCGAGGACCAACCATCACAGCCCTAAAGTGAACCTCCATAGCCTACCATCCCGAGCCCTGGGTCAACACTGCCTTTCAGGCGCTATAGGCAAAACAAGAAAAAAAAAGGAAAAAAAATGTTTCACTCTTCATCTGTTGCTGTCTCTTCTGACAATCCCTCCTGCCTTTTCTTCCCAGTAGCCTTTTCTTCACCATAGCTACGTATGCCTTTTTAAATTAAAACATTAACAACAAATCTCCGCACCTCCCAGTGTCAAACGCTTCATCTTTGTTTTGTGTTATGGTTGGGTGCAGCGGTTGGTTGGCCCAACCATGTGCTATATGTGTTGTCAATGGTTTGACAACAGGTCCAATCAAATGCCCAGTTTTGGTTCGACGAACAGTCCAACGAAACGCCCCGTGTGATAGCAGCTTTATCGCGCCTTCGTGAGTCTTCCTTCTTATAGCTGCCCCTTCTGCGTTCCTAATAGACCTTGCTGTGAAATTCCACCAAGTATATGAAGTTTTTTTTTTCTTTTGATATAGGACTTTTCACCATGCAAGCGAATTACCGTACGTGCATGCCCCTGAGGGTGTCTGTGGAATATGTGGAAAAACTAATGAATTAAATTGGACGTGGGAAACCTATAGTCTATATCGACAAAAAATGCGAATCTTTTTCCCACGTCAACCTAAGGGGGCGTGCACGTAAAGGAGTTCGGGTATGAAGGCCGCGATCTGGCAGCTAGTTTTGCTACTATGAACACTCCACCAGTCGGTATGACCCAGACAGAGTATCGAATGCAGCACCTACTGTAGAATGCTGCATTGATAATGCCCATTTCAGCCACACGCCAAGGCTGTTCTGAGAACTTGCAACCATGTCCAAAACATTTTGTTTGTGGTGTGATGCATCTGCAGGTTTTGCAATTAGGTGATAACTGAATGTCAATTTTATTAATTTTGTGACAGACAAAAGAAATGACCATTACATAATGCATCATACTTTGCTTTCCTCTCTTTTTTCCATATTGAAATACAGGTAATAGCCATTCTTTATCATGTAATTTTTTTTTTTTTTGTATAACTACAGTATGTGTACTAGGTGGGGCTGGTAACCTACGGATAATTCGGACTTCGGCTAATTCGACCCAGGTCTCCCCCAATTAGTTTGAATTAGAGTCTTGTCTTCAGTACATGAAGGGTGTACACATAAATTTTGCTGCCAAGGGTGATGTCAACCTCTTAACTGTCCTAGCTAATGCCCTTATTTATGATCCCTGTAATTCTCCTGGCCTGCCTTGTCCCTCTTGTACATGTTTAGCTTTAGTCTCTGTTGTGTTTTAATCAGGGCTTGGAAAAAGGTTTAAAGTAGTCGTCCAGACCCATTTTTTTTTTGCCTAATTATGTTGACTGTACGTTTCAAAACAACCTAATCCACCAAAAATAATTGATTTCCAGCCTTATTTCCGTAAAAACACGACCTTTGTAAAAAGGGCGCAAAAAAAAATCTTCCCTTTCCCAAAAGGGCTACGATGTTTTGATGACCGTCAGAATAGGGAGCCCGCAGACACTCTGTCCTGACACCTGTCGGCAACTGTTATGATGACCGATTGTACTTCGGTGTCAGACGTGAATCGTCGCTGTGACCGAAACCTTCCCACACACACGCCTGCACAACGCCTGCGCACCAACCCCCTTCCTGCACACACACACACATACACACACAACACACACGTGTGTGGAGGGCGTGTGTGGGAGGCGTGTGTGGTGGAAGTAGGCGTGTTTTGTAGAGGGGGTCGGTGGGGACGTGTGTGCAGGCGTGGTGTGTGGGAAGGGTTCGGTGTGCAGGCGGGGGTGGTGTGGGAGGAAGCGTGTGTTGGTGGGAAGGAGGCGTGTGTGTGGGAAGAGGCGTGTGTGCAGGCTTTGTGTGGTGCAGGCGTCTGTGTGGGAAGGGTGTCCGGTGTGCAGGCCGTGTGTGTGGGGAAAGGAAGCGTGTCTGCAGGCGTGTGTTGGAAGGGGCGTGTGTGCAGGCGTGTGTGTGGGAAGGAGGCGTGTATGCAAGCGTGTGTGTGGGAGGAGGCGGTGGCAGGGGGGGTGGGTTAAACTTTGGAAGAAGTCCTTCACCCCTATCTTTTTTTTCTTCCCCCTATAGCCACAAGCCTGGGGGAAATGGCGGGAATACGGGGTTTTTGGGTGGGGGAAGCAAATATAAGTGATTTTTGGCTCCCCAAAAAAATCATCAAAGTCACTATATGTAAAAATCTAACCTAACCTAACCTTAACCACAAAGTATACCTAACCTAACCTTTAAACCCCAAAGTATACCCAACCTAACCTTAACCACAAAGTATACCTAACCTAACCTAACCTTAACCACAAAGTATACCTAACCCAACCTAACCTTAATCACAAAGTATACTTAACCTAACCTAACCTTAACCACAAAATATACCTAACCTAACCTTAACCACAAAGTATACCTAACCTAACCTAGCCTAACCTTAACCACAAAGTATACCTAACCTAACCTTAACCACAAAGTATACCTAACCTAACCTAACCTTAACCACAAAGTATACCTAACCTAACCTACCTTAACCACAAAGTATACCCAACCTAACCTAAACCCAACCTTTAACCACAAAGTATACCTAACCTAACCCAACCTTAACCACAAAGTATACCTAGCCTAACCTAACCTTAACCACAAAGTATACCTAACCTAGGGCCTACCTACCTTTAAACCACAAAGTATACCTAACCTAACCTAACCTTAACCACAAAGTTACCTAACCTAACCTAACCCTTAACCACAAAGTATACCTAACCTAACCTTAACCACAAAGTATACCTAACCTAACCTTAACCACAAAGTATACCCTAACCTAACCTAACCTTTTAAACCACAAAATATACCTAACCTAACCTAACTGGACTTAGAATTTTTGAGGCACCTCATATTTCATAGCGGTCGTGTGGGTTAACCAAGGCTGAGCGCAAAGCTGGAACCTTTACGATGTGAAATATAATAAGCATACAATACAGTGCTAGTTCATTTCAGTCAAAGCCGGAAGGATGAGTTCCAAAGTATTTCCCCAGGGCGGAGTGTGGGAAGGGTGTCGGTGTGCAGGCGTGTGTGTGGGAAGGGTGTCGGTGTGCAGCGTGTGTGGTGGGAAGGGAAACATGCTGCACCCATAAAGGATGCATGCATGTGGCATATAGCAAAAAAAATCTATCAGAAACACCCCAATATCTTCAAGTACTATTATATTTATCTCTGTGTTTACTGCCTCTGATCAGCGGGGGGGAAGATGAGCCTCCCTGATGGTACGTCACGGAGCCTCAGCCCGAGCGTCTGCAAATCTTGAGTGCGTTTTGAGAACCAGGGGAAATTTGCAGATTTTGATTGCGGATTATTTAAACCCCGGCTGACTGGATACAAAAGTGACGACGTATTGTTGATAATTTCTCGTCAATGGCTATGATTTGACTGCATTAAATCAGGAATATGAATTGTCTGGACGACTACTTTAAGGGAACGAAAACGAAAACCGAAACGAACAAAATTATGCTCGGAACAAAAATAGAAACGAAAACATTATCATATTTAGTGTTCCGGAGCAAAAATACTATTTTGAAATCCCCCGTAACCGGTTAATAACGAATTTTTCGTTCCATGCCATATTTGGTCACTAATCCATTTTCACTTCCAGTTGCCAAATGATTTAAGTAAATGCATCTGTATTACTACATACATTAATTAAGGGCTACTGTATTTTTTCACTTGGCAATTGACGATGGGGGTTTTGTTTCAAATGTATCTATGCACCACTTTTCATTTAATTTGTGAAGAATAACTATTTTTTACCTTATATAATTATGAATTTGTGTCTTCGTGATATGCATCACGTTCCCTCATTTTATTAACCTCCAATCGTGCAAAAGGTTTAAACTATTATACTGCAGTTTGGTTTTTAAAATATGCTTAGATTAATATCCAGTATTCGAAAAGGATATACAGGTTGAAGTTCCCAACTCGGCAACCTTTGGGACCAGCGCCGAGGCCGAGGAATGGAATTTTCCGACTTTTAGAACGTAGATATATTTAAGGGGGAAAAAAAGCAAAGAACAATCACTGAAAAACTGAGGTTCGCCATCCAACTTCTTCAAAAGGTCCCTTTTTCTCAGAAATAGTTAACAAATTGTTCATCCTTTTCTTTTCACTTCCACCAGTAGGTGTTCCTGGACGTTTGGGAGCCATAATATCAATAACAGACCTGAAAGAAGTACACAAAATAACAGTGTACACAACTCTACAGTCACAAACACCACTGAACAATAACAACAAACAAATCGGAGGGAGAAACCAAGCGGCCTAGTGTGGTGGCACCCAGCGGCCGACCCGGCAACTACGCGCCGGGTTTTGGGTGTTCTGCCGTGTTTTGGAAAATCCAGAACCATAGCCGAGTTTTGGGTGTTGCCGAGTCTTGGGATGCCGAGTTTGGGAACTTCAACCTGTATCTTGAGTATGTGCTTAAATTTTAACAGTGTTAGCCTAATGCTTGGTGCGCCAAATTTCGGTGTAAGTGTCCTAAGTTCGAGTCCTTGGAGTACCACATGTAGTCATTGATTTCATTGATTAGGTTTATTTAATTAGTGGGCTGGTGATATTATGAATTAATATCGTTTTACCATATATAATATTAATAAATAATTAGTGATTCATGTCTTTACGACGACTGTGAGATTGCATACTCCTACACTACGCTTCCTGTATTGTATATGTAAATGTGTTGCCTTATTTAAGTCGTATAATAATATAGTTCTTACGACATCTAAGGGTTTGATTTTGTTGGATACTATGCACCATGAAATGTATGGCTTTGTCACCGTCTATAAAAATGTAGTCATGTATAGGCATTATTATTTAGTTAGTCCTAAGGCTAATAGCATATTCATTACATGGTTTGAGTATAACATTTTAACCAGTTTTCATTTCGTTCTAACCGGTTCAGGAACGGTTATGTTTGGAGGAGGGACGAAAAAAAGAAACGTTAATAATATGTTTCTGATCGGAACGAACCGTTTTGAGAAATATTTAGTTTTCAAGCCCTGGTTTTAATGTAGCAGTGATCCATTTGGGGCCATTCTTCTGTGATCTTATCGCTCTTTGGAATATTGTATTTTGACCTGCAGACAAATTGCTAACCAAGGTTGTCTATGCCTCATCAGCACTGACCTCACTGACTCCTCTCTGGGTTAAAGCTAAATCATCTCCCTATTTAGCATCTATTCTGTGTAACACAAGATTTTTCTAATAGACAATGCGTCATCTGGATTTGTCAGGGAAGCCTATTTCAGTTGCCATGTCCTGCATGGTGAGAAGTTATTCTGAAATACTAATTATATGCATTTCATTTAACTCCTATTGCGGGACTTTTGAGGCCACTAATAATAAGAATAGGTACTTACTCCTTTCAACGGTAAGAGCAGTATTTTCAGTTCTGCATGGTTAAAGACGGCAAGTCAGGCACACGGGTGAAGCAACCTCAGACCTGCTGACATGTCTTTCCTGGGTGACCTTTCCAAGGAACCATGGATGCTAAAATTGCTAAGGCATACAAGATGTAGATTCAAGAAAGGCCCGAAACGACCAATGTGCCAGCCTACTTATGTAACATCAGTATTCATCAAACAAGATCAAATAAACAGGAAAGTGCATTGTAAGTAGCTTGTGGTAGATTCAGGGGTAATACTCATACAGCCTGACCTTGTACACGCCACTCTGGAGATTACCTGCAACCACCCAGCGGTGATGATAACTGAAGTAGTATTATATTTCATGTAAACATTAAGCTGGTGAATCAGCAGAATATAGTTTCCTGGGGTTTATGGTACTGTCATCAGCCAAAATTCTTGTCAAAACACCAACCGAGAACTCTCATCGAGCACACAATCAATGTGGAAAATTCACCAAGAGTTCCACTTGTTATTGAGAGAGAGAAAGAATGAAAGGGTATTTCATTATTGGACACATGTTTGCTTGTCCCAAAACACTGTAAATACTGCAGTTAATGCATTACATGGACATATGTTGCGTCAACCTGACCAAACTGCAGAGGTTAGCGCCCCAGATCCAGTGTAGAGACACTATAGTAATAGTCCGCAGGAGTTGGCGGGGCTCCCACTTGCCTACAGTCTTACTTTTCTCTATTATTTGGCCTTAGTACCTAGGTTGTTACGTTAAGTTCGGTTATGGTAGGTGTTTTCGAGTTATTTTGGGTTGAATAGCGAATCGATGGGGTGCGATTGCCTGGCTGCCCCGGTGGTTCGGCGGCCCTGCCTACTCATGCAGAATATTTACGGACTAGTATGCCTGGTTGCTGTGAAGATTCAGGGCCCTCAGAAATCCAACAGCAAGCACAGGCGAGCACAATTCACCGGGGGGGCTCACCCAGCCCAAAAATTTTGGGGGGGCCAATTCAGCTTATAAGTCAATTCTGAAGGCATATTTTTTCATATAGGACATTCTGAAATGGGGAACTCCTCATTTTAAATTGTGGTTTCATCAATTATCACACATCATGCCCGGCGCTCCTATGAGCGGGCCGGATGTTGAGACAACAGCTACCCACCTCCTCCAGGGCCCTGGCGTGCCCCACTCCATAGTCAAATAACCTAACCGGTTGGTATTGGTTGTGTGACCTTACCTTAATTGTCCAAGCTATTGCTGGTATTAAGCCTTGAAAGCAGAAACACGGGAAAAGCTGATTTTTAAATATAGATATAATAATATATATTTAGGGTGGTCAAAAAAATGAAAGTTAGAAAAAAAAAAAAATTCTTCGCGGGCATGTTGCCAAAGTTCCTGGACGTTGCCCAAACGCAAAGAAACAAAAAAAATAGCAGATTTGGAGGGGTTTAGGTGTCATCAAAGTCTCTACTTTCTCAACGGAGATTCATTATAATGTCACAAACTAATAGGAAAAATGAAAGGAAAGAGCAGAAAATGTTCTCTCTGAAATAGTTTTCAAACTCAATGGGGGTGAGCGGTAGTTGCGCCGGTGCGCTTCCACCACCTGGAGCAGGTCCTGCTTTGGTTTCTCAATCTTGGTTAGGGAGTCGTTGTACGATGAAAATCATCGCCACCCCACGCTCGGCCCCGTCGTTGTCGACGCTGAGGTTCTTCACTGGGACACAACCATTCGGTACGGCAGGGTTTGCCCAATCGTCACACCAGGAGGGACAAAGGAAAGGAGATGTCGATGTTGAGGGATGTGAGCGCGGCGAACAGAGGCGTGTGAGGTGAGTGAGGGAGGAGGAGTTGATGAGTCTGATCGCAGCCTTGTTGAACCGGATTCGGCGAGGTCCTTTTCCTTCTCGTCTCTTCAGCAATCTCTTCTTCTCCTCCATGCTGATCCTCTACGAGAGAAAAGAGACAGCCCCACGAGACCCCCCCCCCCCTGGCGCCGAGGGGTACCAAGAGATGGCGGGAGAATGTGGTGAGGGTAGTCTTCCCGATCGCTCGTTTGATCTCTTGGAAGTGGTGGCAGGTCATTCACGAGGTTTGAGGTCGTTGTACGCAGCTTCGGTCGCAGTGGCCGCTCCATTCCCACGCCGCGCGAGTAGAGGAAGAACGACGAAGAGAGCGATCTCTCAAGTCCTTGCTTCCCGCGTTGTCATTGCACGTGGGACCGGAACATGCGGATATTGAGAACGAGATTGCCTTTGCCATCCAACGGGCGGGGTGGAAGGCCTCCCGCTTCTTGATCGCTGACGAGAGGTTTCCGGTGAGATAGAAGAGGGACAGGTGCACAAATGCCGGTAGTCCTCTCGGACTTCTTCGACTGGATCCCTTCTCCATCGCACCGATCGATGCCGCCTCCTTCCACGGACGGAACGAGATCGATCCTCGTGTCGACGACGTTGAGATGGCTTCGGGATTCTTCATGAGGGATGTAGGGCCACTGTTCCCGGAATCGCGTGACCAACTGATCGTTGGTCCAGAGGATGGCGCCCCATAACTCTCCTTGAACGCAGCGGCCAGGATTAGTTTCGATGACGTTGGTGGCGGCAGGCAAGGTGGAGAAGGGGTTTCCCCAAAAGCTTCTTCGAGAAGACGACCGCAACCGGTATGAATTCTGATGCTGGCTGTCGTGTCGAAAGGACATACAAACCACCTTCTCATTGATACCCACTCGCCGAGAACTTCACCACCTTTGTAGCCATCGCTGCTTCACGTTCCCGCTGGGAGCTTTTGGCATCAAGCAGCTTCTCTTTTCCAGGGCGTACAGGACTGGAAAACTATGTTGGAAGACGATCTAAAAGATTCCCTTCTCTTCGTCCAGTTAAGTCGGGAAGCAATTTACAATCCCAGTGAACGATCAGAGGAGGCTCTTCTGCATTGATGAAACTCTTTGGAGGAGGTTCTGATGTCCTCCGCAAGCGCCGTCCTGGTCATCATTCGGATCGACGAAGGGTGCTTCGGGAAGCAGCGTTATCCTGAGGCGGAAGCCACAGCCTGGAGGAGGTGGGTTGCCTCCGCGTTGGAGAGGATTCGTCCTGTCCAGCGCAGAGAACCTACTTCCGGTGTAAACCTTCAGCCGATTCTTGGGGGAGCTGCTGACCTGCGATGATTACCCTCGAAACGGGGAATTCTCCGGGGACGATGGTCAGATGACTGTGATGAAGAGTCGGAAAGGCACCGTCGCGAACTTCTCAGCCTTCTGCCATCTTCTCCTTCTCCGCCATCTCACTTTTTCCGCGCCAAATTCTTCATCGCATCGTTCCTTCCTCACCGACTCTTGCGTCTACTCCGCCCATTGCCATTTTCCGACTCCGTTCGCTGATCCCTCAGGAAGGCTTGTCCTCTTGTTCTTCATGGACGCAAAAGCATCCTATTGGCGAATGTCGAAGAGGCGACTGAGCTCGTCATTGAAATTGGAACTTCCTTTGCTTGTTGAGTGTCCGTACTCCTCCTTCCTATAATTTTCAGCTTCTCGGATTTCTTCACTTAGGATTCCAACTGACTTTGAGGGAATGGATCTCCATGTTGGGATTATTGCTTTCACCCACACTTCCACGAGTCAGTGACAACACCTTCGGTTGTCTTTGAGTTACATCGAATGAGACAACCGAACGCAGCAATTCTTCTCCAGTGGGCAATTGGCGGCCGGTGAATTTCTCCAATGGTGATCAAAGAGGAACAGTTCCGTGCTTTTCCGTGTAGAACACGCCATCCTCACTCACTCGGGAATCAAAAAGAAGAAAAAAAAAAATTAGTAGATAAAAAAAAGAAAAGGACAAAAGAGTTACTTTTAACACCGACCGAAGCGAACCGAAAAGCTCAACGTGGAGGCTCCCTCTCTCCCACTGGACGTTCTCTTCTCTCCCACCGGATGTAGCAACCCCCACGGATTGTAAAAAACTTCCTTCCTCTGAGGACCACTAAAATATTTTTTGAACTGTGGCAAATTTGGCCGGAGTATTTTCGAGTCGTAGAACAAATAATCAAATGCCCCAAGAATATCAAATTTTGAATTTTTCCCTATGTTTTTGGACCACCCTAATAATATATATATATAATATATATATATAGATTATAAAATAAATAAATTTTTATATATATATATATAATATATAAATAAATAAAAAAATAAATAAAAAAATAAATAAATAAAAAATAAATAAATAAATAAATAAATAAATAAAAAAATAAATAAATAATAAATAAATAAATAAATAAATAAAAAAAAAATAATTTTGGAACTGCAGTTTTGGGTCTTTTTTTATTGCTTTTTTGTTTTTTCGAGAAAATCTATATTTGCGATTGACCTCTTTCACAAAAAACCCACTGTGAGGCCCCAAAACCCAAATTCAAGTGTCTCCAGGAAATATTGCTCAGGAGGTGTCTGGTTAAAACCCTAGTATGGGTGATTTTTGTAACAAAATGTTCCCCCTCATGTGATTTCGGGCCCCCTTTTACATAATATTCTAGTCAAAGGCTTTGTGGGGACTCTGACATACCCCCGGACCTCGGATTTGGGCAAATCCGATACCGGGAAAGGAGGTCCGGAAAACGGGGGTTGTTGCGTATATAATATATATAAAATTTTATATATATTATAATAATTAATATATATATATATATATAAAATATAATTATATTAAAAATATATATTATATCCCGTATTCCCGGGCGCATAACCACCTTGCATAAACGCACCCCTTTTTTCAAGGGGGTTTTTAGAGAAAAAAAATTTTGGTGTTTGTGGGAAAAAAAAAAAAAATTCGTAAATTTATCAGTTTTAAAAAAAAAAAAAGGTTTTTTAGGGGAAAGAAAAGGATTAGAGCATGTACCTAATATAAAATATTCACAGTGCAGGTGTAAATGAAAAAATTATACTAGCAAAATGTCAAGGAATGACTAACAAAAATCGGTCATAATATATGCGGGAGCCCCCCAATTGATATTCTAAAAATTTTGCTACCTATGACTATGTTAATTTAATGTTGTATATGCCTTTTTTGTTTTTTTGCTATGTTTTTGATTTTGGGGAAAAATTTGCATAAAAAATTGGATTTTTTTGGTGGGCTTCAAAATCCAGGATTTTTCCCTACCATGGTAGCTTCTTCAATTGATTTTTTGGCCCCCTTTTCCCATGGGCAATTGAATAAAAATGGAATTTACACAAAAATTGAAGGGAGGGGAAGGTTGCCCCCCCCCATCACACACACATGTAAACAAACTTGATGTCCGCAAAACAACCAGTTTAAATTAAAAAACACATCAAAAAATTCAGGAGGACTAAATTTTCGGCCCTCGAAACGGTGGTTGTCCAATAAAAAAAATTCACAAAGATATTTAGGTAACATTGTAAGGTAATCATCTCTCCTTGTTTTGTTGAAATTGTTGAAGGGCACCGTTGTCGGGATAGACGATATTTGCCCCTGGTTTTGACCTATGAACTATCACATCGCGAGGTTGTTTTGTCTTTTTTCAAAAGGTCCCTGTAGGTGAAGGCTGGTTCCACTTGAAATCAGGGGCAGCTTTCCGTCGCCGTCCATGTTTTCCACTTTTCGTCACGGTTCCTCTTTTTCGGCAGTTCCTGCTCACCCTCTAAGCGACGGGTTGCTTCAAGGTTGGTTAAAAATTTGCATTAATAGCCTTCGTTGGATAAAGAAGGAGTTGAACTCTAAAAAGCCCCTATTTTGGGTACATAAAGCCCTGAAAAAAATGATAATTCCCACACGGCACAGTCTCTTTAGTTAAAATATTCTTTCCCAAAAATCTTTTCGTGACGGGACGGTGATGATTGGAGCCGTGACGGCGGCCCCCTTTTAGTGAACCGTCCCTATTTTTTTGAATGTAAAAATTGTACGGATGTGATGAACGGTCCGGATCTATGGTGTGATTCGGCCTTGGGCGGACAGTGTGGCGCCGTGATGGGCCCTTGGTTTTGGGGTGTCCCCGGTGGAAGACCTTTGTCCCGTTACAGGTACCTTTTTGCCCTTTTTACTGCATCTTTATACGTTTCCTTATCCGTAGAGGTACAGGGGTGAGATGAGGGGTTGAGGTGGTAAAAAGGGCTATCGTTCTTACCCACCCTTTCTTACCACTGTACGGGGAACACACACACGCACATCACACCGCATCGGCTTAGGGCCCCCCCCCTGCTGGGACCAGAAAAGGCCCGAGGGTGACCTGACGCTGCCTGACTTGTCCTCGCCGACACAACTTAACACCGCCAGGTAATTAACGCCCAAGGACACACAGAGACCAGACTTCGCGCACCTCTTGTCCCCCGTGTACAAAGACTCGCTGTCAAATAAATACAAAGCCCAACCCCCCTTTTTCCATCCTTTTGGGTTTAAAAAGAATCTCCAAATATACACCTCCCCCCCCGTCACACTCCTTCAATGAAAATTTTTTAACACTCTTTGTTTCACTTTCCTTTACGCAAATTTTTGTCCACGAAAATTCCATCACCATTTTCTGCCTCCCCTTTATCACCCTTCCCAAATGTTTTTGTAACTTGGTGGCCCAGCGAATGCGGGTTTTAAGCGACATTAATATCGGGGGTTTGTTATTCCTGGGGTGCGAGGAGGATCTGAGGGTAAAGACCCATGGGGGTGCACGGAGGGCGTCGCCGAGTGAATTCCCAGGTGAAAACGGCAGACCTGAATATCAGATGTTTTACAAGGGGAGCACAGGGGGGGGATGATTTTACATCTGCAGGCCATCTTGGCAGCAACCCCGCTTTTTGCTGTCCCGCTCATGTTTTCTCTTAAACTCCAACCTTTTCTTAGTTTATGCATTACATTGATAACACGTTTTCTAATTTGTGCTCGTGATACTGCTCAACAAAGACACTCCCCCCCCCTTTAGTAATACACCACCGGCTGTTCTGCATTTTCTGCCCCAAACCCCTCATACGCTAATACAGCCCCATGACGCAGGGGGGAACTTTGCTTCCCTTTTTTGGGAAAAAATGCGTCTTAGCGCCGGCAAAAATATATATATTAATTTTATTTTAAAAATATATAATAATATAAAAATTAATATAAAAAATCGGTTTGGGAAATTTTGGGGGGATGGGGGGAAATGAAAAGGGGAAGGGTAAAAAAAAAAAAAAAAAATAATAAATTTTAAACATGCCATCCCCCCCGGGGGGGGTTTAATTAGTATTTAGGGAACCGAAATTCAATTTCCCCCCCCGGGACTTTTTTTCCCCTACGAGTACCCGGCGGGGACCCGAAAAAGGTTATAGAAAGGACCGGGGGGGGGGTCAGGGGACTAACGGAGGGGGGAGGTAATGGGTGGGCCCCAAGTAAAAAAAGCCCGGTGGCCCCGGGGGGGAAGGGAGCAAAATGTTTTAATAGTCTCAGAAAGTTCCTGCACCAGGGGCAGGGGGGGTCAGGGGACTGACGGGCTGTGCAGGTGAACCGTGAAAAGTTGTGCCCAAAAGTTAAACAATACGACCGCTGACATGCTGCCACCTGGCGGGGGCGCGGACACTGACCAGGGGTTCGGGGCGCCGGACCCCCGGGGGCAACTTGGTCAATTTTTACGAACGGACGGGGCATTTAAACAAAAAAGAAAAAAAAAGAAAAAAAAAAAAAAAAATGTCCAAGGGCGACATTCCCGGACCTCGGATTTTGTCCGGCAAATCCGATATCCGGGAAATCGGGTTGGGTGAATGATATATATAATTAAAAAATATAATATTATTTTTATATATATTTTATAAATTTTAATATTTTAATTATAAAAATTAATTAAAAATATAATAAAAATAATAAATATATAACACATTTTGAAGTTCCCCAAACTCGGAAAACCTTGGGCCCACCCCGGGGACCCCTAATGGAATTTTTCCGGTTTTGAACGAAACCCATCCCAACTTCTTCAAAAGGTCAATTTTCTTGAAATAGTTAACACATTGTTCTTCCTTTTTTTTCCCCTTCCCCGAGGGGTTTTTGGACTTTTTGGGAGCCATAATACCAAAAACAGACCCCTTAAAGTCACAAAATAACAGGTACAAACTCTACAGTCACAACCCACGAACAATAACAACAAACAAAACCCGGGGGGAGAAACCAAATGGGCCATGTGGTTGGGGCCTACGGGCCGACCCGGAACTACGCGCCGGGTTTTTGGGTGTTCGCCGGTTTTTGGGAAAATCCGGAATATAGGGGAGTTTTTGGGTGGGGTTTCCCATCTTGGGATGCCGAGTTTGGAATTTTCAAAAATATATTTTATATATATTATTTGTTTTATATAATAAAATATTATAAAAATAATAGCACACAACCCTCTTTTTCCCCGGACCCCTTTCCCCTATCGGATTTGCCGGGCATAATCCGAGTCCCGGGGGTATGTCAAGTCCCAGGGAAAAAATGCCTTAGACTAGGGAAATTTTTGAAAAAAGGGGGGGAGAAACACAGAGGGGGTAACATTTTGTTCAAGCTACCCCCCATACTAGGATTTAAAACCATGACACCTTGAGCATATTACCGGAGACACTTGTATTTTGGTTTTGGGACTCACAGGGGGGTTAGGAAAAGGGGTCAACACGAAAATCTTTTTTCTCGAAAATACAAAATGTAAAAAAATGACCAATACTGCAGTTAAAAGTTATTTTTGGTATAAAACATGACAGAAAAACAACCCATTTTGTAATATATTTGGCTTATATGTAAATACCCCACGTGGCAAGCACGCAAATGGGCAACAAGGTCCAAGGTACCAGCGGAGCTAAGCAGCTTACCCGGCACCAGACTGCGATGCACGTGGCCAACACGATTTGACACAAAGTGAAGACTGATGCTACACGCAGACCCAGACAAAAACGAGAGAAAACTCAAAAACCTTTCGGGGCTTCTTGTCCGACATTTAGCGTCCAAATCAATCATTTCCAGCATGGACAGGTTTAAATAATGCATCTCAATGATACCAAAAAAAAAACCGGGGGGTACTTACCGATCACAATGCCCCGGCAAATGTGAGGACACCTTGGGGACGTTTATATTCGTTTTTTTAAAAGAATCACACGGGGCTGAACCCGGGCCATTCCACTGATTGACGCTGGTGAAAAAACTGTATCGAAGGCAAAGGAACTGCGTGGGAGAATTTTGACACATAAAAAAACTTTTTCGGGGTTTTGGGGGGGGTTTCCACATACCCAAGATTCATGAAGCCATTGGGCAACACTTTTCAAAATTTCTGGCCTTCAACGATTGGCCCAAAAATTTTTGGTGTTGGGGGAAAAAAACACCCCCCCAAAACAACATGATGAGAATCATCCAACCGCACGACCGAGCCCCAAGCGACGTGGGGGCACTCGGGCAGATCATGTCCACATTTCCCGCACGGGCACAAATAAAGGGGGGGGAGAACAGAACTACAACGACTGCGGAAGAAGTAGCCAACCCTTTGGAGGATGGGGATCGGGAAAAAACGGTAACCCACTAAGCATTGGGCAAACTGGGGAAGCAGTGAAGGTGCGACTCCTTTTGAATCCTTGAGCATATACAAAACCTTATCTCCAACAAGTTCTATTGGAGACACTCATGAAATGTATTTTATCTTGCTGCAGTCAAAGACTACCTATACTGGACTGGCTACTCATTTTGGGCTATTTCCGTGGAGGCCCCGTTTTGAGATTTCCCGCCATTTTCGAAATCCACTCCCTTTTTCCCCCTTTCCCATGGGGTTTTCAGTATTATGATATCGTTTATCTTCGTAAAGTTTGTTCGATAATATTTTCAAAAAAAAAACAGTAAAAAGCAATAAAGAAAAGCCATTTTGAGAGATTAAGAAAAGCATAAAATTAAAATTCACTTTAAACTCATCACCATTTAAAATTTTCAGAAAAAATTTAGTGCTAGCGATAGAAAGAAGCGGGTTTTCATTAGCTTTCATTGCTATTTTTCGTTTTCTGATAAATTAATCAAAACCAGCATAAATTAGCGTTTAAATTTTAAAAAAAAACATCATCTATGGGAAATTACCCGATGGAGATGTTTTTTATTTAGTTAACGCTAATTTAGCATGGTTCTAATTCATTTACAGAAAAAAGAAAAATAGCATGGGGGAAGGGAATTAAAATTCCGCTTCTATTGTATTTCTGTAAAAAAATCTTTAAGAAAATATCAAATTTCGATGAGTTTAAGGAACTAAGTTCATGGGATATTTTTCAGTCTATAATGGAATTTTTATGTATTCTAAGTTTTTTTATTTGATATATTATAAACAAAAATTTTACGAAGATAACAGGTATCATTTATACTGAATGCCCTAGTCTACTGTATTCATGGAACACTTTTTTTTTCTTCCGATACGATTGGATGGTTTTTTTTAGTTAACGCTAATTTAGGCATGGTGTAATTCATTTTCAAAAACGAAATAATCAAAAGGAAAAGCTAATGAAAATCCGCTTCTTTTTTGCTAGGGACTAAAATGTTGTCTCACAAAAAATTAAAGGGGAAGAGTTTTTAAATTATATTGAGGCATGCATATTTCTTTACTCTTCATAATGGCATTTCTTTAGTTATTTTTTTTTTTTTTTTTGATAATATTAGAACAAACAGTTTTCGAAGATAAGGATATCATTTACTGATAAAACCTTAGGAAAGGGGAAAAAGGGGGGATGTTTTTAAAAAAGGCAGGGAAACGCAAAAATGGGCCCCCCTTGCAGGGGGGGGTTGGCGCGGGCACGAGTAGCAATCCCGTATAGAGTATTTTTTGCGCAGTTCATAGTAGAACGAACCGGGGGATGGCAGATGCATAAGTCAGCATTTTTGGCCATGCTGCCTTTGGTTTGGGTCACTACGACCACACAAATACACACGCTGGGGGTGATTAATTTGGGGCTGAATAAGTCAATTAGACATTCACATCCGACTCTACCAACAATTATGGTGGGGACTTAGTTTTTTAAAAACAACCGCAAGAGCTTTTTAACCAAATTACACTGATCTTGCACTGGGCCGTCAACAAAATCGGGGAAAATCGCTGGTGGGTTTATAAAGGGAAAAACTTAACGACAGTGGGGAAGGGACAAAAAGGTGCCTTGAAAAAGAGCAAAGCCGAATTTTTTGGCGAAACCACTTTAATGTTTTTGGCTGGCAATCGATGACCCGGTAGCCCCATCTGTTACAAAAATGTCGGTCCAGCAAAAATAAAGAGGGACAGAGAAGATTTCAAAATCGGAAAAAGTTTTCACATTCACAAATATTTGCAGTGAAGCACGCAGGCGGCGGTTGACCTGTCGATGCAATGGATCTTGCCCATGAAAACATCAAAATGCTTTAGCCCCCGAAACCCGGGCGCGTTTTGAGAAAAATATTAGTTTCAAGCCCTGGTTCTAATGTAGTGAGCAGTGATCCATTTTGGGCCATCTTCGTGATATTATCGCTCTTGGGAATATTGTATTTTGACCTGCCGACAAATTGCTAACCAAGGGTTGTCTAGCCTCATCCGCACTGACTCACTGACCCTCTCTGGGTGAAAGCTAAACTCATCTCCTATTTAGCATTCTATTCTGTTGTAACACAAGATTTTTCTAATAGACAATCGTCTCTGGATTTGTCAGGGAAGCCTATTCAGTGCCATGTCTGCATGGTGAGAAGTTATTTCTGAAATACAATATATATGCATTGCATTCTCAACTCCTATTGCGGGACTTTGAGGCCACTAATAATAAAGAATAGGTACTTACTCCTTTCAACGGTTAAGAGCAGATTTTCAGTTCTTGCATGGTTAAAAGACGGCAAGTCAGTGCACACGGGTGAAGCAACCTCAGGACCTGCTGACATGTCTTTCCTGGGTGAACTTTCCCAAGGAACCCATGGATGCTAACAATTGCTAAGGCATCCAAATGTAGATTCAAGAAAAGGCCCGAAAACGACCAATGTGCCAGCCATACTTATGTACCATTCAGTATTCATCAAAACAAGATCAAATAAACAGAAGGCATTGTAAGTAGCTTTGTGGTAGATCAGGGGTAAATACTCATACAGCCTGACCTTTGTACACGCACTCGGAGATTACCTGAAACACCCAGCGGTGATGATAAGAGGAAGTAGTACTAATTTCATGTAAACAATAAGCTGGGAATCAGCAGACATCTAGTTTCCTGGGGTTTATGGTACTGTTCATCAGCCAAAATTCTTGTCAAAACACCAACGAGAACTCTCAATCGAACACCCACATCAATGTGGAAATTTTCACCAACAGTTCCACTTGTTATGGATGGGAGAAAGAATTAAAAGGGATTTCATTATTTGGACACATGTTTTTGCTTGTCCCAAAACACTGGTAAAACTGCAGCTTAATGCCAATACATGGACATTGGTTGCGTAAGCCTGACCAAAACTGAGAGGTTGCGCCCAGATCCAGGTAGAGGACACTATAGTTAATATTCCGCAGGAGTTGGCGGGCTCCACTTGCCTTACAAGCTTACTTTTTCTCTATTATTTTTGCTTTAGTTACCGAGGATTGTTCACGTTTAAGTTCTGGTTAGTTAGGTTTTCGAGTTATGTTGGTTGAATAAGCAAATTGATGGTGTGCGATTGCCTGGCTGCCCAGGCTGGTTCGCGGCCCCGCCTACTCCTGCGGAATTTTACTGACTAGTATGCACTGGTGCTGTAATGATTCAGGGCCCGCAGAAATCCACAGGCAAGCACAGCGAAGGGGGGGCCAAATCACCTGGGGGGCTCAGCCAAACCCAAAAAATGGGTTGGCCAATTCAGCGTATAGTCAATCTGAAGGATATTTGTTTCATTTATAGGACATTCTGAAATTGGGGAACTCCTCATTGTTAAATTGTGTTTCCATCATTACACCACATCATGCCCGGGCTCCTATGAGGCCGGGCCCGGATGTTGAGACAAAGCTCCCACCTCCCAGGGCCTGGCTGTGCCCCCACTCCACTAGTTCAATAACCTAACCCTGGGTTATTGGTTGTGTGACCTTACAATAATTGTCCAAGCTATTGCATGGTATTTAATCCTTGAAAGCAGAAACACGGGAAAAAGCTGATTTTAAATATAATATCATAGTATATTATCATTATATATATAATTATATAGAATATATATATATATAGATATATATATAAGATAATATATATATATACTTAGATATATTATATATATATATATATAAATATATAAATAATACAATATATTAAATAAATATATAAATACATAAATAAATAAAATAAATAAATAAATAAAAAATTAAAATAAATAAATAAATAAATAAATAAAAAATAAAGAAAATAAAAATAAAATTTTTGTAACTGCAGTATTGGTAATTATGACATTGTTGTATTTTCGAGAAAAATCTGTATTTCGCCCCCCCCCCCCCTATTGACCTCTTTCACCAAAATAAACCACTGTGAAGGTCCCAAATCCAAATATCAAGTGTCATCCAGGCTAACTATGCTCAGGGAGTTGTGACATGGTTCAATCCTATGTATGGGTGATAGCTTGTAACAAAATGTTACCCCTAATTGTGATTTCTGGGCCCCTTTTCATCATAATTTACTAGTCTAAGGGCACATTTGTCCGGGACTATGACATATCCCCGGACATCGGATTATGGCCGGCAAATCCGATATCGGGAAATGGAGGTCACGGGGAAAACGAGGGTTGTGTTTGCGTATGTATATATATATATATATATCATGAAGTTTAAGGGTGACAGAGACACTCGGATACTTTGGGTTGTTATGCAAACGTTTCGCCAAGGGCACTTGGCATCATCAGGCTAAAAATAGTTAAAATTAATATATTATAATGTAAAAAGCGAACATCTAAAAAATTAATTCAAGAGACAATAAAAATAATTCCTTATCTTCTAAATTACTAACTAATAAATAAAATATAATTTGTACTTAAAGGACCTTGGTGTGTATGCTGTCTGAGTTGGTAGAGGACTTGAATGCACTGGTTTTGTGGGTGACATTTCAGCTTGGTGGGGGCCCCCCCCCCCGCACTCGAATCCGAGAGTAGGGCAACGAAACAGTGGTAATCATTTGAGTATATGTAGTGTTGTGGAAATACTTGGTTATTAAGACAGGGGACAGTTGCTTGATGTGTATAGCTTCTAATAATTTAGTGTCACTAGGGTAAGGTGCCTGGATAGGATACTGAAGCATCATAGAAAAAAGGGTGCATCTAACATAGGTGAGCTGTGAGCGGATGCAGATGACGAAGGTGAAGAAATGGGTCGACCAGTACGGCAGAAACACCTTATGATCAGAAAAACCTAAGGGTTAGATTCCTTGTCGTCTCGCCGACGTATCTAGCGTTACAGCTAGAAACATTTGAATTCATTAAATTATGGTAGAAACTAAGGGCTTTAGGTATACGAGTCTTTTATTATTTGAAATGAGTTCTTAGGGTAAGGAGAATAGTAAAAATAAATTTAAATTTTGAGTTAGGAAGATGTGACTTAAGTTTTTTTTTTTTTGATCATTGAGTTTTTTCCGAATGGGTAACTGAGATGGCCATAAAATGGGGGGGAGAGCTTTAACATAGTGTGGTCTAATATGGGTTCGGTTCGTTCGACTCTGGGTTGAACTTTTTATCTAAGAAACTTTGAAAATGATTGTTTCAAATTAAGTTTGAGGGGGTAAGCCATGTTTGGAAAAAATTGGTAAGGAATTTGATCTAATTATCAAAGGAAAACCAATTAGATGAGAAACTATAGCATCTGTGTAGTAGGCGTCTTAATAGTATTGATTTTAAAAAGGTTCAGCGGCTAAATGAAGCATATTGAGTTCCTAAACCAGTGTGAAAGTAGTTTTCTATAGACTTGAGGTGGTAAGGTAATATTTTTACGAGTAACTCAGGATGTCTAAAAATGGTAGTGATGATTGTTTTTTCATTTCATATGTGAACTTTAAATATTTGGTGCTGAGAATTAAGGTACTTCCAGAAATAAGGGAATGTGCTCGGTATTTTTAAAAAGTAAAAAAGTGTCGTCTACATATCGTTTATAATAAAAAGGTTTAAAAAGTATAGGACAGTTAGCCAGCCACATGGTCCTCATGGTGACATAAAAAAGCATTAGCAAAATGAAGGACCCAGCACGATCCATGGGAAACACCATCATTGGGACATAAAGTTTTTGTTAAAATAAATGGAGAGTTTTTATAGCTAACGTTAATAAAATCAGAGAATTGTTTTTTTTGTGTAATTAAGGAAAAAATTGGTAGGCTTTATGAAATAAATTATCAGTGATTATTTCAATAGTATCCAATCTAATGGAATGTTTGTAAATAGTGATTGGATGTCAAAAATAAGGCCATTTACCGCGTTGTTTTACGTTAATTGTTTTTAATTCATGTGCAAATTCAAAGGAGATTCTTAATTGTGTGTTCGTTACTAGTTAATGGGTCATTCTCGGGGACGAAGTATTTAGTAGGTTATAGTTAAAGGTGCCTATAGTACTGAGATAGGAACGTAAGGGGTTACCTATTTTATGTGTTTTGGAATCCATAAAAGGACACCAGGAGAAGAGCCATAGGGAAAATATAATGGAAAAAACATCTTTTAGTAATGGGACTTTTGATTTAAGTAATGTTCTAAGGTAACGGATAAGTCTATCCTCATTTTAGTGATGAAAAGAAAATGTGCTTGTCAGCGAGGACTTTAAACTTTGTTGTATCACTAAGTATGGATTCAGTTTGTTAATGTACTCAGTTTATCAAAATTACTGTACCGCGTCCTTTATCGGGTCTAGTGATTAGGATAGTATCATCAAGATTTTAGGGTAGTAAGGGCATCAAATTGAATTTGTGGGAAGTTTTGGGAATGAATGTTTAAATTCATTGAATTCGCGATATGATGAAGGGCAATAGTGGGGGGATGGGATGCCTTGAATTAAGATCCCACTCCGTAATAAGTGTTTTCGTGGCTTTATATTTAAGTGTATTAAACAAGATTCTCAAATGTAAAGTAGTGGTTGACATAGTTGATATAAATTTGGTAAGGCAAAAGGTAATCCGAGTGAGAAGTAAAATCTTTTCAGCAGGAGTTAACGAAACGGTTAGAAAGATTAATTACGACTTTATCCCTTATTAAACAGAGCTGTTCCAGAGGAATGCCTAGAGAGCACAATTTTTCCTAGAGCAAGTTTTGGCTGTTTCGAATTTAGAGTCATTATCATTACTAATATATTAAAAAGACAATTAAAATCAAGCCATGACAAGGTGTTTTTTAGATCAGATTTCGTTTGATTAAAGTGCCTCTATGGATTTTTTTAAGTAGTTTGTTTTCTCTTTTAATTCTAAGTTTAGTAATTTAACTTGAAATGACTTATATGTAGATGTATTGTTTAGCATGGGTTTATATAATTAAATTGGAGGAAGTTAGGGATTATTCCAAAGTTTTACAAGTTTGCAAAAATTCTTATCTTTTTTTAGTCTAGTCTTTTTTACTTTGTAAATCAGGTCTTCTCTAGTTTCCGGTATTGGGATAGAGAAGCATTTACTATACCTACGTTTTGAGGATATCAATAACGGGGACATTTTTAGGGAAATCTAATTTTGAGGATAAATAATAATTACCAGGATATCACTGTAACCTCAGGCATGGTAAGAGTGTTAGCTACGTGACGGGTACATAGAACGCTCACGTAGCTACACTCTTACCATGCCTAGGTTTAGCAGGATATCCTGGGATTATTATTTATCCCAAAATTAGATTCCCTAAAATGTACCCCTTTATTGATATCTAAAAACGTAGGTATAGTAATGCTTCTCGATCCCATACCGTAAACTAGAGAAGACTATTACAAAGTAAAAAAGGGGGGACTAGACTAGATATAGAATTTTTGCAAACTTGTAAAAAATTATGGAAATAATCCCTAACTTCCTCCCAATTTAAATTATATAAAAACCCATGCTAAACAATACATCACATATAAGGTCATTCAATTCAAATTACTAAACTTAGAATTAAAAGAGAAAAACAAACTACTTAAAAATCACTAGAGGACCTTAATCAAACTAAATCTGATCTAAAGAAACACCTTGTCATGGCTTGATTTTAATTGTCTTTTTAATAGATTAGTACGTAGTAATGACTCTCAATTCGGAAACAGCCAAAACTTGTCATAGGAAAAAATTGGGCTCCTCTAGGCATTCCTCTGAACACTCTGGTAATAGGGATAAAGGTCTAATTAATCTTTCTAACCGTTCGTTAACTCCTGCTGAAAAAAGATTTACTCTCACTCGGATTACCTTTTTGCCTTACCAAAATTTAATATCAATATGATTCAACCACTACTTTACATTTGAGACTAGCTTGTAATACACTTAAATATAAAGCCAAGAAAACACTTATTACGGAGTGGGAAACTTAATTCAAGGGAATCTCCACTAGGCCATTCATCATATCCGCGAATTTCAATGAATTAAACATTATTCCCAAAACTCCCCACAAATTCAATTGATGCCTAATAACCTTAAATCTGAGAATACTATCCTAATACACTAGACCGATAAAAGGACGCGGAGGTACAGTAATTTTAGATTAAAACTGAGTACATTAAAAAACGAACCAGTCCTTAGTGATAAAACAAAGTTTTAAAAGTCTCGCTGACAAAACCCATTTTTCTTTCATCACTAAAATGGCGGATAGACTTATCCGTTACCTTAGAACATTATTAAATCAAAAGTCATTACTAAAGATGCTTTTCCATTATATATTCCTAAGTGGCTCTTCCTTCCTGGTGTCCTTATGGTATTACCAAAAACACCATCAAAATAAGGTAACCAATTACGTCCTATTCACAGTACTATAGGCACCTTTAACTATAACCTCAGATAAATACTTCGTCCCCCGATAATGACCCATTAAACTAGTAACGAACACACAATTACGAACTACTTTGAATTGCACATGAATAAAAACAATTAACGTAAACAACGCGGTAATGGCTAGTTTTGGACATGCAAATCACTATTTACAAACCATTCCATTAGGAGGAGGGAATATTTGAAATAATCACTGATAATTTATCATTAAAGCTACATTTTTTCCTTAATTACACAAAAAAAACAATTCTCTGATTTTATAACGTTAGCTATAAAAGACTCTCCATTTTATTTTTAAACAACAAAAACTTTAGTCCAAACTGATGGTGTTTCCATGGATCAGTGCCTGGGTTCCTTCATTGCTACTGCTTTTTTATGTCACCATGAGGACATGTGGCTTGTATAAAAACTGTCCTACACTTTTGAAACTGTTTTATTTAAAACGATATGTAGACGACACTTTTTAACTTTTTAAAAATACCGAGCACATTTCCCTTATTTCTGAAAGTACTCTAATTCTCAGCACCCCCAAATATCATTAAGTTTCACATATGAAATTGAAAAACAATCATCACTTCCATTTTGAGACATCCCTAGTTACAGCGTAAAAATAATTACGTACCACCTCAGTCTATAGAACAACCTACTTTCACTGGTTTAGGAACTCAATATGCTTCCATTTATCCCTAACCTTTTAAAATCAATTATATTAAGACCTACTACGCAGATGCTATCGTTCTCATCTAAACTGGTTTTCCCTTTTGATAATGAGATCAAATTCCTTACCATTTTCCACAAACAATGGATACCCCCTCAAATTAATTGAAACAAATCATTTCAAAGTTCTTAGTAAAAAAGTTCAACCAGAAGGTCGACACGAACCTGAACCCATATTAGACACACACTATGTTTTAAACTCCCATGTTATGGCCATACTCAGTACCCACCATTCGGAAAAAAACTTCAATGAATGTACTTAAGTCACATCTTCCTAACTCAAAATTTAAATTTATTTTACTAATTCTCTACCCTAAGAACTCATTTCAAATATAAAAGACTCTATACCTTAAACCCTTAATTTCTAAACATAATTTATGAATTCAAATGTTCTAAGCTGTAAACGCTAGATCGTCGGCGAGACGACGAGACGACAAGGAATCCTAACCTTAGGCTTATGAGCATAAAGGTGTTTCTGCAACGTACTGGTCGACCCATTTCTTCACCTTCGCAATCTGCAATCCGCTCACACTCACATGATTAGATCACCCTTTTTCTATGAATGACTTCAGTATTCCTATTCCAAGCACACTACCCTAGTGACACTAAATATTAGACCGATACACATCAAGCACTTGTCCCCCTCGATCTTAAGAACCAAAGTCATTTCACAAAATACATATACTCAAATGATTACCACTGTTCGATTGCCCGGACTCTCGGTTCGATCGCCCCACACAAGCTGAAATGTCACCCCACAAACACAGTGTTCATTCAGTCCTCTACCAACTCAGACAGCATAACACCAAGTCCGTTAAGTACCAAATTATATTTTATTTATAGTTAGATTTAGAAAAATATAGGATATTTTATTGTCTCGTAGAATAATTTTTTTAGATGTTCGCTTTTTCAGCATTAATAATATATAAAATTTTAAATATTTTTAGCCTTATGATGCCAAGTGCCTTGGCGAAACGGTGCATATAAACAACCCCAAGTATACCGAGTGTCTCTGGTTCACCCTGCAACTTCATGATGAATCTACAAGAAAAAATCACAACTATATATATATATATATATATATAATAAATATATATATATAGATATATATATATATATATATATATATATATATATATATATATATATATATCTAATATATATATATACCATATTTGCCGGCGCATAAGAACGCACTTGCATAAGACGCACCACTCTTTACAAAGGAGGTTTTGAGAGTAAAACAATGAGTGGATGTTTGTGAGGGAAAAAAATAAATTCCGTAAATTTATCATACCTTTACCTTTGATTACCTTTGAAAGAATCTGCCGTATCGGCGGAGTTGAGGTGGTCCTCCACTCATTCCAGTGTAGTATTGTAGCCTCCCCTGTTCCTTGCCTCCAGGAACCACTGAGGTAAAAGTGTTGTCATGGGAGCTACTGTAGCCTGGCGTGGGGTGGTTGGTCTGGGATGTCAGCCAGCCACTTGTCAAGGTGATGTTTGAAGGTGGCGTGGTGGACGCCCGTAGGTTCCGAATGTGTCTGGGGCCAATGAAGAGCCGTACACCATTGTGGAGAAGCTTGTGGTGGTAGAGTGTTTGTATCCGTAGAGGAGGCGCATGTACTCTGTACATAGCACAGCCTGCCCTCTTCTAGGTGTTTTTGTTTTCCTCCCATGCCTACTTTGGAGCCAGACCATCCAGGATTTTCCAGACATAGGATTATTGGATGTACCCCTCTCGTCTTGCGCTGCAGAGAGTAGAGGCCCAGTCTGGCAGCCTCTCCCAGTAGTTGAGGGTGCTGAGACCACATATCTTGTTGGTATAGTCCTTTGTGGTGCTTCCAGCAGGCGTGATGTCCTTTTTTTTGTAGGGTGACCATAGTTGGCCAGCCGTACTCTAGCCTGCGTCTTACTAAGGGACCATATACCCCATAGCGGTCAGCAGGCAGGATGCTCCATTGTACGACTGTTCTCAGGACCCATCCTGCTAGCTGTCGCGCTGTCTGGGTGATGGTGGTGTAGTGTAGGGAGAAAGTTCCATCGCTGCCTTCATATACACTCCCAGGTCTTTTGTGAAGTCTTTGTTGTATGGTTTGGTGTTGATACATATATTGGGTGGGGTTTTGATAAAGGTATTTCTGCCATATCTCAGAACTTCAAATTTTTCTCGTAAATTCCATATTGTTCTTTTCGCCCACTCTATTATTGTTTTATTGAGGTCCCCACTGCAGTAGAATCGGTGTCTGGGGATTGTGTTTATTTTATGCCGTATACGGGTGTCATCAGGGGGACCAAATGACGTAGCAGTGGAATATCTGAGATCTATGTGTCAATGTCTGATATCTGATCAGAAATAATAATGGGCCCAAGCACAGATCCTTGGGGGGGGAACACCACTTATGACTTGACACTGTGATGACTGTTTATATTTATGGTGACAACTTGGTGCCTGTTGGTGAGAAATGTGGATCCATCTCCCTACTCTGCCAGTTATGGCAAGGTCTTGATTTGTGGAGAAATTGCCAGCTCTACCTTGTCAAAGCATTAGCAACAGTCTAGGTAGACTACATCAGCATTATCTCCATCTGAGTTGCTTCTAATATAGCTTCATAGTGTGGTAGAAGCTCTGATAGGCCAAGAACCTGCCTCTTCTGAGCCCTGTTGTCATCATTGAAGGCCCCTCTTTCTTCCAGGGGGTTTACCATCTTGCCCTCAGTATCCTTTCCCCCCAAAGATTTTCGATGGCCGTGTGATGTGAGGTACCACTGCCGAGTGTATCTGCTTGACTGTCCTTTGTTTCCTCCTATGGATGGGTGTTATTGTCCCAGCTTGAGTTCATGGGGGGGACGGAGCCAGTGAGGAGGGATGTAGTCCACAAGCATCTTAAGGGTGTGGCCAGTTGTTCCTCTACAATTTTTAAGAAACACAGTATGGTAACCTCTGGTCCTGCTGCTGCTTGCGGGTCGATGTTGCTTAGGCTTGGATTATGTCTTCCCTGGTTATCATAAATGTCGTGAGAAGAATCAATGGGGTTACACCCCCCACATTTCCTTTCGCTAAAGAAAAGTACAAGGATATGTTACCCGTTTCTGAGCAAGTTTACTAAACCCTCTGTGATACTCAGTCTGTAGCATTCTGCTCATTTCCTGTGGGCCATCTTCAAGTTCCCAGTTTCTCTTTTCATTAGAGGGCCAACCGAGGTTGTGGCTGCGTCAATCTCTTCGTGGCGTAGGAGTAGAAAATATTTGGAGTGACTTCTGTTATAATTTTCCACGGCACGTTGTTTCTTCTGTTCTCTCTGCCGTACGTGTGATTGAGCAAGTGCATCTTCCAGTACGGTAGCTGACGTTGTACTGGCGTTTTTTGCCATAGCATAGGTTACTTCTTAATTTTTCTTTTGTAAATTGGGCCCTCTTTTTCATCAGTATTCGTATGTCCCTGGGTTATTTAGTGTTTCCTCCTGGACGACCGCATGAGGGGAATGTGTCCTTACACATTTGCAGGCATTTGCTGAGAGTACCTCGTACCATCTCGTTGGCTCCATTCCACTAAAAGATGTTTTTCCCATTTTATGGCATCTAGTTCTTTTGGACTTATCCCAGTAATGGTTTCTTCCATAAAAATTTAATGAATGGAAAAGAGTCTATCCTGCTGACGTGTGTGTTTGTTGTTTGGGAATATTTCTGATTTGGCCCTTGCATGGAGGAGGTTATGGTCTGACATCAAAAACCGTCTTCGCAATGTCATAGAGTGGAGGTAGTCGTTAGCTGTTGCGATGATGAGGTCCAATATATTGTTCCTCTTGTGGCTCCATTATTAGTTGGTTGTAAAAAAAATATCCTCCATAAGTGAGGTTAATTTTACCGCTTGGCCCTTTTTCTTTGGTGGTCCCAACCTGCGATATATGGAGGGCCAGCTAATGTGAGGCAAGGTTAAAGTCCCCCAGTATTAAAAATACTGTAAGATTTATTTGGAGGATCTCTAGAAGGTTGCGGAGTTTGGTTGTGATTTACTTGAAAAGCGTAACACTAGTATTAGGTGGCCTGTATATGATGTGTTACCAGGTTAAGGTCTTTGATAAATATTGCCAGTCATTTCTGTGTACCATTTGAGAAAGATACAAGTACCTCTACAATGGCTGCTACCTCTGTTTTACGTACACTTGCCACTCCTCCATTGGCTTCTTCCTTCTCTATCCTGTCTGTTTAGTGTGTGTTTTCTATTTGCAATTCTGCATCCAGGTTGACTGTTTGTGAGGTGAGTTTCTGTGAAGGCCCATAAAGAGAAAGTTTACTGTCTCTGCTAACTCTTTGAATCATTGGGACGTTGTCTGATTGCAGATTGGATAAAGGCCCTGATATTTCCAGTATAGAAACTGGTTAGTGTTGGAGGCTGCAGCCCCCTCTTCTGCCGTGTTTACAGTCTGTCTATTCGCTTCTACAGACGTTTGAGGTGGACTGAGAGTGTTTCCTCAAGCCAGTAGTTTCTCCACCAATTTTGGCTCTAAAAAATCACCCTGGTCCACATTTTGTTGTACGCCAATGGTGGGGTTATTTTATTTATATGTTTGGTGGGGCCACATGCATTGTTCCCATACCTGAGGAGGGGGTCCATGTGGCATTTGGGTCTCTTGCTTGTGGTGTTAGGGGGTGGAGCGTTTTTTTTTCGCTATGTGTATGTGGTGATCGTGATCCCGCTGTCTTCCCCTCATGATTTCTTTGCTGGGTTGATCTGTGGTACTGGTTGTTTGGTCTTTTAGTTCTTGTATGTGTGGGTTTTGCATCCCTACGTTTGCATTTCTTGTATGTAGTGATGACCTACATACAAGAGGATGATAGTACACTGCATTCCACCCAGAGTACAGCCAAGGTTTTCATCCAGTCCATGCTTCATGAATGTAGCACAAGGTTTTGGGGGGGAGGGTATTTACACCTTTTCTCCTTGTAGTCCATGTCTGCACATATTTTAATGTAAAAAAACTGCCATACTTTTTACCTTTCTATGCCCCCTGTTTTTTTTTTTTGTTGGTGAGTTGTTGTCCTTAGGTGACTGTGAGTCCAGCCCTGTTCAGTGTCCTGGTGGTAAAGGTTAAGTCTTGTATATCTCCACCTGGCTTGCTGGGCTAGCAGGTAGGTTGTATTCCTGGGATCCTGTAATTAGATTCGTCCAGGTCAACTTTCAGATTCTCTCTCTGGTGTCCTACCTGGGACACCAGAGATGCAACAGTGTTTAGAGTCTTGAGAGCCTGTCATTGACTTACGTAACATATAATTTTGTTTACGGCCTCGAATCTCTGCTGCCCAGTGTCATAGTCCGGGTAGCTTAGCCTAGCACCATGGTTGGCAGGTGAACCTCCTGTTTGAGCTGGCTGAGTGCAATAATGCAGTATGTTGCATTTCTGCGCACCGGTAGTGATCCACATGTGCAGCTATTACATTTGATACCATTGTCACAATGGCCTGACATATAGAGCTAGTGGGAAGATATCATCGCTCACCTTGGGTATCATTGTTTACATCAGAGGTGGAGGTCGCATTTTGATTTCAGCTGAGTCTCGCCTACCTTTTAGTCGAAATAGCTCACTCCTCTTGAATTCTTGCCTCAGTTCCGTTTAAAAGAGTAATCTTGCAGATGTTCACACTGCCCTGGCAACTACTGTTGCGTGCTTAGTGTCCAAATACCGGTAAGATCGGTTTTAAGGAGGGCTGTTTTGCGTGTGAGGGTGCGGAGACACGAGCCTTAGAGATATCATATAGTTATTACAAAAAAAAAAAAAAAGGATTGTAGGGAAAGCAAAATGATTAGGAGCCTGTAACCTACATAGTACATATTACCGGGCAGTGCAATGTGAATGAAAAAATTATACTAGCTAAAAATGTCAGGAATGGGACTAAACCAAAACCGGTCATAATATATTGCAGGATGCCCCCACCGAATTGATATTCTAATAATTGCTAACTAGGACATATTGCTTAGATTTAATTGCTGTAGGTATGCCTTGGTTGCTTTTCTGCTATGTGTTAGACGTTGTGGAAAAATTTGCAGTATAAATATTGGTTATTATTTGGTCGTGGGACTTTCAAAAAGTCTATGGATTCTACCTACATCATCGTGTAGCTTACTTCAATATGAGTATTTTGAGCCCCATTTCTCATGGCGCAATTGAATAATAATGGAATTACACTAATAATTGAATGGAGGGGCAGGTTGCCCCCCCCCATCACACACACATGTAAACAAACATTGATGTCCGACAAAAACGAGAGCCAGATTAATTCAAAACACATCAAAACTATTCAGGAGGACTAAAGTTTCGGCCTCGAAATCGGTGGTTGTCCAATAACAAAAATTCACGAAGATATTTAGGTAACATTGTAAGGTAACCATCTCTACCTTGTTATTGTTGTAATTGTTGAAGGGCACCGTTGTCGGGATAGACGATATTTGCCCTGGTTTATGACCTATGAATCTATCACAGTCGCGAGGGTTGATTAGTCTTCTTCAGAAAGGTACCTGTAGGTGAAGGCTGGTTCACACTCTGAAATCACGGCAGCGTTCCGTCAGCCGTGCCATGTATTCACACTATTCGTCACGGTTCCGTCATTTTCGGCAGTTCCTGCTCACCCTCTGAGCAGACATGGTGCTTCAGAGGCTATGGTTGAAGAAATTTGCATTAATAGCACTTCTGTTGGATGAAGAAGAGGAGTTGAACTCTAAAAGACCCTATTTTGGGTACATAAAGCCCTGAGAAAATGATAATTACCAGCACGGCACAGTCTCATTACGTTAAAATATTCTTTCCCAGAAATCGTTACGTGACAGGACGGTGATGTATTGGAGCCGTGACGGCGGCGCACCGTTTAGTGTAACACGTCTATTTGTTTGAATGTAAGAAATTGTATCGGATGTGATGAGACGGTGCCGTGTCATCTATGGTGTGATTCGGCCTTGAGGCAGACAGTGTGGCGCCGTGATGGGTCTTGGTCTTGGTGTACCGTGTGGAAGACCTTTGTCCCGTCTACAGGTACCGTTGCAGCCTTTTTACTAGCACTCTTTCATACAGTTTCCTTATCCGTAGAGGTACAGGGGTGAGGATTGAGGGGTTGAGGTGGTACAAAGGCCTATGCTGTCTCTTAGCCCACCTTGCTTACCACTGTAGCGGCGCTAACACACACACGCACATACACACCTGCATCGGCTTAGGCCACCCCCCTGTCTGGGACCAGGATTAGAGGCCCGAGGGTGACCTGACTTGTCCTCGCCGACACAACTTCAACACCAGCCAGGTAATTCAAGCAGCCATAGGACACACAGACACACAGACTTCGCGCACCTCTTGTCCCCACGTACAATGACTCGCTGTCAAATAAACTACAAAGCCACAACGCCCTTTCTCCATCCTTGTGTGTATAAAAAGAATCTCCAAGATACTACACCTCCCTCTCACCGCTCACACTCCTTCAAATGAAACTTTAACACGCTCTTTGTTTCACTATTCCATTTATCGACAATATTCAGTCCAGCGAAAATTCCATCACCATTTTCTGCCTCCCTTCTATCATCTCCTTCCAACTGTTGTGTCAACTTGTGTGGCCCGAGTCGAATGCGGGTTAAGGCGACATCTAATATGCGGGATGTTTGTCTATTCCATGGGTGCGAGGAGGAGTCTGAGCGGTAATGACCCATGGTGGGTGCGCGGAGGGCGTCGCCGAGTGAAGTATCCCAGGTGAAGCGGCAGACCTGAGATATCAGACGTTTTACAATGGAGAGCAGCAGCGGGGGGTGGATGATGTTTACATCTGACACGGCCATCTTGGCAGCAACACTCGCTATCTTGCTGCTCCAGCTCATGTTTTCTCTTAAACTCCAACCTTTTCTTAGTATTATGCATTACTATTGATAACACAGTTACTAATTTGTGCTCAGTGGACTACTGCTCAACACAGATCACTCCAGACCCCTTTAGTAATACACCACCGGCTGTTCTGCATTCTCTGCCCAACCTCTCATACGCTAATACGGCCGCATTAGACGCAGGGTGAACTTTGCATTCCTTTTTAAGGGAAAAAACTGCGTCTTATGCGCCGGCAAATACGGTATATATATATATATATATATATATATATATATATATATATATATATATATATATATATATATATATATATATATATATATATATATATATACACACAAACCTCGATTTCCCGGACTAATATGGGGAGCACTGGTCCGGGAACTGCAAAAGTCCGGGAATCGCAGGTAAAAAAAAAAAAAAAAAATAAATAATAATAATAATAATCCGATGCCATTACCCACCCCCGGACGTTTATCCTACTCTAGTATTTACTGCCGGCAACCGACAATATCAATTACCCCGCCGCGGACTTTTACGTCCGCTGAGCATGCAGCTACCTGGCGGGAGGCAGCAGAAAGTGTTCAATAGTCTCAGAGACGTTCCTGCACCAGGGGCAGTGGGGGTCAGGGGACTAACGGAGGCTGTGCAGGTGAACCGTGAGTGTCGTGTGCCCAAATGTAAACAATACGACCGCTGAGCATGCTGCCACCTGGCAGGAGGCAGCAGAAAGTGTTCAATAGTCTCAGAAATGTTCCTGCACCAGGGGCAGTGGGAGTCAGGTGACTGACGGAGGCTGTGCAGGTGAACCGTGAATGTTGTGTGCCCAAATGTAAACGATACGACCGCTGAGCATGCTGCCACCTGGCGGGAGGCGCGGACACTGACCAGGTGACAGGAATGCTCGGACCGCCGGGCAATTTGGGGTCAATTACGAACAGGTCAGGCTTCAACTAAAAGAAAAAATAAAGACCAAAAAAAAAAAAATGTCCGAGCACTGCATATCCCCGGACCTGGATTTTGTCCGGCAAATCCGATATCCGGGAATCGAGTTTTATGTAATAATATATTTAAATAAAATATAATAAATAATAAAAAAATATATTAATATATATATATATATATATATAATATATATATTATAATATATATATAATATATATATATATATATATATATATATATTATATATAATATATATATATATATATATATATATATATATATATATATTATAATATATAATATATATATATATATTATATATATATGTATACAGGTTGAAGTTCCCAAACTCGGCAACCTTGGGACCAGCGCCGAGCCGAGTAATGGAATTTTCCGACTTTTAGAACGTAACCATCCAACTTCTTCAAAAGGTCAATTTTCTCAGAAATAGTTAACAAATTGTTCATCCTTTTCTTTTCACTTCCACCAGTAGGTGTTCCTGGACGTTTGGGAGCCATAATACCAATAACAGACCTGTAGAAGTACACAAAATAACAGTGTACACAACTCTACAGTCACAACACCACTGAACAATAACAACAAACAAATCGGCGGGAGAAACCAAGTGGCCTAGTGTGGTGGCACCTAGCGGCCGACCCGGCAACTACGCGCCGGGTTTTGGGTGTTCTGCCGTGTTTTGGAAAATCCGGAACTATAGCAGAGTTTTGGGTGTTGCCGAGTCTTGGGATGCCGAGTTTGGGAATTTCAACATATATATAATATATATATATATATATATATATATATATATATATATATATATATTATATATATATTATATATATATATATATATATATATATATATATATATAATATACGCACACAACCCTCGTTTTCCCGGACCTCCATTTCCCGGATATCGGATTTGCCGGACATAATCCGAGGTCCGGGGATATGTCAGAGTCCCGGACAAATGCCTTAGACTAGGAATATTATGTGAAAAGGGGCCCAGAAATCACATGAGGGGTAACATTTTGTTAGAAGCTATCACCCATACTAGGATTGAACCATGACACCTCCTGAGCAATATTAGCCTGGATGACACTTGATATTTGGATTTGGGACCTCACAGTGGGTTATTTTGTGAAAGAGGTCAATCACGAAATATCAGATTTTCTCGAAAATACAAAAATGTCAATAAAATGACCAATACTGCAGTTACAAAGTTATTTTTGGTATCAACATGAGCAGAATAACAAGCCATATTGTAAATATATTGGCTATATATGTAATACACCACAGTGGACAAGCACTGCAAATGGGACAAGCAAGGTCACTCAAGGTACCAGCGGAGCTACAGCAGCTTACGCCTGCACCAGACTGCGGTGCACGTGGCCAGACACGATTTGACACAGAAGTGAAGACTGATAGCTACACGCCAGACCCAGACATACAACAGAGAGAAAACATCAAAGACCTTTCGTGGCTTCTTGTCCGACATTATAGCAGTCCAAATCAATCAGTTCCAGCATGGACAGGTTTCAATCAATGCATCATCAATGATACACAAGAAACAACAACCGTGGGGTACTTACCGATCATCAATGCTCCGGCACATGTGAGGGACACCTTGTGGACAGTTATACTTCGTTGCTTAAGAATCACACAGGAGCTGAACCCTGGCCAGTCCACTGTATTGACGCTGGATGAACAACTGTATGCGAAGGCAAAGGAACTGCAGTGGGAGAATCTTGACACATGTAAAACTCTCTTTCAGTGTTTGGGGGGTTTCCACATAGCCAAGAACTTCATGAGAGCCATTGGGCAACACTATGCAGATTCTGGCCTTCAACAGATATGGTCCGAAAGTTTGGTGTATGGCGAGAACACAGCCCAAAACAACATGATGACGAAATCATCCAACCGCACGACCAGAGCCCACAAGCTGACAGTGGAGGCACTCTGGCAGATCATGTGGCCACATTTCCTCGCACGGGCACAAGATCAAGGGGTCGGAGAACAAGAACTACAACGACTGTCGGAAGAAGTAGCACAATCCTTGGATGGACTTGGGGATCGGGAACAAACGAGTAACCCATCTGAAGCATTGGGCAAACTGGAGGAAGCAGTGAAGGATGCGCATCTCCTTGAACTCCTTGAGCAGTATGACAAAACCTTATCTCCAACAAGTCTCTATTGGAGACACTACATGAAAATGGTATTGATCTTGCTGCAGTCAAAGACTACTCTATACTGGACTTGCTACTCATTTTGGGCTATTTCCAGTGGAGGCCAGTTTTGCGATTCCTGCCATTTTCGAACATCACTCCCTTTTCCCTTCCTATGGTTTATCAGTATATATGATATACCGTTATCTTCGTAAATGTTTGTTCGATAATATTATCAAATAAAAAACAGTAAAATGCAATAAAGAAATGCCATTATGAGAGAGTTAAGAAATATGCATGAACTTAATATTCACTTGAACTCATCACCATTTAATATTTTGCGAGAAAACATTTTAGATGCTAGCGATAGAAAGAAGCGGATTTTCATTAGCTTTCCATTGCTATATTTCGTTTTCTGATAAATTAATCATAACCATGCATAAATTAGCGTTAACTAAAAAAATAACATCATCTATCGGGACAATTACCCGATGGATGATGTTATTTATTTAGTTAACGCTAATTTATGCATGGTTCTAATTCATTTATCAGAAAATGAAATATAGCAATGGAAAGGTAATTAAATTCCGCTTCTATTGATATGTTGCATGTAAAAAGTCTTCAAGCAAAATATCAAATTGCGATGAGTTTAAGTGAACATAAGTTCATGCATATTTCTTCAGTCTCATAATGGAATTTCTTTAGTGTATTCTACAGTTTTTCATTTGATAATATTATAGAACAAACATTCACGAAGATAACAGTGTATCATTTATACTGATATGCCATAGTCTACTGTATTCATGGAACACTTTTTTACTTGCCGATACGATTGATGATGTTATTTTTTTAGTTAACGCTAATTTAGGCATGGTGGTAATTCATTTATCAGAAAACGAAATATATCAATGGAAAGCTAATGAAAATCCGCTTCTTTCTATCGCTAGCATCTAAAATGTTTTCTCGCAAAATATTAAATGGCGAAGAGTTTAAGTATATATTGAGGTCATGCATATTTCTTCACTCTCTCATAATGGCATTTCTTTAGTGTATTTTACTGTTTTTTATTTGATAATATTATAGAACAAACAGCTACGAAGATAATGGTATATCATATATACTGATAAACCTTAGGAAGGGAAATAGGAGTGATGTTCTAAAATGGCAGGAATCGCAAAACTGGCCTCCACTGGTCATGGGCGGGTTGGCGCGGGGCACGAGTAGCAAGTCCAGTATAGAGTAGTCTTTGCTGCAGTTCATACGTGCAGAACGAACCGGAGACTGGCAGATGCATAAGTCAGCATTTATGGCCATGCTGCCTTGGTTTGCTCACTACGACCACACAAACTACACACGCTGGGGAGTGATATATGGTGCTGATATAAGTCAATTAGACAGTTCACATCCAGACGTCTACCAACAATTCATGGATGGTGACTTCGTTGTGAAATCAACAAGCAAGAGCTTCAACCAAATTAGCACTGATCTTGCACTGGAGCACGTCAACAAAGTCGGGAAAGTCGCTGGTGGTCTGATAGGAATAACTCTAACAGACAGTGCAAGGGACAAATGGTGCCTGACATACAATGAGCAAAGCCGAATTGTTGACGAAACCACTTCAATGTTTGGCATGGCAATCGATGACACCGAGTATGCACCATCTGTGTACAAAGATGTCGGTCCAGCAAGAATAAAGAGGGACAGAGAAGATGTTCAAAAGCTACAGGAAAAGTTATCACGATTCACAATATTTGACAGTGAGAGCAACGCAGGCGGCGTGTTGACCTGTCTGATGACAATGGATCTTGCCCCTGAAAACATCAAGAATGCTTTACTGACCGCTGAAACCCATGGAGAATCAAAGATCAAAGAATTTGTGGAATCAAGGATTTGCAAACAAGACGTCGGCTTTCATGTAAAATTGAAACAGTCACTGAGTCCTACACTGACGACAATGTACACACTAGAAACGAGGAAGGATGCTAGTCAAAAGGGTCAAACCATCAAAGCGGACAGGCTTCTGTTCCAGCGGCTTCTTGTGGCACAGGACTCCGGACGTGATATAGACCTTAAAAGTCTTCTGAGTCATGAAGTAACACCGGTACCACTGTCATTGGCAGACACGGCAGGACGCCTACGTCCTACGAATAAAGCTGCGCTCGGGAAGATCTTGGAGGATGGAGTAACTGTTGAGTCCTGCCAAAGTCTTCGCTTAAGACATGTTTTATCATATATGGTCAGGCATTGGTACAAGCCATTGGAAAACTAACGGGGGCAAAGTCATTTGGAGATCTGGCTGATGTCTTCAATGCATCAGTGTTCAGTCATTTCAATGAGCATTTTGAGCATGAGCATTTCAATTTTACATGAGTAATATATATATTTTTTTTTTTTTTCCCCATCACAAAGGACTGACCAAGGGCACAAAAAAATGGGTAACACAAAGCCCGATTAGTTGCCAGTCCCTATAAAGAAGACTGTAAGAGAATAATATGAAAAAGAGGGGTGAGCCACTTTAGTTCGGGAGGTGTCTTGTTACTCTTCTCTTGAAAAGATTTAAGTCATAGGAAAGTGGAAAAATAGAAACAGGAAGAGAGTTCCAGAGTTTACCAGTGAAAGGGATGAAAGAGTAAAGATACTGATTAACTCTTGCATTAGGAAGATGGACAGAATAGGGATGAGAATGAGTAGAAAGTCTTGTGCAGCGAGGCCGCGGGAGGGGGGGAGGCATGCAGTTAGCAAGTTCAGAAGAGCAGTGAGCATGAAAATAGCGGTAGAAGAGAGCAAGAGAAGCAACATTGCGGTGATTTAAAGATTTTAGACCGTCAGTCAGAGGAGAGGAGTTGATGAGACTAAAAGCTTTTGACTCAACTGTTTAGGAGCTGTATGAGTGGATCCTCCTCAAACATGTGAGACATACTCCATACATGGGCAGATAAGGCCCCTGTAGAGAGCAAGCAATTGGGAGGGAGAAAAAAAAGGACGCAGACGCCACAGCACACCTAACTTCTTGGAAGCCGTTAGCAAGAGAGATGTGAGATTTCCAGTTCAGATTTTTAGTAAAGGATAGTCCTAGAATGTTCATTGTAGAAGAAGGAGACAGTTGAGTGTCATTGAAGAAGAGGGGATAGTTATCTGGTAGGTTTTGTCGAGTAGATAGGTGAAGAAATAGGATTTTTGAGGCAGTGAACAAAACAAGATTTGCTTTGCCCCAATCAGAAATTATAGAAAGATCAGAAGTTAGGCGCTCGGTGGCATCTCTCAATGAATCGATGTGAACCGGTGGTTTTCGATCGATATCGTGGACACCATCTGGACTGTTTATTACCTGTAATAAATGGGTACCTATCACATCAATCAAGTCTGGGACCTGGGAAAGGAGAGAGGGGCAAGTACGTTCTATCCGGCGCAAGATCGACAGCAGAGAGATTCCACTCCCTGCCAACTGGAAGCAGTTCATGGACTTACCAGAAAACAAGGCAAATCTTGCCAAGTTTCTCAGCGATCAAATGATATTAAAGGCAAAAAAGAGCCGACCCACTTGTGAGTTGATCACTGCAGGTGGGTTTGAGGAAGAAACCAAAGTAGCATCGTCACAGGGGTCTGATGTTGAACAGCTGCAATCATCTCATGAGGAGGCCGATACACATATAATATTGCATGCCAAGGTGGCCTATATGGATGGATACGAACGGATCATAGTCTCATGCAGGGACACCGACGTATTGGTACTGCTCACACACTTCGCGGGACATTTAATTGGAGAGCTCTGGATGAGAACTGGCACAAGGCAGGAACGGCCTTATGTGGCTGTGCACGACATACAGTTGACACCGACCATGCAGCGTAACATCCTGGTGTACCATGCGATTACAGGATGTGACACAGTCAGTCAACCAAGTGGACACGGGAAAAAGACGACATGGAAGGTATTCCAACAACACGGAGCATTGCTTGATGACCTCGGACGTGGCACGCTGTCAGAATCCACCATACGGAGTGTGGAAGAGTTCTTCTGCCGCATTTACTCACCAGCTTCGGACGAAACTAACATCGCCGATGTGCGATACCGCATGTTTCAAAAGGGCACCAAAGACCAAGAAAAGCTTCCACTAAGTCGAAAATGTCTTGAACACATCAAACGTGCACACCACCAGGCTCAGGTTATGTGTTTTCCGCAGATTGGTACCATCCCTGAAATCGGAGTCGCCCATTGGAAGTGGATGGTACGAGAATGCTACGATCGAGGAGACTACACCCACACGTCAGTGTGGACGATCCTCTCCAAACGGTTCACAGACATAGTCTGCTGCAAGTGCAAAAATTGTGCACTTCCAGATGCGCTTGTAGGGCCAAGAACTTGAAAGTGCATAAGCTGCATGTACCTGTAATACGGAGTGTGTCACAACCCATACTCTGTGGCATTGAAACAGACCTCTGAGTGAACTTAAACGACGACAATTCGTTCATTCATTTCATGTACATGTAAACTTGCATATATTCAATGATGCGCCTTTTTCGTCCCATCGTTCCTGTTGACGTTAATTTTCACTAGATGTCACAGTAAAACCCTTAATAACTCGGCACCTGTATAACTCGGAATTTGATTATCACTCGACAACGTTTTTTGCACAGACCGTTTTTTTTTTTTTTCCGCGTTTTTTTTTTTTCCACCTATGCTATAGCGCATGTATGCAGTGAGCTCCATGAGTGGGATGGTAGGCCCTGGAGGCTCACCTCGAGGCTGGATGTTGGCCCTCGCCGTGGTGGCGCAGGCAAGATTCTTATAGCAACGCCCTGTGATTAGAGCCTCTGCCCCCCCTATCTCCCTCCCAGCACGTCGCAGTCCGAAGGTAGAGTTAATGGAAGGGCATAGTGTTGCAGTAATTAAGTGCTCATGATGTAAAATTAAGTTGTACAGGTTACAGTACTGAACAATACAGTACAGAGTTGTGATTATACAAGTGATTACAGTGATCCCAGTGTTAAAATGCGACTGATTCCCCACTAACATCTACATGTTACAAAAAGCTCCCCCTCCTCCCTTGGAGTACATGCCTGCTGCTACCCGTTCATTGTAAGTGCAGTTTTTATGCTTTTTACAGTACTGTATTTTTTTTTTTTTTTTTTTTTTTTTTTTTTTTTTCTCCATATGATCAGAGGACAGTGGCATAACTCGCACATTGAATAACTCGCAAGGGCCAGAGCCCTATCGTGCCGGAGTTTTATAATGCTTTTACTGTATGTTATGGTTTGTAATAATACACTAAATCTACTCATGTATTGAATACCATAAACCAATAGTTTTTACCCATATGGCTTTTTATTCTGCTCCACTTTTGACACCAAATATAATTTTTCTACCTGCATTATTGGTCATTTTATTGACATTTTTATTTTTCGAGATAAATCAGATTTTTTGGGCGATTGACCTCTTTCACAAAATAACCCACTGTGAGGCCCAAAATCAAAATATAAAGTCTCATCCGGCTAATATTGCTCAGGAGGTGTCATGGTTCAATCCTAGCATGGTGACAGCTTGTAACAAACCGTAACCCCTCGTAAAATTTTGACATTACAGGAAAACCTCGTTTAACCGGCATTTAAACACGGCAGCCTAAAAACAACGGCACTAATGGCCCAGGCTTTTTTTTTTTTTTTTTTTTTTTTTTTTTCTCCCACTGATAAACTCTGGAACTCTCTTCCTGTTTCTGTTTTTTCCACTTTCCTATGACTTACATCTTTTCAAAAGAAGAGTAACAAGACACCTCCCGAACTAAATTGGCTCACCCCACTTTTTTTTTATTCTCTGACTGTCTTCTTTATAGGGACTGCCAACTAAGCGGGTTTTTGGGGTTACCCATTTTTGTTGTGCCCTTGGCCAGTTTTTTTATGATGGGAAGAAAGAGAAATAAAAAAAAATATAAAAAAAAAAAAAAAAAAAAAAGGGATTTTGGCCGATTCCATAAGAGTAACTCTCAAAACAACGGCAAAATGAGTTATCCGGCATGCGCTCCCCCCCAGGGTGCCGGGTAAACCCAGGTTCTCCTGTATATTCCTAGTCTACCCCGGTTCCAGTCCGTAAATCGACAAAGTTTTCCGGCGGTCTGAGCGTCTCCTGTCTAAGCCCACGTCTACGGTCAGTGTCCGCGCCTCCCACCAGGTGGCAGCAGCCCCAGCGGTCGTAAATTTTTTACATTTGGGCACACGACACTCCCCGGTTTCCCTCTCCACCGCCTCCGTCAGTCCCTGACCCCCACTGCCCCCGGTGGGAGGAACATCTCTGAGACTATTGAACACATTATGCTGCCTCTCGCCAGGCGGCAGCATGCTTAGCAGTCGTATTGTTTACATTTGGGCACACAAAACTCAGGGTTCACCTGCACCGCCTCCATTAGCCCCCTGACCCCCACTGCCCCTGGTGCAGGGAAAGTCTGAGACTATTGAACACTTTCTGCTGCCTCCCGCCAGGTGGCCAGCATTTCTCGCGGTCGTATTGTTTACATTTGGGCACACGACACACACGGTTCCCCCTGCACCGCCTACCGTTAGTCCCCTGACCCACCACTGCCCCTGGTGCAGGAACGTCTCTGAGACTATTGAAAACTTTTGCTGGCCAGTGTCCGCGCTTCCACCCACCGTGTAGTGGCTACGCCTCTTTAAATCCACAGGTCGCCACCTGTGACCTGCCCACCCTCTGGCGGCGGCTGGCGTCCACCCATCCCATCAACACGCTGTCATCCGCCTCAACTGTGCCTTCCTGAGGAAGACAGGTCAACTACAGCGCCTGTGATAGCATTATAGGACATCACCAGGGCTCATAGTGTTCCCCAAGGGATCCTCGCAGCCCTAAAAACAACAACAAAGTGACGTAAAAGTCCGCAGCGGGTAGTTGATATTTGGGGGTTGCCGGACAGTAAAATACTAAAGTAGGATAAACTCCGGGGTGGGTAATGGCCTCGGACTGTTGTGATTCCCGGACTTTTGCGGTTCCCGACCAGTGCTCCCCCATATTAGTCCGGGAAAACGAGGGTTTTTTATATATATTAGGGTGGTCCTTAAAAACAAAGTTGGAATTGTTTTGTTCCTAACCCGGGAATTTTTACCATTCAAGTGGAAATCACCCTGATTTTTTTTATGGAATTCGGCCGTAGGAAATTTGCCCATACCCATTTTCCCTCTGTGAACTCGTTCGACTGGGCATGGTGTTATTGGAAAATACTCCATTTCCCTCCTCCAAAAATTTTTTTTTCACAATTATTTTTTCNGTCATGCTAATTTGCTCAGAAGGTGTCATGGTTCAATCCAAGCATGGGTGACAGCTTGAAAAAACTGTTACCTTTCTAGTAAATTTTTTATTAATTCCTAGTCTATATGGGTTATTAGGAAGAGACTGGGGAGGTTAACGGTACACACACCCAGGTAGCATCAGACAATGCTGGGAGCGGACTGGCGACAGTGGCGAGTGTAGGAAGTTAGGAAAGCGCGTCGCGTGTTCGATTTGAACAAGGACGCCATGAGTTTGTAACGGGATATGTTACATACATACCTAATGTATCTAACTATAAACCAAAATGATCTCCAAATCATTGAACATGCTATATGGTTCCCTTACCCATTCACTGCTGGGGTAGACAGGGGCTCGGTTTTTAAGGAGGACGCCCATCTTTCATCCGCTGTGTGTTGTGTGACTGTGTGTGTGTGTGTGTGTGTGTATGTGTATGTGTTGTGTGTGTGTGTGTGTGTGTGTGTGTTGTGTGGTGTGTGGTGTGGGTGTGTGTGTGTGGTGGTGTGTGTGTATGTGTTATTACCAACGGTCTGGCCATGCGAGTCGGACTCATATGTGGTTCACCGTTCATGTGTGTGGTGTGGTGTGGTGTGTGTGTGGTGTGTGTGTGTGGGTGTGTGTGTTTTGTGTGTGGGGGTGTGGGTGGTGGGTGGGTGGGTGGGTGGGTGGGTGGGTGGGTGGGTGGGTGGGTGGGTGGGTGGGTGGGTGGGTGGGGTGGGTGGGTGGGTTGGGTGGGTGGGTGGGTGGGTGGTGGGTGGGTGGGTGGGTGGGTGGGTGGGTGGGTTGGGTGGGTGGGTGGGTGGGTGGGTGGTGTGGGTGGGTGGGTGGGTGGGTGGGTGGGTGGGTGGGGGGTGGGTGGGTGGGTGGGTGGGTGTGGGTGGGTGGGTGGGTGGTGTGGGTGGGTGGGTGGGGTGGGTGGGTGGGGTGGTGGGTGGGTGGGTGGGTGGATGGGTGGGTGGTGGGTGGGTGGGTGGGTGGGTGGGTGGTGGGTGGGTGGGTGGGTGGGTGGGTGGGTGGGTGGGTGGGTGGGTGTGTGGGTGGGTGGGTGGGTGGGGGTGGGTGGGTGGGGGGTGGGTGGGTGGGTGGGGGTGGGGGGGGGTTGCGTTTGCAAAGAGGCGTAAATAGAGGAGGAGAGCTCTCATCGTTCTTCTGACACCACCAACAATGAGTCCCAGAGATACTGCTGCAGATAAATAAGTGAAATATGGGTGGCGCTTCCTTAGGAGTTATCTGAGCGAGTGTTTGTTTCGGTGGGGATGGCAAAAGTAGGAGAGGAAGGGTAGGCGGCATAGGGAAAACGAAGCAGGGCGTGCAACGGAAGGGAAGTGACATAGTCTATGGGGCAGAAATGGCATTTAAGTGACGGGAGGCGAAGGAGGTTGGGATGTGTGAGGACAAAAAGATGGGTTGGGAAAGAAAAGGAGAAATACAGGAAAAAATGACAGCGGAAAATAGAACGCTATGGTTGTTATCTGAGTAATAAATTTGTGTTGGGAAGTGCGTTACATAGGATTCGTAAATTCAGTTATTTTTTCTCAGTTGCTTTCACTCTTTTACATTTTATATTAAAATTGTATTTCCTTATTTTTTACCGCATATAGCCGCATTGTATTGAGAACATACACTCAACTTAATCGCATGGAAATATACACAGTTTTTTGTGTGTTTCCGAGTAACTTCACCAGGCATTTCAGCAACTTTTTTCCAGATGTGTATGTATATGCAAGCGAGCATATACTGGCGTTGTGATTGCTGTTAAAGTGGTTTCATGGAACTTGAATGTTAAATAGTGTTTCACGGTGGATGAGCTCGACTTTACCGCCACATTATATCCTGAATAGTATGAAGGCGTTGATGTAAGAGAATGAGCCGTGTGGGGGAGAAGAGAGACGGAGATAAGGATCTTTGAGAAGGGAGAAATTATAGTGTGGCAGTAGGAGAATGTAGAGAAAAAAAGCGTAAGGGGACGAGTTATGATGGGGAAGAGAGTGAGTAAAAGCGATTAGGAAATCAGAAGAAGAGATGATAGGGAAGGAAAAAGGTAGGTAAAAATAAAAGAACATCAAGGCGGGCATGCATTACGAGAGGAAATTATTAGGAGAGAGATGTGTAGATATGAATATAGAAATCAGTATAGATAGAAGTTGCTGTACTTACTGGGATTGTGGCGTTGGTTGTGATTATAATCATTGTAGTTCAACCTCATAATGCGTCGTTGGTTCGTTTTTTCTACCCTTCTTTCTTTTTTTCCTCTTTTTTACTTCGTGTTCTTGTCCCTCTTTAATGGCGGTCCCTCCGGAAGTCTTGCTCAGCGTTTAGATTCTTTATTCCGAGACGTTATTCTTCCCTAGCCATAGTAAGCCACCACCACTCGTCTTCGTTCTCTTCGTAGCTCCCACATCGCTGGCTGCTCGTCCGGCCTGAGTGCCCTTCAGTGTGTTTATCTGACCGTCCCTCCCGTCCACAGCCTGTATTGCCGCCACGGTAGGTATATTTTTTTCCTTTTTCAAGGCACCCCGTTTATTGTCTTTGATGTAGTTTTATTTGCTTCTTTCTGTGCCAAGGTTGTTTATATATGTTTATAGTTGTCTTTAATTTCTGAATCTTTTATATATTTTTTTAAGGGTTGTAGTCTTTGTAGTTTTTAGTGCTTAAAGTCTTTGTTTCCAAAAGTATCACACTTAGTTTTATCTAGTATATTTATTACGTTTCACGCGTTAAGGGACGCACCGGAACACTCCTATACATACACCCACGTTTTCCTTCCTCATATTCACCGACACACACACATTCATACACACCTTTCCAGACTCCCTCGCTGCTACATACTTCATCCACCTTTCAGCCACTCGCACCGTCACCCACTCACGCGCTCTGGCTCCTCCACAATCTTGCGCAATCTCCACCCTTTCTTTCTTTCTCTCTCTCCTTCTCTCCCTCCGTCACACCTTACCGCTCCAACCTCATTCATGCCTCACGGCCTTTCTCTTCACCAGGAAAGCTGACCTGGTACGAGGCCTCTCATAGACGCGGTTTACTTTAAGCCAGATTTTTGGTCTTGCTTTCTTTTTCCCTTTTGAGTCATGTTTGAAAGAGTCCTCTCTCTTTCTCCTCCGATAGCCTGTGGCCTAATCTTACCCTTTGTATATCGAGGACACGGGAGTCATAGTCACTTGGATGTCTTCTGGTCCCCTCTGATCCCCTCTTCCTTACTTTCATTGGTGTATTTTGTTTTGGTACCTCTATCCCCCCTTTTTTTTTTTTTTTTTTTTTTTTTTAGTTCTTGATGTGATTAGAAATTTCAATTTTTGAGAGCTTTCTTTTATTTTTTTTTTGGGGGAATTTTCTTTCCTCATGTGCAAGATCAGGTGAATTTAAAATTTTAATATTCTTTTTTTCACACGGGTTTAATCTCACTATACGAGTGTGGGAAAAGTTTGGGAGATGTTTTTGAATAATTATTTTTTTCCCATAGAGTGGGAATATAGAAGGGGATTATGTTTATGTATTACCGAAAAAAGGGGTGATGCAATACGCGTTTGGAGGAGCTGAGAGGGGTTTGGGATTTAAAATACAGGAAGAAAGGGGGGGAGGAGAGGGAGTGGGGAGAGGGAGGGGAGAAGAGGAAGAAAACTTTTTGGATATAAAAAAAAAAAAAAAAAGAGAGGAGAGAAGAGAGGAGGAGAGGAGAAGAGAGAGAGAGAGGAGAGAGGAGAGAGAGAGAGAGAAAAGGGGAGGAGGAGAGAGAGAGAGGGGAGAGAGAAGAGAGAGAAGAGAGAGGAGAGAGAGAGAGAGAGGAGAGAGGAGAGAGAGAAAGAGGAGAGGGGGAAAAGAGAGGAGAGAAGAGAGAGAGGAATAAATATAGTAAAATTATTATAATTTATATTATATATAAATATATATATATATTATATATATAATATTAAAAATATATATATATATATATATGTATATATATATATATATATATATATATATATATATAATATATATATATATATATAATATAGTTGGTATTCTTGGGTAGATACATCTGAATTTCGGGTGACAAAGACACCGTCATTCTGGGGTTTTTTATGCGCAATTTTTCCCCAAAAAGAATTGCATCATCAGGCAAAAATAGTTAAAAAAAAAAATATACAACTCAAAAGGCAACATCTAAAGATTTGTTTTAAACAAAAAATAACCCTATATTATCAAAATAAAAATAAATTTATACTTAACAGCCCTTTGGTGTAAAATGCTGTCTGAGTTGCAGAGAACTAAATGAACAATATTTTACGGGTAGTTTTCGGCTGGTGTGGCGATCGAAAGAATGTAAAATGAAACAGTGTGAAATATTTGAGTATATGAAATGGTATGAATGACGGGTTTATTAAGACGGGGGCAAATGCTTGATGTGTATGGTTTTAAATTTAATTTTTTCACAGGGTAGTGTGCCGGATAGGATACAAAAGTATTATAGAAAAAGGGGATCTAAATCATGTGAGTGTGGAGCGGATTGCAATTCGAAGGTGAAAAATGGGTCGCCCAGTAGGTGCAGAAACACCTTTAGCTCAAAAAGCTAAGGGTTAGATTCATTTGTGTTCGCCGAGTTTTAGCTTTAAAAAACTAGAACTTTTAAATTTCGTAAATTATGTTAGAGATAAGAGCTTAGGTAAATTTTTATTTTTGAAATGTTTTCCTAAGGTAAATGGATTAGTAATTAAATTTAGGTAATTTAGGTAGGTAAAAAAAAAATTTGAGTTAGGAAGGGGGAACTTAAGTAGATCTTTGATTTTTTGCGAATGGGTAACTAAGATGGCCGTAAAAGGAATTTTAAATATATGTGGTCAATGTGGGTTTAGGTGGTTTCGAGGGGTTAAACTTTTCTTTTAGGAATTTGGAGATAGTTGTTTCAATTAATTTGAGGGGGTAGCCATTATTTGGAAAAATTTGTAAGGAATTTGATTTCTACAAAGGCAAACTAATTAAAAGAGAAACTATAACATTGGTGTAAGGTTTAATAGTAGTTTTTAAAAAGGTTGGGGATGAATGAAAAAATTGATTTCCAAGCCAGGAAAGTAGGTTTTTAAACTGAGGTGGTAAGAAAATTTATTTTTACGGTAACGGGTACCCAAAAAATGGTAGTGAAATTTGGGTTTTTCAACTTATTGTGAACTTAATGTTGGGGCTTGGGTTTAAGGTTTTTCAAAATAAGGGAAGGGTTTTCGGTTTTTTTAAAAGAGAAAAAAAAGGTCGTCTACATACTTTTATAAATAAAGGTTTTAAAAAAGTTTGGGGCAGTTAACAGCCAATTTTTTCTTTTGACATAAAAAGGTTTAGCAAATGAAGCCCCCTGAATGCCCCCATGGAAACACCATCATTTTTGGACATAAATTTTTTTGTAAATTGAAGGAGAGTTTTTTTATAGCTAAATTTAATAAATCAGAGAATTTTTTTTTTTGTGTAGTTAAGAAAAATGGAGCATTAGAAAAAATTTATCAGGTTTTATTTAAATTTGTCTCATCAAGGAAATTTTTGAAAAGTGATTGGATGTAAAGTACCCATTACCGTTGTTTACTTTAATTGTTTTAGTTTGTGCAAATTTAAAAAGAGTTTTAAATTTGGTGTTCTTATTAGTTAGGGGGCCCAATTTATGGGGACGAAGTTTTTACTGGGTTAAAGTTAAAAGTGCCTATAGTACTAAGAATAGGAGTGGGGGGTTCCCCTATTTATGAGTTTTTGGAATCCATAGAGGAGCCAGGAGCGGACCCATAGAAAATATAAGGAAAAATCTTTAGTAAAACTTTAATTTAAGTAATCTTAAAGGTGCGGATAAGTCTGTCCTCCATTTTAGTGATGAAAGAAAAGTATTGCAGCGAGGAAAATTAAATTTTTTTTCAAAAGGGATGGATCAGTTTGTTAATATATCATTTTTACTAAAATTCGTACCGGCCCTTTTTATCGGGTCTAGTATTAGGTAGTATCATCAGTTTAAGGTCATTAAGGCATCAAAAAATTTTGGGGGGTTTTGGGGGAACGAATTTTAAAAATTTAAATTTCGCGATTTTGCTATTTTTATATCGCAAATTTAATGAATTAAAAATTTTGTCCCAAAACTCCAAAAATTCAATTTGATCCCTTTAAAATGCCCTAAATCTGATGATACATCCAAATCACTAGACCCGTAAAGGACGCGGGACATAATTTTAGATAAAACTGAGTATATTAACAAAGCTGAATCCTCCCTTTGGGTAAAACAAATTTAAAGTCCTGGAAATAAAATTTTTTTCCCCTAAAAAAGGAGGACAGACTTATCCGTCACCTTAGAGCATTTCTTAAATTAAAAATTACTAAAGATGTTTTCCATTATATTTCCTAGTGGCTCCCCTCCTGGCGCCTCTATGGATTTTCCAAAAAAAATAAAATAGGAACCCATACGTCCCCATTCTTGTACTATAGCACCTTTAAAAATTTAACCCAGCTAAATACTTCGTCCCGTAATTGACCCCCTAATAGAATGAACCACAAAAAAGAATTTTTTTAATTTTCACATGAACTAAAAAAAATTAAAGTAAACAACGCGGTATGGTAGTTTTGAATCCAGTCACATTACAAACATTCCATTAGATGAGCTATTTAAATAATCATGAAATTTATTTCATAAGCACCATTTTTTAATACACAAAAAAAAAAAAATTTCTGATTTATTAACGTTTGCTTTAAAAGACTCTCCCCTTCAATTTAACAAAAAGCTTTTTGTCCAAAAAATGATGGTTTTCCATGGGGGATGTCTAGGCCCTCATTGCTAATGCCTTTTTTTGTCACCATGAACAGATGTGGCTGTTAACTGCTAAGCTTTTTAAACCCTTTTTTTTTATAAACGATATGAGAGACATTTTTTACCTTTAAAAAAACCCAACACATTCCCTTATTTTTGAAATACCTTTCTCTAAGCACCCAAACATTAAGTTCACATATGAAATTTAAAACCCCAATTTTCACTATCATTTTTTGGTTCCTGTATCGTAAAAATAATTATCTTACCACCTCAATTATAGAATACCTATTTTACGGCTTAGGAAATCAAAAAGTTGCATTCATCCCTAACCTTTTTTAAAAAAATACTATTTAAAACCTTACTACACAGATGCTATGTTTCTTTTAATTGGGTTTTCTTGATAAGAAAACAAAATTTCCTTTTAATTTTTTCCAAAAAAAATGGCTAACCCCAAATAAAATTTAAAAAATATCGCCAAATTTCCCAAAGAAAAAATTTAACCCCAAGTCGAACCAACCTGAACCTACATTAGACACACACTATATAAAAATTTCCCTTTTCGGCCACTTTGTTACATATTCGCAAAAAAATCAATGATCTACTTAAGTACACCTTTCAACTCAAAATTTTAATTTATTTTTAAATCCCTTTACCTTAAGAAAAACATTTCAAAAATTTAAAAGACTCATACCTAAAGCCTTTTTCTTAAAAATTTTTTGAATTCAAATGTTCGTTTTTAAGCTAGATACACGGCGAGACAAAAAATGAAACTAAACACTTGGTTTCTGAGCATAAAGGGTTTCTGCCGTAGGGGCGACCCATTTCTTCACCTTGCAATCTGCAATCCGTCACATACAGATTTAGACACCTTTTTCATGAAGATTTAGTATCCTTTCCAAGGACACTACCCCAGGACACTAAATTAGAACCATAACCCTAAGCATTTTTCCCCTGATTTAAAAACCAAACACTTTATACCCCCAAATTTCATAACTCAAATGATTATCACATTTTTTGATGTTAAATTTTGTTCGATCGCCAACATGAGCCGAAATTTTACCTGTACATATGTTTATTTAGTCCCCTGCCAAGTCAGACAGCAACACACCAAGGTTGTAAGTATAAATGTATTTTTTTTCTTTTAGATAAATAGGATTTTTTTATTGTTAAAAAAAAAAATTTTTAGAGTTTGCTTTTTAGCAGTATAGTATATTAATATATATTTAAATATATAATTATTATATATATAATAAATATAATAATAATATATATTATTATAATAATTATAAAAATATATATATATAATAATATATATATAATGAATATATATATTTATATATATTAAATATATATATATAATTATATATATATATATTATATATATTAGAGTAATGTTCTTGGAGTCCGTGACCATTTTCTTCCTACCTTTTTTCTCGATGGATTTGATAACCTGGGAACTATTTTAAAGAAAAATTAGCTCCTATGCCTCTCTGGGAAATGATGGCAAAATTTTCCTAGAGCCCAATATTGAAAATTGCCGCCCCCGACATCTTGAGAAACATAAATGTTATATCTCTGGCATCAGTTGAGTTAGAAAGACTAATGAAGTGTCTTTTTTTTTACTAATTCTGACATTAAAAAGCCACGGGAATGGTTATTTGATAGTTTTGGTATCATTTTTCCCTTAAATCCAGGATGGCCACTGTCCGCCATCCTGAAAACTTTGAAACGTAATATTTGGGCAAAAAAATAAGCTAGATGGATATGTGAGGTTTTGGGTTTTCTATTTTATTTTAGCATGATAAAATCATGGAAGTATTATTTTAGGGGTTTCAGGGACATCCTGTCATACATTTTCAGGTATGATACGGGGAAAGGGGAAAAACATGCTGTATTTTATATCTAATATTCTTTTCATACTTTTCCAGCTGCATTGCATCTCCAGAAACAATGAAATGGCAAACAAATTATATGTAATATTAATTTTTTCTGTTTCAGATGCATCGCATGCCCGTCGATGAAAATCGCCGATTTTGTAAAGTGACTAAAAGAATGGATAATAGAACAGACAAGAAGAGTTACAAGACAAGGCTTTAGATGAATACAAGTGGATTTTACTCTGTGGAAAGTCATGTACACAGCAGATGACATTTTGGGGAAAACATTAAAACCTGAGAAGTGGGAATCCACCCGGGGAAAAGTCTTTAAAATGGAGAGAATTTGATAAATTTCAACGTTACATGAAAATGTGGATTGGGAGAAGGGACCTAAAGGTCACACATGCATAGCACTGCTACGCATAATTACCCAGCAAGCGCAAGCTCTGCAAGCTGAAAAAGCAAACAGAAATCCGAGAACATCTTGAAAGAAATGAAGCATCAGATCAACAAGACCCTCCGCCAGAGGCCAGGACACCATGCTCCAGCATGGGTGTCCTCATGATAAGACTCTAGTGGTGGTGCATGAAAGGGGGATACAAGAGTAGTAATCGCGACAAGCAGATTTTACTTCTATAACAGTAGATGTCTGGACTAAATCAAGTTACATTACTGTCCGTCTAGAAAATGACGTCATGAGATTGAGACTTGACACTTGATTGCATCCATCCCAGATAGCCAAACAGCATTTTGGGGTTGGAAATCCGCTACCCCTCGCTCGTGCTGGCGCAAATATGTCAGCGACCACAAGCCCTTCAGATGAAAGTACTCAACATCTGCAGCGTGTAAACCTCCGAGAGGCCCAGGCTCTCTTCTTTCATCACATTCGTCAAGTCATCTTCAAAGACCATGAAATTTGGACACTGCAAAGTCTTTGCAGGACTATAAGCGCATTATCCCAAATCACGGAATAATCAGCAGGGAAAGTCCAGCTACTTAAAGGAGATTTTCATCAATGAATTTGGGGGAGACATCGTATTTCATGAACGTATTCAAAAGAATGTGAATGAACGGTATATGATACAGCAGCAGCAGGTAATACATGAGGCAGCAAAAATCTTCATTGGGTGTTAGCAATGATCAGTTGGTGATGAATGTTGCGGAACGACTCAAAGAGCAAGTCATCAGGACAAATACTATTCCCTGGCCTCAATACATACACGAGTTGGAGAAAGAAAAAGACCCTAATGAGCTCCTGCTTTAAGCAGATCACTGGTTTAAAAACCAAAAAAAGTCTGCAATTGATGACAGTCCTCCGTCCGGTCAATTGCATCTATTCTCACAAGCTACATCACTGGAAAACGCACTGCATTTGAGATAAATCTCTGATTTGTACATGGATGACCAAGAGTAGGAAAATTGGGCGACAAATGCACAAAGATGGACTGGGCATCAGTGTTTTACATCACAAGGAAATGGCCAAGGGCAGTACAAAATGGGTAACACAAACCCCGCTTAGTTGCAAAATCCTATAAAAAAGACAGTAAGAGAAAAAAATAAAAAAGAGGAGTGAGCCAATTTAGTTCGGGAGGTGTCTTGTTTCTCTTCTTTGAAAAGATGTAAGTCATAGGAAAGTGGAAAAATAGAAAAAAGGAAAAAGAGTTTCCAGAGTTACCCGTGAAAAAGGGGTGAAAGAGTAAAGATACTGATTAACTCTTGCATTAGGAAGATGGACAGAATAGAGATGAGAAGAGTAGGAAAGTTTTTGGTGCAGCGAAGGCCGCGGGAGGGGGGGAGGCATGCATTAGCAAGTTCAGAAAGGCAAGTGAGCATGAAAAAACGGAAAAAAGAGAGCAAGAGAAGCAACATTGCGGCGGTGATTTAAAGATTGAAGGACAGTCAGTCAGAGGAGAGGAGTG
>JACEEZ010002497.1:0-29082 GCA_016584305.1 Chionoecetes opilio | reverse complement strand
GATTGGGAAATTATTGTGGAGTACAGTATGGGAAGCGAGCAAAAATGTAGATAACGTGATTGGATTTTGGTGGATGTACGTATCAACAGATAGATGGAAGACCGAATGTTGTTGAATGGAAGATGTGAACGGTGACGGAGAAGGCCGGCCTTGAATGGGATGTGAGAAAGTAGAAAAATGAGATCGATAGAGTACTGAAATATGTGGGGCTGAGTAAGTGGAAGAATGAGATGGAGCAAAAGAAAACGCTAGAATGGTATAAGGAGAAAGAGGCACCAGCGTATGAAAGTGTGTATAATGGAACCTTGGGTGGCAACCTTCTCTTCCAAGCCAGGACACAGTGTATGGATGTGAATGTGTAGCGCCTCCCTTTATAGCTTTGACGTTAGCTCGAAGGGCTCCACAATCCTGGCTATTACGCTGCCACCACCCACAATAAATGGGGAAAAAAAGAAAACAAATTAAGAGAATATGTGAGTACTACTGGGTTTGAATAAACAACTCGTTAACAGAATTTCAGTATATTGTCACCTACTGATTCACCAGTAATCACTTCCCTCCTTAACCTAAGGTTTTACAACAAATAAATATACTTAACAATGTGAACATCGACACGAAGCGACTCTCGGCTCATGTTTAACCAAAACCCTATAACTCCTTCACCCTGAATCACTGTGTAACTTCCCGTCACCCTGACTCACTGTGTAACTTCCCGTCACACTGACTCACTGTGTAACTTCCCGTCACCCTGACTCACTGTGTAACTTCCCGTCACCCTGACTCACTGTGTAACTTCCCGTCACCCTGACTCACTGTGTAACTTCTCGTCACCCTGACTCACTGTGTAACTTCCCGTCACCCTGAATCACTGTGTAACTTCCCGTCACCCTGACTCACTGTGTAACTTCCCGTCACACTGAATTACTGTGTAACTTCCCATCACACTGAATTACTGTGTAACTTCCCGTCACACTGATTCACTGTGTAACTTCCCGTCACACTGAATCACTGTGTAACTTCCCGTCACACTGAATCACTGTGTAACTTCCCGTCACACTGAATCACTGTGTAAAGTATCTATTCACACACACTCCAGCTATGAAAACATGGCCTTAGCTGTATCCAATGGTGTGTCGAGGGTCATCCACTCAGCTCACGCTCACCCGTCAGCTCCCCACAGCTGCTCACCCCGTCAGCTCCACCCCGCTCCCAAAACCCTTTAACAGGGTAGATAGCCACAACTCCCCACACGTGCTATCACAGCTGGAGACGTGGACCGAAAGACAACTAATATGGCCACCTCCCTCCCTGTTCGCCTTGCCTGCTGACGTCACCAGCTATCGCCGGCACAAAAGTATTGTCGGAACCTATATCTAGTGATTCAGAATTGAGGAGTGAAGGAAAATGACGAGCATTTAATTACTCGACATTCATATATTACTTACCCCCCCCCCCCCCACACACTCAACGTAAACTCTTCGTCAATCATGAGTCAAAAGGTTTAACCCATTTTCTCGCGTTACAAATGCAAGGAACTAGTGGCGGCTCGTGGCATAGGGCTGCAGAGCTGCAGCACCCCCAGACACTCACTGCCAGGTGTATGAATTCTTTAGAGACACAGCAGAATTGATACACTCAACAAATATATCATGATAAAAAATCATTATATGTTATTTTCAATACGTTACTAAGTGAATTTTCATTAAAACCAGACCTAAATGTAAGCTACTTTCATATTTGCTGTACGATTCATGTCTGCGCTGCCGCCGCGCCACTTGTGAACACAGAGCTGCAGCCGAGACAGCTTTTTAGTTTCGTCCCTCTAGTGTTTACAGTGAGTGTAGACGGTGTGCATACTTACCTGGCACAGGAGATACCGCGATCCTGAAGGCGGTTTTCTCAGGGAAAGGCCCACCATTGTACTGCGGCGGTGCGGACCCTTGCGATTAACCCAAATGTGGTTAACTCGAGTACAACATTTTTGTTAGCGGGGGATTGCGTTCGCGCAATCCCCCTTTTTGTTGGGGAAAAAAAAAAAAAAAAAAAAAAAAAAAAAAAAGGTGGTTAAATCGTGCTTTCTTTAATTACCCTATGACTATGGAAAATCCAGTGAACTATTTGCAAAACATCAACTTATCCCAGCTGACATTAAATGAAGAGACTGAAATCAAGCAGTACCGACTTTATTTTCAAGTAATACTGTAATTCTACCATCACCACCTCAGCCATCCCCTCTACTACCAACACTACCACTCCCACCATCCCTTCGACCACCACCACTACTACCATGCCCTGAAATCCGTGAACATCAACTACAAATCATACCTGAGATAGGTAAAATTTGTGTATCCTACTAGTTGTGTAAAGCTTGCAGTCCCCCCATTTTATTTTATCACGAGTTGCCACTGCAAGGAACTATAGATGGTCTGAGTCCTGCATCAAAGTGTGCCAGATGTGTGTCAAAGGTGAGGATAAAACAGTGGAACATGTGATAGTAGAATGTGAGAAGTATAACAGGGAGAGAATGGAAATGATGTGTGTGGTTTTGACTGAAATGGGAGGTGAAATGAATGAGGTGGTTAAAAGGACAGGAAGAGAATGGATGTTATTGCTGCTGGGACTGTGTGGTGAGACAAGGGGATGGATGATTGAGGCAGTGAAAGTTTTTTTGGTAAGTGTGTGCATGGTGTATGAGAAATAGACAAAATAACTGCATGCTTATAGTATGTAGCTTTGTTTTGTTCTGTTTCTTTTTTGTGTTTTTCTCTACAGGAGCAGCCGGTTCAAAGGCCTGCAAGGGGCCGGATGTTCGAACGTTCGTAACGCGTCTCTAATACCATCTTTGCACTTAGATTGTACTCCGTGGTGTAGGGGAAGCACGCTCGATTCACAACTGAGAAGTCCCGGGTTCAATCCCCGGGCGGAGCGGAAACAGTTGGGCTGTTTCCTTAAAACCCAAGCCCCTGTCCACCCAGCAGTGATTGGGTACCGGGTGTTAGCCGGGGGTTTGTAACCCGCCTCCCGGGGTGCTGGCTTCGGCCAACACTATAAGCACTAGCAGACAGCTCTATAGGGGTAGTTTGTGAGAGAGCTGTCTGGTTACAGCGGAGATCCATCTCAGCTGTGTCAATACGACAAAATTATTCAAACATCAAACAAGATTGATCTTGGAACGTTCGTAACGCGTTTTAGAGGTTTTTCAAATCGATCTTTTGTGAACATCCATCCGCACCTATTTGTTCATGAGTGCTAAGGTTGCTGAAGAGCAACCTCGCACACTGTTCGCAGGGTCGCCCATCATGAAGGTATGTTTCTAATATACAAGCCCTAAAGTTATGTTATTAGTTGTTTATTTCATGTTGAGTTTTGTTTTGATTGGTCAGGAAACGCTGTAGGGGAATGTGGAGAGTGCAATGAATGTATTCTGCCGATTTTCTATAGGGACTGAATGAGTGAAGTGCAAAATTAAAAAGAATTGTGTCTTGTGCTATAAGTGTATAGAGAATATGATAGATGGGAGAGGAAGATGCGGGAAGTGAAGGTAGGAGAATAGAGACAAGGATGAAGATGGAGAGAAGAGTCAAGTGAAGGATATGGGGATGGCGGTTGGCATAAAGTGAGATGAACGACGAAGGGTGGGTACGCAATGTGTATGAAGAATGGATGAGAAGCAGTTAAGTAAAATGAGTGTGGAAGGCAGATAAACTAGGTAACCTTGATGTATGTGGTTAGGGAGGGAAACGGACTAGCAAATACCGGGAGTTTTCGTACGCCAGGTTTTGTTAGTTGTTTCGTACACTGATTTTGAGTTTTTTTCGTACATACCTGGTGTGCTCGTTTCGACCTAGTCCATCAATTAAACTCGGAGCTGCGTGTACAAACGACTATAGTTTTTCATATAGACTACGAAACATTTTAGGTGTACTAATCTGCTGTGTACGAAACAACTTGTGTACGAACTTCATGGACTGCATCCTCCTCTCATCATGCTACGGAGAGGCAAAGATAAGAGACATTCGGCAACCGGTGTACTGTGCTGGAATGCATGTACTGATAGGTGGAAAAGTGACATACATAAAGGTATAAGTGCAGTTTTAGACCAATCATACAACACAACCAAGCGTGTTTTAATATCCTGAACGTTTCGTTCTTATTATAAGGAGTATTTCTAAACCCACACAAGGTGGTCGGCAATGAAAAATAAAACATGGGGATTTGGGAGGGCGAATCCCCCCACCCCCCCAGTGGGTTTAGGTTTTATGTAATCAATGCCCGGTTCGATTACCCGGTCCCGATTAATCAATGCCCTGGTTAGTGGGTTGGATTGCCTGCTGGGAATTCCGTGGTGTCCTGTCCACTGTTGAGTAGCCACAACCTGTCAAGGTACATTTCTATAGTAAAGTGTGGGTAAGAAAAAATAGGAATAATTGGGCAAGTAATGACATAGCCATTGTTGATGTAATTTACATACTCTATTGTTGAGAAGACCTATGGTGAAGAAAATTACTGTAATAGGCCCTCGGTGAAATGGCATCTGCTCTCCTGTAACAAACTGAAGAACTTGTAGACACATTATTTTAGTTTGTGTCTCTGGGAATTTATGTCATATAAGCTCATGATTATGGATTGAAATGCTTGATTCCTTGATGAACAACTTTAGTTGGTGATTATGGATGATCACTGATATGAAAACATGGTATCTCCCCTTAGTTTTATCATTGTAAAAGTTCATCACTTAAAGAATATATTATAATCATATCCTTCTACCCTGATGATAATATATAATATATATAGTATATATATATAATAGGTATATATATATAATATATATACTATATATATATATATATATATATATCTATATTATAGATAATTTTTAATATAGTCAACCTCGATTAACGACTCGGTGTAACGGACACATTTGCGTGCTTTTTTTTGTTTTTTTTGTTGTTGGTTTGCATTCCTTATCGACGTTCGAATTGTCAACTGAACATAATGGTATTATTTTTCATCATTTACCTTTGGAATGGCTAGGGTTTTAAGGAGTTTTAATGTTCACTATTAAGATATAATATTATAGGAAGGAGCCTGTGTTGCTAGTGATTTAGTGGTAGAAGGTGTGTATTGTTTTAAAATAATGACTATTAGTGTTATGGAGTGGCCACTGCTACGTTCTCCCTGTCTCCGCTCAACCACCTAAATCACCCTTATTAAGGTGACACGCAGTGCTACACTGACCTAAATAGTGACATGTGTATAGAACTGCACTTCACAACTATAATATCATAATAATGGCCTTAGCAATGATAATAAGCAATACCTTTAGAAGCCACGCTGAATCTGGCTCGTAGTAATTTGTTTAAACTTTCTCTAGAGCTTGAGCGTTGGACTAGCTACGATCTGGTTATGTTTGTATTATTTCTCATTTATTTCACGTGTCAGGAAGCGACCAATTCAGCATGTAGTGCCAGGCCACTGTTTTCCATCCCAACATAGCTACACAGTCCGGGTTGTGTTTTTGGTGATTATTTCTCATTTTATTTCACAAATTTTCCGTTTTTTTGGTTTTTTCATATATTTTTCCACCCTTCGGAAAATACCCTCGCTATAACGGGACCTCGGCTTTAAACTCCTCCCCCCTTTAGTCCGTTATATCGAGTTTGACTGTATATATATACTATATGTATCATAAAAATCAAAAGTTTGAATTTTCTCCTACTTTGGGTAATGGTGCATCTATACAAGAACCATCGTATGCAAGTTTGAACCTCAATCGGGTGATATTTAGGGTGGCGGATACAACTTTGTATTTTACCCTTATGCACTGGCCTATTAAGGAGGGGAATTCATTCTCTTGAAAGTGGACAAGCGCGGACATCCTTCACCAGCAGGGCTGCTGGTCCCCTCTTGGTGAGTTTAGCCCGTCGGTGGGGGGGGTATCATGTGGAGCCCACCCACTCATTGTGGCCGGCTTGGCCGGGGAAGGGAAGCCTTTGAGGGTCCCGGGCTTTGATGGCGATGGCCTCCACAACTTGGAGGAGAACAGGCGCTGTTTCCTCGTCTCTGGTCAGCCGGAGGTTGAAGGACTGGATGAGCGCCACTCCTCGCTCGGCTGTGGTCTTTGACGACGCGAAGTCCCTCGATTCGGGGCAGGCTCGAACGTTACGATTCCTCTTCCTGCACTTCGAGGTTGGCGGGACAGAAGTCGGTCTTGATATCAAGAGCTTTCGAAGAGGCCGGAGGGAATTTTTTCGTGTCGAGGAGGGCAGGTGTTGCCGCACAGGACTTGTGATGATGGGAGGTTTTTTCGCTTGGCGGGTTCCTCGGCTCCTTCATCGTAAGAAATGGCCTGTAACAATTGCTTGTTTGTCGGAGACCAGGGAGACGTGAGTTCGAACAGTGACAGGCCAATGAAGATCTTCCTCAAGTACCAGAAATGGCGGCTCAGAGTGGTGAAGCAGGCCTTCTGAATATTTTCGTCGTGGTCTGAAGGATGTTCCTTAGCGAATCCAAGATCGTTGGCGGGAGCGTAGGATGGAACCGTCGATTCAACCATCGCAGGACGTATATCTCGGTTGCGTGAAAGATGAGAACTCTGCTGGGGGCTGACATTTTCTCGAGGTGTGACGACTCCAGTCAGCTGCTCCCGAAACAAGATCATCTTCTTAGAGCGTAAATTTGATACGCGCCATCCAACGCGCTCGATGAGGCTCCGGGGCTACGGATCGAGGTCCTTCGGAAGAGCGCCGCCATGAAAAGGATTCTCACTCAAGCGAGTTCCTTATATTTCGCCGGGCTCGCTTTGTCTGAAGCAGACGTTTTGGCAAACCTTTGATAGATCGTCCCCTTGGAGACAGAGTCTCCGGCAGATCTTCGTTGGTGGAGGGTTTTATTGCCCGACTGGTTGATGTAAGACCAGTATCCTTGAAGCGAGAGAAGATGGTGATCCTGCAGACCAGAAGATTACCCAAACACGTAGAAAAGGCCTTCTCAGGACAAGTTCGTGGACGTGATGACGGCAGCAAGTGAAACGAGGGTCGGGCCGATCTTCTGTTGCAAAGATGGTGCATGCCCCTTATGGCTCCAGTGTTGGCCTGGGTTGTGTCGAAAGCCCATCGCCACGACTCGTTCTGGACCCCCCAGTCTTCTAGAGCCTCGAAAACAGCTGTTTATCGCGGCATCACCGTTCCGAGTGCAGTTTTCGGGACTCCTAGGAAGCTTCGCCACTCTTCTCCTGTGACGAGGATTGCGAGTCTTTCGGCGCGAGTGCCATCGTTCCTGAGGAAGGATCTTCCCGTCCCAAATGAAACGGTAAAGAGGGGTAGGGAGAGGACTGAAGTCTCTTTGATGTCCCTTCGCCAAAGTGGACCTGTACTTCGCTCGTTGCCTGTCAATCGGATTCGGGATTCAGCCACAGCTCTGTGATCTGCCCCAAGCTCCTTCCGTAGCCGCCCAATTCGAAGGGCTTGGCGGCTACTGACCCCTTCTGTCAAGGGCTCCGACGAGATCAGGGGATAGGACAGGACTTCGGGCCCGTGTCCTCAATCGCTTTGGTGGAGAAGCGACCCCGCGTGCGGAGAGAAGTCGATGTGTTGGCAGCGTTGGCTGGACTTTGATGATCAGCACGATGACAAATCCAGCTCCACCATCTCTTCTCCTTTTGGCGTCTGTTGACGGCTACGTGAGAGAGACTTTCACGTCGGCAAACCGATTCTTTCAGCTTCTTGTCCAGACCAGCCATCGAACCCCGCCTCCCCTTCTCCCGCTGGGCAAGAAGGAATTCCTTGTCTTCAGGAATGGTCATCAGAGTGAGGGCGTCGGAGTGGGCGATGTCCAAAAGGTCTGGGAGACTTTCTTGGAAGGTCTTCTGTTTTTCGGCAGGCGTGACTCCAGAGTTATTCTTGCTTTTGCTCAGGATCTTCCACTCGTCGAAAAGTCCAGTAATCTTCCTCCTCACGCTAGTTTCTGCGATGGTGGGGATCCTAGCTCGTGTCCAGAAGTCGAGGACCTCCTTTGCAGCCTCAGCTGCACTCTGCTGCACCGTCTTCTTCTCTTCCTTGTGTGCGTAGAAAAATCGTCGTAAAACGTCTCCACGGCTGGGAAGTTTTGCTCCTGTGATAGTAGGAACACTATGGCCAAGAAGCCAAACTTCAGTTTGCTTTCTCGTGGTCATGACCTGCGGGCGAAAAGAGATCCGCCACCCGTTCAAGATCGATCCGTCACCTCTAAATATCAACCGATTAGCCTGAAACTTTGCACACGACAGTTTCTAAGTACAAGGCAGAATACCACAAAAGTACGTAAAAAAATATTGACTTTGAAAAATTACCCCTATGCGCTATTGGCACCCCAATATAATATATATATATATATATATACACACACAAACACATGTAATCATCACCTTGTGCATCACACAAATGATAATGTACTTAATGATTATTGTGGTGGCAAAGGTTGGGGGACAGCAGGGTGTGGCAGGGCAGGCAGCAGCTCATGAGGCATCTCTTCAGCCACGCCAAAATTTGTGGCATACAATTCTGAAATAAAATAAAAAAAATCGAGGTTTTTGAACAATTCTAATTAACGTTATTATTTGTATTAATAGATTTTACTGCTATGTGCGATGTGATGAAAAAGAATACAAAACATATATTTAAAGAATTATTGGCTTCTAGCTCACCATAATTTGGCAGTCCTGCATAAGATGTGCTTGCACCATCATCCGTTTGTTGAACATCCAAAACCGGGTGTTGAGAATGCTGTGTCTTCCTTGGTCTCTTCTGATGCTGTGGAAAAAAAGTTAGGTGTAAAGAAAATCATTCCAAACATGCTAACGAACAGTGTTAAATGCAAGTGTTTTCTTTTTTCCACTTTACATAAATGTTTTTTATTGATTAACCTAAGTGGTCAGTATTATACATTAACATAAACACTTAATTATAATCATGGTACGGTTAATGTATACCCAGATATTTGTGATACCTAATGTGATTTGTCTACTCATCAAGCAGCTTCAAGCTATCATGACATCTTACCTAAATTCCTGGAGAAGTCTGCACCTCACCGGCATCTAGCCTACAGTAAAATGAAAATAATGTCCATGTTTGGAGAACTATGATACCATGATGATTATTATTTTGATATAAGTTTGCAAAACTTATGACTGTACTGTGTACAGTACTACTTCATCATGATGTTGAAAACTAAATGTGAAGGTGCACAAACAATGATTATGAAAAAATCTGGCAGTTTAACAAACTATTGAGAATCACATCACATCTTAATCAAATCGTATTATGTAGAATAAAAGTTTACAGAAATCTTATCCATATATGAGCATTCACAATTACTCTATCAATAAGGAATGTAATTACTCACAACACCAGTAAATCAATTGTCGTAATGTTTCTAATATGTTATCAATATTCAGTAACTACTGATTAAAATTTAAATCACCAAACATAAATACCTCTGGTGATAAAGAGACATAGTTTAACAACTAAGTAACCACAAACTAAAGCTCCATTACAAACTTGAAGGCCTTGGAACAAGCATTGCTCAGTAGGTGCCCCTTCATGCCTAGTGCTGAGACTCAAAGTGGATTCCTCACGACAACACCCACCTGACCTGAGTGTTTTTTCAAATAGGCGATGTTGAGGTTTTGCACCCACTTATGCAGGCCGTCTGCAATGATATTGTTTTAAGCATAATGAATGACAAAAATAGCATTGGAATAGTCCCTAGAGAAGATGCAGATTAACCATAGAAATTCATATTATTATTTCGTGCAATTTTCAACCAAACTACTCTCCACTTGAATATACCAAAACATTATACACGCATAATACCTTGGTAAAATACGAAGTTCGGGTTATTCTTTAAACCCATTGCGACCCAGAACGTATTTTCCATGTAATATGACTTACCATTAGAATTTTTTAATGAATTAAGCGACTGTGTTTTAGAGATTGACCTGTTTAGTATCCTTGATCACTAACTAATTTGGTAGATTCAGTTACTTTTCGTAATGTTTATGGCTAACAACAGACAATTTTTTCTCGCAAAGGAAAGATCTGAGCGTGAATGGTTTAATGGTTTAGTCATTAAGTGCAAAATATTTGCTTTTGTGGCATCACCTGTCTTCGAAGAAACGAACTTAGTTTTTCATATATTTTTGAACGTGTTTTTAACCCTCTCACGCACCGGACGCTGGATTCCGCGTCAAAACGGATCGTCTACATCTGAGCTTTTGACCGGACTCGCGCAAAAAAAACTTTTTAAAATTCCCCCAATAACATATTTATCAGAATCGCGTCACATTTTCTGCGTCAAAGATCCAAGCTAGACCTATAAAAGAAACTAATTCAACTCTCTCGTGAGGGTGGATTTGAACTGATAAGGGCTCTGTATCTCGTTTTCCTCTCAGCAGGCAGCCTGTGAGCGCGGACTGGGGGTCAGATCCCTTTAAAACGTGTCCCCGATCCGGGAAGCCATACGTTGTAGCCTTAATCCGTCTTCCAACGTGTGTTTCAGTTTTCCTCCATTTTCCTCAAGAAACTACTTGCCATATGAAATCTAATTTAGCGTTGATCCTCATTAAAAAGCCGCCTTTTTATTTGGCATATAAAGCATAAAAAGGTCGACTCAGGAGTTTCGAGCTCGAGTGGTGAACGTAGTATTTTCTTATTTCTCTTTACTCAATGTTTTTTTTTCGGAGTCGTAAACTCCCGCTATTATTTTGCTATTTTTTCTTTCATAGGCAGAATAATCTCTTTGCAAACCAACGATATATAATAATCGCCAGGAAAAAAGAATACTCGTGGGTGAAATTGATAACATAAAAAAAAATTCGTCGCAGTCAGGCCTTCCGCGGGGCCCCTTACGGAGCCCGCAGCGGATGTCGCAGTGGAAAGAGAAACTTGTTAAACTTTTAGTGCGTGCGAGGGTTGACCTTTATCTTGAATTTTATTTGTGTGACGTTATCTGCCGCCGTGCGTAGTCGTGGCAGGGTAGCTATCCGGCGGGGTAGCTAGTCAGCGAGTATACCCTGTGCGGTTTACGAATATTTCCGTGGCTCATGAGAGAATCGGGACCTCTAATGATAACCTTCCACTTACGATCAATATCATATCTAATGTGCAAATTAATCGATCTAACAGGCTTGCTAGCCCCCTGTAGAATTGTGTATACGGTAGAAGAAAATATACTTGCCCGCTCATCATCCCGGGATGAGGCAACCAACATCATTATTGTGATTTTCAGATACAAATTCAATTTCACTCATGTTTACTAGCCTCCTAGAATCCTGTGGAAATAAATGAAGTCTCTGTTTTCCGTGAAGTGCAGCCCTCTTCCTAGCCACAAACACTACACTCATTGCGGGAAATTGTAAGCTGCTTGCTGCGGTGTGGTCTGGCCAATGAGTTTTGTTACATGTACCGGGCCACTGTGCGCTGACAGCGCTCCGTGGTAGACGACGCTCACCGCCGACTCTACTGCCATCTAAGATGGAAAACAGGGCAAGAACTGGGCAGAGATGCCGAAAGAGTTAAGGCCCGTAGTACTTCCCTAAGGACTTTTACCCTCGTAGCGCCTCTAAGGGAGATGCTCAAACCATTTTTTCACGTGCTACGGGAACCGCGAGGTAAGGGTTGTCGGGAGCACCCTTAACTCCCTAAGGAGTGAAATTTGAAGCGGCTAGGACTCAACAAACAATAAATTACAAGTGTGTATCACTATACTTTATGTTTATTGTGTTATTATAGAGCATTTCATCTTGCCTGTTTGAAATTGATGTTTTATTGCTTCATTGACTCCATATATATCATATTTTTTAACATACAATACCTATAGTACTTTGTAAATCAATTCATATCAGGCAAACCTATATATTAAATCTATATTATCGTTCCGACTTCTGAATCAGTACGTATAGGTTCATCCAATACAAGTTTGGCCGCTATAATGATTCCGGTGGTGGGGTGGTATCAAAAAATGGTCTGACCGTACTAGTAACACACGCACGTATACACACAAGCAGGATATTATAAAGTTTATACTATCCCTGCACACAAGTGTCACGTGTGTCACAGTTAGGGTTAGCCCCCCCGTGTGTACTTTGTCCTGACCTAAAAGAGCGAACGCGCAGTTCTTGTCCCTATAACATAGTACCGCCAGGCCACGGATACGGCATACGTACGGCGCTGGCCACAGTTCTATAGATACTAGTTTTCGGCACGCGAGTACTCGAACCTATGATCAGCGCATCAAGGTATACCCTGGGTACGTCCTCTGTATTAATCAGTGTGAGAATATTTACGCTGAAAGGCTAATGTGGGCAGCTATGTATTATCGTACATTCTGGCGATAGTGAGCTAAAATCGGCCCTATTTCGAAATCAGCCAATCTTAGCTCACACCGGCAAACATATTGTTTAGGTTAAGTTATGTTTAGGTCTTGTTTAGTTAGGTAGGTTTATGATAGGTTTGTGTTAGTGTTGTAGAGTTATTTAGGTTAAATAAGCGTCCGCGGATGATTTTCTCGAAGAGGGCCGATTTTAGCATAACAGCGGCATTTTGAAGTCTACTTTAAATTTATTTATCGGCTCCTGACAGCTGAGAGCTGATGATTGGCTAGAATAAGGTCCGCGTCATGAAGGGCGCTGCTTCTGTGATTGTTAGCAGAATTTTCCACACACATATCCCTAGAATCTCCCTATATTCCCCAACCAGAGGCCTATCCGATAACCCGAACGGGAGTGACGGCTTCGTGTACGAGCATCCTCCTGCCACCCCCCCTCGGAAAGATTTATTGTAGCCATACACATCGTAGTTGTCCTTAACGAGGGATTTTTCGAGCATCCCTGCCCTGGCCTCACTTCCCCCGATTGCACAATTAAAGACTTTCTTGTCCTCGCTAGCTTCCTTGGTAGGAGTGTGGGGTCAAAGGATTACTAGCTGACCCCACACGAGTGTGTATTGACCCGTTGTTGTGGGTGTGGGACGGTGCGTCCTCTCGCCGTCCGATGGCCGTAGTAAAATAGGAGTGTAGGGGTCAAAGGATTATCAGCTGACCCCACACGAGTGTGTATTGTGTTTGCGTGAGCCCAAAGGATAGTACATAGAGTTTAAGAGGGCTTAAAGGCTGAAGGGGAGGACAGAGGTTGTAGGATTTTTACCTGAAGATGGCGCGGCGGGCGCGTGGGCAGACGATGCTACTGGAGGACCAGCCAAGACCAAGACCTCAGTTCCGTTACAAACTTACAACAACAAATTTTCAAAATGGTTTAAAGTACTAGGAGTGGCATTTGCTGTGTTTGCGGCAAGAAAAGAAGTACTATCACCCCGGATAAGACTTCATCCTTCCCCAAGGACGCCAGAAGGTATGTATAAGGAGGGTGTGGTGATATGCCAAGTGATGAAATAATCCTGAACTTTGAAATACATAACATGTAAACAGCCTTGCTTGGCCCGCTCGCCCCTGCAAGCAATATTGATTATTATCTGCAATATTCCGAGTTCACAGTATATTTATAAACATTAGGTAATATTAGGCATAAAAAAATCTTAACAATATTGCAAAAAAACAGGGGCAAATTAATGAAAGAGAGTATTACAATAATCAAAATAGGCTTTAACTTAGACGACACCATAACCGACGTTATGGGTCCACCTGACGGCAACATAAAGTTAAGTTTACCTGCAGTTATTGTGATGAAAGATTACTGTTGTCATTGTGCTAGCGTCACCTGTGGTATTGCAGTGCCCATCCTAATTACAGTGTGCAGGAGTAGGCTACAGTATAGCATTTCTTTGGGTATTTATCCAGATGAACACCGAACTCACTTTGGTGGACGAAACTATTTTTTTCTGGTGAGTTTTTATGTGTTAGTAAATTTCTACCCAATTTGGAAAATTGGGGACCTGTGGGGAATGCGGGGTTTTCTTGGGGGGGAACAAATTATGCGTTGGAAGACGTAATTTAAGAGTTGTGTAGGGGGGGGTAAAATTCCCTCGATTTAGGGAAATTTCCTTAATGTAGAGAAATTTGCCCAACTAAAATTAACCTAAACCTGCGGGGGGCTTTACCCCGATAACCTAACCTAACCTAACCAAATCTAACCAAACCTAAACAAATCTAACCTAACCTCCTAGCGTGGGGTTGGGGGGGTTCTCGACACTTGGGTCATCATTATGTTTGGATCGTCCGGTTCACTTCTCTGGACTCAAGAAATCCAATGAATTGTCCCTAGATCTAGGGAATTTTTTAAACACATCCTAACTCAAAAACTATGTGGTTGTGACGCATTTTTTGTACCCTAGCCAATTTATCCCGCATTCCCCCAGGTCCCCAAGCTTGTTTTGTGGGAGAGGGAGTATGGGCAAACACTAGAATAATACCTGTGTTTAGAATTAATGTGCTAACTGTTTCTGTCGTAATTCTTTTTTTTTCTTTTTTAGATAGATAGAGGTTAGTTTTTTTTAGGTTAGGTATGGGTTAGGTTAGGCATAGGTATTAGTTAGGTTAGGTTTAGGTTTTTTTTTTTTTTTTATTTATGCAATAAATAAATAAATAAATAAATAAGTTTGCGACAGAAACAGTTAGCAGAATCATTCAAAACACATAAAAACACACCAGAAAAAAATAGTTTCGTCCACCAAAGTGAGTTCGGTGTTCATCTGGATATTTACCAAACTGAATAATGGGAATGAAAAGTAACATGAAAAATTTGGCAAGGTCAAACAAACAACATTCAGAAGGGAAGAATAGGCAGCTGGTTATTGTGCAGCGCCAAGTTAAACTGTAATATGTAACTGGAAGAGACTTATGCTACCATCAATAATCTAATCTAAAATAGATCACAGTAATATCGGCCTTAATCGGCTTCTTCACGGTCAACATTTTATGCGACCTAACCATTTTCATATTTTACCATTCCCTTTTATCCCACCAGGCTGTTCAGGGTGTCTGCATAGAACATGACAACTTTATAGAGCGAGAGATGCTCCGCCACCAATACTTCTGTGCTCAAAAGACTGCTTGCAGCTGATCTACGATCTTGCAGCTGTTCCCATTGGATGGGAAAATGAACACATGTCGGGGAGGTGTGTGCTTGTCTTTAGCTAATCTCAATTTCAGGTATAGAGGCTGGATTTAAAGATGGTAAATCTTATTTGTAATTGACTAGTGTAGAAACTTTGAGGATTACCAACTGATATTTCTCTCTAACATATTGGATGTGTGCATTGCAAGTAGTTGTGGTGCCCCTTAAAAAGTGTTTCAACATTTGTAAGTTTTTCATTATTTACATGCTGTGCTGCTCACGTGACTCCTAATAAGGTCCTATACTTCAGATTAATACAGGGAGAACAAACTGCATTAAATATATTTGGCCGAGAAAGCATAAATTAGAGAATACAAAATTATGTATCGCAAATTTAGCAATGATAACTATTGTGCAGGTTGCATTAGGTAGTGGAGATCTTATTACATATTTTTCCATAGCTGCTTGTGATCAAGACCCTTGTGGTGCCAAGGAAGGCAGCAGCACAGGTGAAAAAAGAAGTATGGTCTTCACCCCAAGAACCCTGAGGCGACAGATGAGGATATCAGCAGCCAGTATGCAAGAAGGTGGGAATTTTTTCCATTCATTAATATTAAGTAGATAAGTTCAATCTGAATTAGGCCAATAAGGCAAGCAATATATTATGTGTGATGATGGATGATAGTAAAAAAAAACCAAGTATCACAACATTTTCCTCATCAGCAACAAATTATTTTGCTTGCTCTTTGTCAGTCATTTGGTACATGACAAGCATAGCTACCCTGCCACTTTGGGGGACCATGCCTGGTATAACCATGGCAGCACTTTCTTATCAACAATTGAGACTTAAGACAGTTGTTTATGTAATAATTAATAATAATAAAAGTAGTAATCTTTCAATAAGGTATGCTCATCCAGCATAATTTCACCTTATACTCTGATTTCATTGATGACTCAGATGATTCAGAGACTGAAAGCTGAAAGGTAACAAGTGATAGATGCTTCTTTAATTAACTAGGTTTTATTACACAGAAATATGAACACCAATGAAGTCATGGATAGCCATGCTATGAATGTGATTTACCACACTTTATGATGTACCATGAGGATCACCCACTAAGTTGTAGTAGTTGTTGAAGAATTTTACAGATCTTATTCAAAAATCAGTTTTTCATCCTTTATATGATGTACTGTCCGCATTATTCTTAGTGTAGTAAGACCAAAATTAATCCAGGCTGAACAATCTCTTAAAGAAAGCTACGTGGCTGAGAAAGCACAAATAAATTATCTTTGTACAAAGAGATATATATGCGTGCAGATTGCATTACATAATGGAATTTTACTCATGGTGTATTTCCACAGCTAACTGTGATCAAGGATAGTAACTGTTCACTTTGAGTGTGTGTGTGCATACCAGAAATTAGCGTTTAAAGCAGGAGTGTCAAACTCAAAATATTCCGAGGGCCAATTCTTATTTTAATTAATGTCTCGAGCGCCAACAAAATATGTAACATGTTTGCAGGACTTAAGTTTACAGCCTTACACGATGACTTAACTGGCACATCAGGAATACGTTATTTGATTTTGATTAATTTTACGTCATAAACTGACACAAAATTACAACAAAATCATACATTAATTATATTATATTTCCTTTATAACTGTCGTAATTTCAAGGGCTGATAAACTTTACCATCCTCTCGCGAGCCACTTATGATAATCCCAAGGGCCACATTTGGCCCGCAGGCCATGAGTTTAACACCTCGGGTTTAGAACTATGCATATAATTTATACTCTGTGGCATTATATGTTTCTGGCTTGATTAAAAAGATGACAACTGAATATGGGATTTGAATTTATAGAAAATTAAGAAAGGGAAAAAGATTTTTTGTATTGGTCATGATATTTTTCCTAACCAAAATCTGGCAACTTTCAGGGCTCCAATGACACCTACCCCACAGCCAAGGACATTGCTTCAGCATAAAGAAATTCACAACACTCATCTCCCGGGATTGACTGCTCTCCACAAGTCTCTGGAAAACTACCCCATGGAGTTTGCAGACACTGAAGATTTACCAAACTCACACAGGAGTAATCATGGTTCTAACGTCTGGGGTGAAATATTGAATGCATATGAGTGTAGTACATGATACTTTCCATCCATTCTCTTCACATGTCAACCACTCCTCAGATAGCTCATTTCCACTGCTTGAATCTTAGACCTCTGGTATTTATTCCACGTCCAAGTCTCACTTGTATATGTCACTGTAGGAAGTAATGCTGTCACTTAATACCCTTTTTCACTTCATTACTCAACGTCCTCTCATCATGCAACACAAATATCCCATTGCTTGCTGTCCATGTTGTGGTGTCTCTTATTTCTACTTCCATGCTGGATTATTAACACTCATTAATTCCTTAAAATATTCTATTCACCTTTTGACATCCTCATTTTCTCTCAGCATCTCTTCACCATTATTCCATCTAGTTCCTTTCTTTTTGTACTGTACTTCCTCCAAATATTCTCTCTAAAATATTTTCTCTCGTTCCATTCTCTCTAAAAATTTCACTCAGATTCCTTCCAAAATTCTCATCCACTTTCAATTTTTTTGTGATAACCCATTTCACTCCTTTTGCATGTGCTCTGTTTTCCTGCTATCCCTTACATGCTCAGACACATTTCTCTGTTGAGTTTAGACATATGCATGCCTCTTGATCTATTACTTGCTTGACTTCATCTGTCCACCGGCATGCCATTTGCTTCCTTATTTTCACCTCTGTGCCCACCCAAAGACTACTGTATACAGTAGTCTTTGGCCCACCATTTGTTCCTTAACCCTTAGTATTCATTCTTTGAAGAACCTAAACACATTTTGAACCTCTTCTTTTTTTATACCTCTGATATACCACTCAATTCATACGCCAATTTCTGCCTGTAATCCCCCAAAAACTTCTTCATTATCAATCTTTTTAAGACTAACCCTTCTCCTCTTACCCTGGAGTGTCTTCAGAACATCTATATGTCATGCACTTTCATTTTTATTAATACTGCTATGTACCCGCTTAGATCGTAAATGCTGCCAGCTCTGGTCACCACATAAAAAATCTGAAATTACTGCACTAGAAGCATCCCCAAAGAACTTTCACAAACAAGATCCACGGAAATTGAACCTAAATACTGGGAGAGACTCAGGACACTGCACCTGTTTTTCGCTTCAGAGACGCAGAGAAAGATACGTCGTCATTTATTTTTTGGAAAATTTTGGAGAACAGGGTTTCCAAACCCAATGTGCAAGAAACAGCACCACCATAGAGGAAGGCTGTGCTACGGGGGCAAACCCCCCAGAGCATCTCATAGAGTTTAGAACTCTTAACACACCACAGCTTCACCTTCAGTGCTACAAGATTATTCAAAAATGATCCCAAAACTAAGAAACATGAGGGGTCTCACCCCACACCTTCAAGTACAAATTGGATGCCTGGCTGGCCAATATACCAGACCAACCGCCACACCAGGATACACCAGCTCCAACTCAACAGTCTCCTGCACTGGATCAAGGAGGAGAGAGAGCTGTCGAGAGCTGTCTGTTTACAGTGAGATCCATTCAGCTGCGTCGATAACTGACGAAAATTCTTCAAAAGGCCCTCAAAAGGGATAAAGGTAGCCCTGTGTCCCGGGGTACCCCAGGCTCAAGGGCTGATGCCACGGAGATGAGCACCGAGGCCCCGCGTATGCCCCATTTACCTTTTACCTAATATAATCCAATCCCCTACAAGTATTCAAGTATTAGACAGACAGACGCTAGAGAAAAGAGAGAGAGAGAGAGAGAGAGAGACAGACAACAGACAACAGACAGACGACAGACAGACAGACAGACAGACAGACAGACAGACAGACAGACAGACAGAGTGAGAGAGAGACAGGCACAGAAGAAAGAGAAAAAATAAGACAGAGAGAGAGAGAGACATACATACATGCAGAACAGACAGACAGAGACAGAAAAGAAAAGAAAAAGAAAGAAAGAGACAGACAAACATGCAGACAGAGAGAGACAGACACAGAAAGAAAAAAGAAAGTAAAGAGACAGCCACAAAAAAAAAAGAGAAATAGACAGACAGACAGACAGAGAGACAGGGGGGCCATTTTTTGGAACACTACTAAGACCCCTCTTAAGGGGACTAAGACCAACTTAGCGGTAGTTGGACATTTCGGAAGCAAATTTTCGCTCCTCCTAAGACAGTGCAGCGAGTGTAGGCTAAGGGAGGGTTGGGGTCGTCTTAGCCGCAATTTTCCCCCGTCACCATAACAACAATGGTTATATTATTGGTTATATATTATATATTTTAGACTGTATATAGTATATTAGGCTGTATAATACACTATGCACAGTATATATATATATATAGGGGTGGGCTATATATATTATACTATATAATATAGGGGTGGGCTGGGCGGAATAGATATGATTTGCGACAGAAAACGGTTAGCAGATTAATTCTAAACAATCAAAACACCAGAAAAAAAGTGTCGTTATTCACGTAATATTACATACTGGCTATGATATGGGGGGTGGAGGATGAAAAGGGGGAAGGGAAGAGGAGGGAGAAAAATAATAAAGAAAAAAAGGAACAGAGGAGAGAGAAGAGAGAGACTCCCTCGGCGTGTAACACTGCACTGTGACTGTAGCAGAAAACATATCTGGCAACTCAAGGAAAAGGAAGAGGAGGAGGAAGAAATAATAGAAGGAAAAAAAAGGAGAGAGAGAGAGAGAGAGAGAGAGAGACACAGACCCGGCGTGGTATACGTATTCCCGCCAAATAACAGACTTGTGTCGCTCGCGCTGATTTGGGTTTAAGCGGAGGTGGTGGTGTAGCGGTTTTTCAGGAGGTTTGGTTATACAGAAGGTTGTGTTTTTGGATGCCATGTAGGGCGCCAGAGGTACGGATGATTTCTTTTCATTTCATCCCGCGCGCGGAGAGGCAACAGCTTTTCCTCCCCGCTCCTGCCTCACCCCAGCCGACCCCACGGCCGGAGATTTCCGTGGCGGAGTAATTCGCCGTAGGATACTCTGGGTGGATTTAACCACTCACCCTTCATCATTTTATACATTTTTTCTCATCTTCACTGTCTTTCTTAAGTAATCTTTTTCGTCTATTTACCCAGTAATGTGAATATATATAAGCCCCACTCGATGAGAGACGAATCTTCTTGTAAATCAAGGAACCCGTAGTTTTTGGCTTGTTTACTCAAACACGGGGAAGCGAGACCAAAAGCTGAGGCAGCGCGGCCTCTCTCACTGCCTGTTTGTTCTTTCGTCAGGTGGCAGCCTGTCCCTCCACAATATCGGTGTAATGCATCTCACCATGTACGAAATGATTTGTTCTCCGTCAGAAGCGCCTAGCTGCCATTCCTCAGTCAAGAGGCAGCTGGGCATATCTCACCATTTTTGCGACCTCATTTTGTTTCTCATTATTTATACATTTTTCTCACCTTCACTGTCTTTTTTACGTATATCTTTTGCGTATCGTTACACAGTAATGTGAATTAATATCAGCGCACTCGATGAGATCCCAATTACTGTAACGAATCCTATAGTTGTAAATAAAGGTAGCGTAGCTTTGCTGTTAAAATTTTGGCCTTCCTTGTCTACCTAGTACATGTACTATAGGTGGCAGGGAAATGACAGGTTCTGGCTTTCCGTTTTTTTCCCCCTTAAGCGGCTATTACAGGGGCACTATTCTGCTCAGTGAGCAGATTTCACTGACAGTTTTGAGATTTTGCTCGATGAAAGCCTGTTTGGTTGAGCAAACAGAGAACTACTTCGAAAGCTATTTTTTGCTCGTCATTTGAGTGAGCAAAAACGTTTTTCTGTTAAAAAGGACCGAAATTAGGGGTGACTATATTATTTATTGCAAGATCATTTTCTTCTAAAACTCAAAAAGACATCAACATGCTTGCTGACTGGACAGACGAGATGGAAAGCTTACTGATTGACTTAGTTCAGGCACATCCTACAATATGGAACATATATTAGCCCTTTATTTGTTAAAAAACATTAAAAAAGAAAAGAATGCACCCTAAATGCCTAAGAAGCCTGCCTAAGTCATTTATTTACGGTATACACAGGCGACAGTGTGTTGCCGAGGCCGTACAGTGTGTATGACAGGGGGTTTGTTATGGTAAGCGAGAGAGGCTAAGAGTGCAGTGTTAGCACCCCGAGTGGTGTGTGTCTGACCTAAAGAGCGAACGCGTGTTCTCGTCCACTATAACGGCGTCAGCCCCGTACACCACGGCCCGGGTACGGCCCCGGGCCACAGGGGTCCATAGAACTACTCACGGGGATTTAAAAGGAATTTTAAATGAATCAAAAACCTTTTGGCCTAATCAAAAAACTTTCTTAATTTGGTATGTTGAATTGAAAGTAGTTAGTTTCTACACTGATTTTGAGTATTTTTTCGTACATACCTGGTGTCATTTCGTAACTCTAGTAGTCCAAGTTCAACCTCTGCGCTGACTGTACGAAACGACTATGGTTTTTTATATAGACTACGAAAAACTTTTGGTAATAATGGACGAGAGTTTCGCGGTCGTTTTTCAAAAGACACCAACTATTTTTGGGAAAACTTTGGGAAAAAGTCCTTCACCCCTATCTTTTTTTTTCTTTCCCCCCTTTGCCAACAAGCCTGGAGAACTGGCGGGAATACGGGGTTTTTGGGTGAGGGAAGCAAAAATAAGTGATTTATGGCTCCCAAAAAAATCATCAAGTCACTATAAGTAAAAATCTAACCTAACCTAACCTTAAACCACAAAGTATACCTAACCTAACCTAACCTTAACCACAAAGTATACCTAACCTAACCTAACCTTAACCCAAAGTATAAACCCAAACCCAACCTTAACCACAAGTAGGTGGGTTGGGGGGAAAACCGTACATATGGGTTTAACGTACAATGCCCCTTGGCCCTATTTTATAGGTTTTAAAGGGTAGTTACCGTTTTTAAAAGTAGTTTAAAAGAAAGGGGTTCGATCAGCTGAGCGGGGGAGATTTGGATGGTCGGGCGCTTGGATAATTTTAGAGGTGAGTTTTGTTGTTTTTGCATGTCCCATGTAATATTTGGCCTCCATTTCATGGTCTCTTGTGTTCATGAATATGCCAGCAGTGTGGGGGTAAGGTATTAAGTATCGAAATGTGTTTCGTTGTGATGTACCAAAGGGATATAAAGACATTTCCAGCCCCGCGAACGATCCGAAATGTTGGTTTTTCATGTGAATGGCGTCATGTGGACACTTCGTACAGTGTGGTTTTTAAATGTACGTAACATCCACAGTGTAAACAAAAATTTAAAAATTTTGGTATGGGTTTTTTGTGTTTCCCAAAAATGTCAAGTAGGATGCAGCCAAAAATAATATTAGATAGTGACACCTATCACAGTAGTGATTTTTATTCATCTGTTCATAAACCTTTTGGGTGTTTTTACCAGTATGTTTCTTGTGTTTATAACTGAACAAGAACATTAAAAAATACACTTAATTAAGGGGGTGCATATCAAATAAAAATCCTCGACCTTTGTTTCAAACATCAGTTGGTTTTAAATTAGAAATGTTTACAAGTTTATTATTTATTTTTAAATGTCCTTGTGTAACATGTTGGAAAATTAAAAAACCGTACCCTCCCAANGTATGGAGGGAAGGGGACGAGGGGTTCATTATTCTCTTCTTTCATTCCATTCAAAATTTTCCTTTCTCAATTTCTTATATTAAATTCTTCATCTTCTTACATGGTTTCATCATATCTTTCTCTTTCTTCCCTTTTCGAAACAATCTCATAATTCCTCCTATATCTCACTATCGGTGTCTCCTCCTCATCCTTTTCCTCTTCTTATCTCTTATGGGTTTTTTTTTTCTCTCTCTCACAAACAACTTTTATTTCTCATGCGTTTTTTCTCATATTATTTTCCTTGGACATTTATATTTCATAGATCTTTATTCCACCTTTTTTTATCTCCATTCTCCGACCTCTATTATTTTCTCACTCTTTCTTTCATTAATTCTCCCTTCTCCTATCCTCTTTTTCCTTCCTCCTCCCCTCCTCCTACCTTTTCCTCCCCCTTCAGGTCCATCAGGGAAGCGAAGGAGGTGGTAAAAATGGAGAAGGAATAAAAAACAATTAGCAGAAGAGGAGAGGAGGACGAGAAGGAGGAGGAGAAAGAGAGATCATTTGCGGATGAACGAATGTAATATGAATACTTGATGTTTTAGTGCGTTGTTAATAGTAGTAGTAGTAGTAGTAGTAGTAGTAGCTAGTAGTAGTAGTAGTAGTAGTAGTAGTAGTAGTATAGTAGGTAGGTAGTAGTAGTAGTGTAGTAGTAGTGAGTGTGTCGTCGTCGTCCGTAGTAGTAGTAGTACAGTAGTAGTAGATACAGAAACACTCCTACCACCACCAAAACAACAAGTATAAAACACACCTATACCTATCAATCAACCATCTATATCAGACCCAGGGTTCGAATCCAGGAACCACTGTTGGCTTTGTCGATAGATATGTACTACTATAATTATATATTTAAGGCATTACTAATAATATCCATGTTGAAGTTATTGTAACGGTGACACGGCCACGGCGCTGGTGACACGGTGAAACTAAGGCCCACTCAGAGCTCATTCTTTGCACATATATAGTGGTTAATGTCAATGATATGCCAGTAAAAAATGAACATTCCGTCAATAATTAACTGAGATAGAGGGTAACAAAGTGTAAAATAAATACAAATTGTAAGAGTTATCGCTCTCATTTTTGTGTACATACCCATACCGGGTACGAATGGAATAAAGAACAAACATTTCCGAAGATAACATGTAGTGTATCTTTTATGTTGATAAACGTTTTTGATAAGAGGGAAATTACTCTGGAAAGTAAACTTTTCCCCCGAATATCCCCGGGGTTTTGACAAGACACGCGCGCCTCATATGTCACTCCGTGTACCCACCCCTCGCCTGACCACCGCCCTGGGTGAAAAAAGGCATCGCGTGACAGGGCCTTTATACGGGAATCTCTTCTCTCCTGTCTCCCCCAGTAGTTACCTCCAGCAACCACAGTACCGCACACGTCCTGGTTAATGCTTATAAAGCAGTATTTTGTGGTAAATAAGTAAGGAAAGGCGGGGGCGGGGGGGGAGGTTGGTGAGGAAAGGGTTTGGGGGGTGAGGCACGCACGACCTGGGCCTTTTACCTCCCCAGCGCAGGATGGATGAAATAAAAAGAAACAAGCCCTCTGGCCCCCTGCCGATGGAAAATAACACATCTTATACGGGACCCCTGTTTTTTACATGGGGCGGGCGGGTTTCCAAGTATGTCATCTTCCATCTGCGCGTGACGGGCCTTTAACGGCAATCTCTTCTCTCCTGTCTCCCCAGAAAACCACAGTCCCCGCACACGTCCTGGTTAATAGCTTACAAAGCATTTATACTTTGGATAAAAAAGTAAGGAAAGGCTGGGGGTTGTGAGAAAAAGGGCTCGAGTCATGGGGACCCGGCTGGGGGGTAGGCCCACGTCTATATAACAGGATCGCGGATTGGGCTAGTGTGGCCGAGTACGAACCCCACCACCCCGCCATCTTGTCTAAAAAAAAACAAATACAGGGGCCGGCCCAGGCAGTGGTGGGTGTTGGCTGCGGCATTGATGTATTTTACCCCCTACTATACTATTAACACCTACTACTACTACTACATCCCACCTACTACTACTTTTACCCCCCACAACTCTAAAAACACCTACTTACTATTATCACCACTATACTATTCCCCACCTACAAACTTTTAACACCTACTACTATATAACTTCCAACTTGCATCGTCAAACCCTTTCCCCAATCATTTTTTTACGGTGTACACAGACAACAGGTGTGTTGCGAGGCCGTACAGGTGTGTATGCGGTGTCTTGCGAGGCCCGTAAAGGTGTTAGTGAGGTGTGTTGCGAGGCCGTACGGGTTTGGTAGTGACAGGTGTCTTGCGAGGCCGTACAGGTGTAAGTGACGGGTGTTTTGCGAGGCCGTACAGGTGTGTATGACGGGTGTTTTTCGGGGCCGTAAGGGTGTAGTGACAGGTGTCTTGCGAGCCGTACAGGTGTGGTGACAGGTGGTTGCGAGGCCGTACAGGGGTTTAGTAAAGGTTGGTGTATGGTAAAAGCGAGAGAGCAAAGAGTGCAGTGTTGCCCCCAAGTGTGTGGTGTGATCTAAAGAGGAACCCGCAGCTCGTCCACTAAACGGCGCCAGCCCCGTACCGCCCGGCCACGGGTAGGCGCGAGCCACAGGGGTCCATAGAAGCTACTCTGGGGGTTTTTACAGGAATTTAAAATAAATAAAAAAATTTTGGGCCCTAATAAAAAAAAAACCTTTTCTTAATTAGGTTATTGAATTTTGAAAGGGTTTAGTTTCGTACACGATTTTGAGTATTTCGTACATACCTGGTGTCGTTTCGAAAACTCAGTAGTCAAGTTAAACTCTGAGCTGAGTGTACAAATAGGTTTTCAAAAGACTACGAAAAACTTTTGGTAATAATGGACCAAATTTTTTCGGGGGTTTCTTTTTCCAAGACATCAACTTTTTTTTTTGGGCCTAAATGGTGTTTTTTTGCATGGAGATAGTTTTTTTTGCGAAAACCCCCCCCCAAAAAAAAAAAAAATAATAATAATAAAACCCTAACCAAACCCTTTTATATTTTTTTAATAAAACCTAACCTAGCTAATTTTAAAGGGTTTTAATGAAAAAACCTAACCCTTATAGGTTTTTAATGAAACCAAACCAACCTTAAAAGGGTTTTTAATGAAACCAAAACCTAACCTTATAGGTTGTAATAAAACCTTCCAAACTCTAACCACAAGGTATCTTTTTTTTTTTTTTTTTTCTTCGCAAATAACTATCTCTATTAAAAAGCCCGCTTATTGGGAAGCGCTTGATCATTTTTTCATAACCGCACTCAGGTCTGCTTCCGGGTCCCCACTAATTGTTAACAAGATAAAAAAAATTTCTTATATCTATATCTGCTTATATAAAAAAAATTTTACCATTCCCCCATATTTCTTTTTTAAAAAAGTAGGGGGAGACTGGGTGGGGAATGGATTAAGAGTGATGGGCTGGGGGGGGAGTGGGTGTGGGTGTGGTGTGGTTGTGGGTTTTGGGTGTGTGTGTGGGTGGGGTGGTGGGGTTTTGGGGGTGTCGTGGGTGGGGTGGGTGTGGGTTGGGTGGGTGTGTGTGTGTGTGGTGGGGGGGTGTGTGTGTTGTGGGGAGTGCGTGGTGGTGTGTGTGGTGTTACTTGTTTTTGTTTCCCTTTTAGGGGGACTCCCCCAAGTCGTGGTGTCCCCGCTGCTCCCAACCCAGCGTCCCTGTGTTGCTGTTCACCTGTCCGATATTGAGTTAGTGTCTGGGCCCCGCTCACAGACTTTTAAACCAGGCACGGGGGGTTCATCCGGGGGTTTTTTGAGGTGGTTTTCCAAAAGATGTTTGAATTTTTCCACTGAGCATTCCGTAGGTTCCTTAATTTTCCTGGAGGTTGAAATAGTTTTACCCAATATGAGGCAGACTGGTTTAAGGAGGTCTTGTCCTGGCTGGTGGTCTGATGGTAGTGTTCTCCTCCTTCCTTGCGACCAATTCTTTGGGGGGATAGCTGGGGTGCAGGTACTGTGGCAGTAGGGTTGGGGACAAGGTTTTCCAGGATCTTCCAGTAATAATATATTGTATATATTTGGGATGACGAGGCATAACACACCAACGCAACGCGAGCCCCAGAAACAAGGCTTTGTTTTGGTTTCGGGAAGTGGCGGGCAGGGAACATCTGAGCCAGGGTTTTCCCCGTCCATGTTTATAATCAGTGATAGGCACGACATGGGAAGCTCTTTTCCTCTCCCCCGGGGAGGATGGAGAAATGAAAAGGAAATTTTCGTACATCGCGCGTGCTATGGACTCGTCGACCAGAGCCCAGTCCCCTGGGCCTGGGAATTGGAAGTAGACGCATTATCCTAGTGGACGCCTGGTTTTTAAAACCCCAGAGGGAGTGGCGCAACCCGGGGGCTCTCCGAAATTTTTCCTTCCTTTTAAAAACAGAATACACTAAGTCAGTTTAAAAAAAATTATTACAGTTCTACCTACATGTGACCGGTCACCGCCGTGTCACCTATACCTTTTTTTGGTCCGCACATGCTTACGAAATGTCTTTAAAAGCATTTTTAAAAGCACCAAAACATTTTTTTCAGCAGCATAAATATGAAAACGGGGTAAAAGCCATAGCCGATGGCGGGAAAAAAATTTTCCATCCCCGGACACGATAAATCTGGGGATTTATGTGTAGCTACTGGGGGCGAATACAAATTTGCCCCCCCAACCGAAATATTCTAGGTGCACCTTGGTGGGGAGGGGAGACATGCACAGGGACATCAATACACGTAACAGAAATCCCCTTTAAGACTTCCAAACGTCAAAACAGTACGGCAGCTTTACCGGGACTGAAATGAACTCACGGGAGTCCGGATAGGACCTCAGAACACGTACTGTACCGCCTGTGCGAAAACCGGAAGAAAGATCGGCTATTTCGGACTTCAGCGAAACTCTCTCCTCTCTCTCCCCCCCCCCCCCCCCCCCCCCCCCCCCCCCCCCCCCCCCCCCCCCCCCCCCCCCCCCCCCCCCCCCCCCCCCCCCCCCCCCCCCGAAAAAAAAACCCCAAAAAAACCCCACCCCCCCCCCCCCCCCCCCCCCCCCCCCCCCCCAAACCCCCAAACAAAAAAAAAAAAAAAAAAAAACCCCCCCCCCATCCTCTCTCTCTTCTCTCTCTCTTTCTCTCCTCTCTCTCTTCTTCTCTCTCTCTACTCTCTCTCTCCTCTCTCTCCTCTCTCTTCTCTCTCTCTCGTAATTTAGAGATATATACACAAAAAGTTTATATATTCTCCGTATCTTTCGAATTTCCTTATATTTTGGTATATTTTCAATGTTCTTCTCTGTTTCCCTGTAGTGACCTGAATTTCCCTTAAACAGGGAAATTTCCCTGCATCTGGCAGCACTGGGCTGTGGGTGGCTAGCAAGGTGTTGATGAGCCACGTGTTGCCGCTTCCTATGGTTTATCAGTATAAATGATATACTGTTATCTTCGTAAATGATTGAAAAGTTTGTTCTATAATATTATCAAATAAAAAACAGTAAAACACACTGTGGTGAGTCACACCACACCTGGCTAATCCTTTAATCTCGACCTCAGCCGCATTGGTATGCAGGTAGTCAGGTCGTGAGTATCGCGGCTCCTTTAAAAAGGACGTCTCTCGTAGAGACAGTCAGTTTAGTTTTGACCGCCGTCGCGATAGGATCTCCCCGCCGCGCTCTCAGAATCAAGCGTTTACTCGCATTCTGCTGTGACATACAGACTACCAATCTGAGTTAGAACTTGGTTCTACGCTCAGTCGCTGGTGTCTTGTGTCTGTTTTCAAAGGTGTTTTCGAGCTTCTCTCGGTGTTTTTTTGCGCGTTTTTTTCCGTGTTAGTATATCCGCTCGCGGTTAGAAACTTCGTTGTTTCCCCGTGTCGCGTTCCGGGATTTCTCACAGCATTGGATTCCATACCAGTACCGACACCGAGTAAGTATCCAGTTCACGTTTTTCTCTCTTTTTTTTTTCTCTCCCTCAGTGTCCTTATCTCTAATTGTCCCCTGTCAGTGTTTCCTCAGTAAAAGAACCCCCCCCTGTAAACTCTCCATCTTTGATCTAGTGTTTTATTTTGTCCCTATCATTCCCCTTGTGTGCACTTTCTCTCTTGTCAGTGTTTCTTCCGTTTAAAGTCTCCCCCACCCCACCCGGCAAACTCCATCTTTGCTCCAGTGTTATTTGTTTTTTATTTTATTTTTCTCAAACGACCTCCCTACCTCTCCATCTCAGTGTACCTTCTCTCTGTGCCCGGTGTCTTGTTTTTTCCAGCTCCGCACTGGGGCGATCACAGACTGGCGTGAGAGTAAGTTTCCTGGCATAGCTCTGTGTCCAGACTTTGTATGTTTTCCAGATTT
>JACEEZ010002495.1:16790-41536 GCA_016584305.1 Chionoecetes opilio | reverse complement strand
AGAAAGGGTTTAATTTTTTTTTAATATTATAAACAAGTGTTTTTTTGAAAATTTTTTCTATATTTTATTGTTTTTAATAAACCCGTAAATATGTATTTTTGTTTAATAGATTTACTTTATCATTTTGAATGAGCTTGTTTCCCTACAATTGAAATAAATTTTTTCATATACTATTTAGGAAATATTTCCTACATAGTAAACTTTTAAAATTACTAAGTAGCTTAATATAGAAAATAAAAGGTTTTTATTGTGATAAAGTATATTGCAGGTTTTCATAGTTTCTTCTAACTTGCGTTTTTGTATATATACAAGTTTTAATTATTATTGCTATAAACCCATAAAATGTGTGTTTTCATGATTTTAGCTATATCGTATATATAGCTGTTTTCCTACAAATTGAAGTATACAATCCTTTTTTTAGAATAATTTCACCTATAAGTATCTTACATTACATTAAGCTAATTAATAGAAGAGTAAGAGGTTATTTATTGTGATATAACGGTATATTGCAAGCGTTTTTCATAGTTTCTTGTAAACTGAAGCGTTATTGTATATATAAAGTAGTTTTACTTATCAGATTGCTATAAACCCATAAATGTAGTGTTTTCAATGATATTAGCTAGTTATCAGTGATATATAGCTGTTTTCCTACAAATTGAAGTATACAATCCTTTCTTTAGAATAATTTACACCTTAAGTATCTTACATTACATTAACAAATTTAATAGAAGAGTAAGAGGTTATTTATTGTGATATAACGGTAAAATTGCAAGCGTTTTTTCATATTTTTCTTGAAAACTGAAGCGTTATTGTATATATATAAGTAGTTTTACTTATCAGATTGCTATAAACCCAAAAAATGTAGTGTTTTCAATGATATTAGCTATTTATCGGTGATATATAGCTGTTTTCCTAAAAATTGAAGTATAAAATCCTCTTTTTAGAATAATTTGCACCTATAAGTAGCTTACATTACATTAAGCTATTAAATAGAAAGTAAGAGGTTTTTTATTGTGATATAACGTAAAATTGCAAGCGTTTTTCATAGTTTCTTAAAAACTGTAGCGTTATTGAAATATATACAAGTAGTAGTTTTACCTATTATATTGCTATAAACCCATAAAATGTAGTGTTTTCAATGAGTTTTACCTAGTTATCAGTGATATATAGCTGTTTTCGTACAATTGAAGTATAAAATCCTCTTGTTTAGAATAATTTGCACCTATAAGTAGCTTACATTACATTAAGCTATTAACATAGAAGAGTAAGAGGTTATTTATTGTGATATAACGGTATTAGCAGCGTTTTTCATGTTTCTTCTAACTGTAGCGTTATTGTATATATACAAGTATTTTTACTTATCAGATTGCTATAGAACCCATAAAATGTAGTGTTTTCAATGATATTAGCTATTTATCGGTGATATATAGCTGTTTTTCCTACAAATTGAAGTATAAATCCTCTTTTAGATAATTTACAACCTATAAGTATCTTACATTATATTAAGCTAATTAATAGAAGAGTAAGAGGTTTATTTATTGTGATATAACGGTATATTGCAAGCGTTTCTCATAGTTTTCTTGTAAACTGAAGCGTTATTGTATATATAAAAGTAGTTTTACTTATCATATTGCTATAAACCCATAAATGTAGTGTTTTCAATGATATTAGCTATTTATCGGTGATATATAGCTGTTTTCCTACAAATTGAAGTATAAAATCATCTTTTAAAAATAATTTGCACCTATAAGTAGCCTACATTACATTAAGCTATTAAATAGAAGAGTAAGAGTTATTTATTGTGATATAACGGTATATTGCATGCTTTTTCATAGTTTCTTGTAAACTGTAGCGTTATTTGTATTATATGCAGTAGTTTTACTTATCATTTGCAATAGAACCCATAAATGTAGTGTTTTCAATGATATTAGCTATTTATCGGTGAATATAAGCTGTTCTCCTACAAATTGAAGTATACAATCCTTTTCTTAGAATAATTTGTACCTATAGTAGCTTACATTACATTAGCTCTTAAATAGAAGAGTAAGAGGTATTTATTGTGATATACGTATATTGCATGCGTTTTTCATAGTTTCTTCTAACTGTAGCGTTATTGTATATATACAAGTAGTTTTACTTATTATATTGCTATAACCCATAAAATGTAGTGTTTTCAATGATTTAGATAATTATCAGTGATATATAGCTGTTTTCCTACAAATTGAAGTATAAAATCCTCTTTTTAGAATAATTTGCACATATAAGTAGCTTACATTACATTAAGCTGTTATTAGAAGAGTAAGAGGTTATTTATTGTGATATAACGGTATATTGCAGCGTTTTTCCTAGTTTTTATATAAACTGTAACGTTATTGTATATATACAAGTAGTTTTACTTATCATATTGCTATAAACCCATAAATGTAGTGTTTTCAATAATATTAGCTATTTTCGTGATATATAGCTGTTTTCCTACAAATTGATGTATCAATCCTTTTTTTTTAGAATAATTTGCACCTATAAGTTGCTTACATTACATAAAAGCTATTAAATAGAAGAGTAGGAGGTTATTATTGTTATATAACGGTATATTGCAAGCGTTTTTCATAGTTTCTTCTAAACTGTAGTGTTTATTGTATATATAAAGTATTTTACTTATTATATTGCTATAAACCCATAAAATGTAGTGTTTTCAATGATTTTAGATAGTTATCAGTGATATATAGTTTTTCCTACAAATTGAGGATAAAATCCTCTTTTAAATAATTTGCACCTATAAGTAGCTTACATTACATTAAGCTATTAAATAGAGGAGTAAGTATGTTATTTATTGTGATATAACGGTAATTGCAAGCGTTTTTCATAGTTTCTTGTAAACTGCAGCGTTATGGTATATTACAAGTAGTTTTACTTATAACAATTGCTATAAACCTATAAAATGTAGTGTTTTCATGATATTAGCTATTTATCCGGTGATATATAGCTTTTTTTTTCCTACAATTGAAGTATACAATCCTTTTTTTAGAATAATTTGCACCTTAAGTAGCTTACATTACATAAGCTAATAATGAAGATAGAGGTTATTTATTGTGATATAACGGTATACTGCAAGCTTTTTTCATAGTTTCTTGTAAACTGTAGCGTTATTGTATAATACAAGTAGTTTTACTTATCATATTGCTATAAACCCATAAAATGTAGTGTTTTCAATGATATTAGCTATTTATCGGTGATATATAGCTATATATCTCCTACAAATTGAAGTATACAATCCTTTTTTTAGAATATTTTGCACCTATAAGTAGCTTACATTACATTAAGCTAATAAATAGAAGAGTAGAGGTTATTTATTGTGATATAAAGGTATATACAAGCGTTTTTCATATTTCTTGTAAAGTGTACGTTATTTGTATATATACAAGTAGTTTTACTTATCAGATTGCTATAAAACCCATATAAGGTAGTGTTTTTCAATGATATTAGCTATTTATCGGTGATATATAGCTGTTTTCCTACAAATTGAAGTATAAAATCCTCTTTTTAATAATTTGCACCCATAATAGCTTACATTACATAAAGCTATTAATAGAAGAGTAAGAGGTATTTATTGTGATATAACGGTATATTGCAACGTTTTTTCATAGTTTTCTTCTAAACTGTAGCGTTATTATATATATGCAAGTAGTTTTACTTATCATATTGCTATAAACCTATAAAAATGTAGTGTTTTCAATTATATTAGCTATTTATCGGTGATATATAGCTGTTTTCCTACAATTGAGTATAAAATCCTCTTTTTAGAATAATTTGCACCTATAAGTACATACATTACATTAGCTATTAAATAGAAGAGTAAGAGGTTATTTATTGTGATATAACGGTATATTGCAAGCGTTTTTTCATAGTTTCTCTTCTAAACTGTAGCGTTATTGTATATATTGCAAGTAGTTTTACTTATCATATTGCAATAAACCCATAAAATGTAGTGTTTTCAATGATATTAGCTATTTATCGTGATATATAGCTGTTCTCCTACAAATTGAAGTATACAATCCTTTTCTTAGAATAATTTGTACCTATAAGTAGCTTACATTTACATAAGCTATTAAATAGAAGAGTAAGAGGTATTATTGTGATATTAACGGTATATTGCAAGCGTTTTTCATAGTTTCTTCTAAACTGTAGCGTTATTATATATTACAAGTAGTTTTACTTATCATATTGCTATAAACCCATAAAATGTAGTGTTTTCAATGATATTAGCTATTTATCGGTGATATATAGCTGTTTTCCTACAAATTGAAGTATAAAATTTCTCTTTTAGAATAATTTGCACCTATAAGTAGCTTACATTACATTAAGCTATAAATAGAAGAGTAAGAGGTTATTTTATTGTGATATAACGGTATATAGCAAGCGTTTTTTCATATTTTTCTTCTAAACTGTAGCGTTTTATTGTATATATACAAGTAGTTTTACTTATTATATTGCTATAAACCCATAGAATGTAGTGTTTTCAATTATTTTAGCTAGTTTATCAGTGATATATAGCTGTTTTCCTACAAATTGAAGTATACAATCCTTTTTTTAGAATATTTACACCTATAAGTATCTTACATTACATTAAGCTAATTAATAGAAGAGTAGAGGTTATTTATTGTGATATAACGGTATATTGCAAGCGTTTTTCATAGTTTCTTGTAAACTGAAGCGTTATTGTATATATATAAGTAGTTTTACTTATCATTGCTATAAACCCATAAAATGTAGTTTTTTTCAATGATATTAGCTATTTATCGGTAATATTAGCTGTTTTCCTAAAAATTGAAGTATAAATCCTCTTTTTAAAATTTTTCCCACCTATAAGTAGCTTACATTACATTATGCTATTAATAGAAGAGTAAGGGGTTTTATTTATTGTGATATAACGGTATATTGCAAGCGTTTTCATAGTTTCTTGTAAACTGTAGCGTTATTGTATTATACAAGTAGTTTTACTTATTATATTGCTATAACCCATAAATGTAGTGTTTTCAATGATTTTACCTAGTTATCAGTGATATATAGCTGTTTTCCTACAAATTGAAGTATAAATCCTCTTTTTAGAAAAATTTTTGCACCTATAAGTAGCTTACATTACATTAAGCTATTAAATAGAAGAGAAAGAGGTTATTTTATTGTGATATAACGGTATATTGCATGCTTTTTTCATAGTTTCTTGTAAACTGTAGCTTTATTGTATATATCAATAGTTTTATTTTATCATATTGCAAAAAACCCAAAAAATGAAAGTGTTTTTCAATGATATTGGGCTTTTTTGGGTGATTTTTATAGCTGTTTTTTTTAAAAATTGAAGTAAAAAATCCTCTTTTAGAAAAATTTTTCCCCACCTATAAGTAGCTTACTTTACATTAAGCTTTAAATAAAGATAAGATTTTTTTTATTGTTTTTATAACGGTTTTTAAAAAGGGTTTTTTCATATTTTTCTTGTAAACTGTAGCGTTATTGTATATTTTACAAGTAGAAATTTTCCCTATTATTTTGCATAAAACCCAAAAAATTTGTAGTGTTTTCAATGATTTTTCCTATTTTTTTCAGTGATATATAGCTTTTTTTCCTACAAATTGAAGTATAAAATCCTTTTTTTTAAAAATTTGCCCATAAGAGTACTTAACTTTAAAACCCTTTTAAAATAGAAGGTAAGGGGTTTTAATTTATTTAATAAAGGTATATAGCAACCCGTTTTTCATATTTTCTTCAAAAACTGTAGCTTTATTGTATATATCAAGTTTTTTTACTTATCAGATTCTAAAACCCATAAAATTTGGGTTTTCAATGATTTGCTTTTTATCGGTGATAAAAGGGGTTTTTTCCCTAAAAAGAATTTATAAAATTTCCTTTTTGAAAAAATTTGCCCCTTTAAAAGTACTTAATTAAACTTTAACTATTAAATAGAAGAGTAAGGGGTTTTTATTGGGGATATAAGGGATTTTTGCAAGCTTTTTTTCCTAGTTTTTTCTAAACTGTAGCGTTTTTTGTAAAATATAAAAGTAGTTTTAATTATTTATTGCTATAAACCCAAAAAAGTAGTTTTTTCAATGATTTTAGCTAGTTATAAGTGTTTAATTAGCTTTTTTCCCCTACAAAAAAGTAACAATCCTTTTTTAGAAAAATTTTAACCTATAAGAAATTTTAAATTCATTAACCCTTAATAAATAGAAGATAAGGGTTTTTTAAATTGTGATATAAGGGTTTTATTGAAAGCGGTTTTTCATAGTTTTTTTGGAAAACGGGAAGCGTTAGGGATATATCCCTTTGTTTTTTTTATCGATTGCTAAAACCCCAAAAATGTGGGGTTTTTTAAATTTAAATATTACTATTTATGGGGTTGATATATAGCTTTTTTCCCCTACAAATTAAAGTAAAAAAAATCCTTTTTTTAGAAAAATTTTGGGCACCTATAATTAGTTTCCCATTACTTTAAAGGTTTAAAAATAGAAGAGGAGAGGTTATTTTTTGTGATATAAGGTTTAATATTCCCAAGTTTTTTTGTTTGGGTTTTTTCAAAACTGTAGTGTTTTTTTGAAATATATAACGTATTTTTATTTTATTATATTGCTAAAACCCATAAAATTTAGTTTTTCAATGAAAATTAGCAAATTTATCGGTGTATATGGGCTGTTTTCCTACAAATTGAAGTATAAAATCCTCTTTTTAGAATTTTTTAAAATTTAAAAAGTATTTTTAATTATATTCAGCAAATTTAAATAAAGAGTAAGGGTTTTTTTTATTGTAAATTAAGGGTATAGGGCAAGCTTTTTCTCATATTTTCCTTGTAAACGAAGCTTTATTGTATTATAAAAGTAGTTTTACTTTTTCATTTTTTTTTTGCTAAAAAAACCCCCAAAAAAATGTAGTTTTTATCAATGAAAATTACCTATTATCGGTGAATATGGGCTTTTTTCCTAAAAATTGAAGTATAAATCATTTTTTTAAAAATAATTTCCCACCTAAAAGTAGCCTAATTACTTTAAAGCTAAAAAATAGAAGGGGAAAAAAGGTTATTTTTGTGATAAAAACGGTATATTGCATGCTTTTTTTCATAGTTTCTTGTAACTGTAGCGTTTTTGTAAAATTTTGCAAGTGGGTTTTACTTTCATATTGCAAAAAAAACCATAAAGTAGTTTTTTAAATGATTTAGCATTTATCGGGGAATATATAGCTGTTTCTCCTAAAAATTTGGGAAGGGATACAATCCTTTTCTTAGAAAAATTTGTCCCCTATAAGTACTTACATTACATTAGCTTTTAAATAAAAAAGTAAGAGGTTACTTTTTGGGGATAGAACTTTTTTTGCATGCGTTTTTCATAGTTTCTTGTAAACTGTAGCGTTATTGTATATATACAAGTAGTTTTACTTATTATATTGCTATAAACCCATAAAATGTAGTGTTTTCAATGATTATTAGACTAGTTTATCGTGATATATAGCTGTTTTCCTACAAATTGAAGTATAAAATCCTCTTTTTAGAATAATTTGCACATATAAGTAGCTTACATTACATTAAGCTATTAAATAGAAGAGTAAGAGGTTATTTATTGTGATATAACGGTATATTGCAAGCGTTTTTTCTAGTTTTTTAAACTGTAAGCGTTATTGTATATATACAAGTAGTTTTACTTATCATATTGCTATAAACCCATAAAATGTAGTGTTTTCAATGATTTAGCTAGTTTATCGTGATATATAGCTGTTTTCCTACAAATTGATGTATACAATCCTTTTTTTAGAATAATTTGACACCTATAAGTGATTACATTACATTAAGCTAATTAAATAGAAGAGTAAGAGGTTATTTATTGTGATATAACGGTATATTGCAAGCGTTTTTCATAGTTTCTTCTAAACTGTAGCGTTATTGTATATATACAAGTAGTTTTACTATTATATTGCATAAACCATAAATGTAGTGTTTTCAATGATTTTAACTATTATCAGTGATATATAGCTGTTTTCCTACAAATTGAAGTATGAAATCCTCTTTTAGAATAATTTGCACCTATAAGTAGCTTACATTACATTAAGCTATTAAATAGAAGAGTAAGAGGTTATTTATTGTGATATAACGGTATATTGCAAGCGTTTTTCATAGTTTCTTGTAAACTGCAGCGTTATGTATATATACAAGTAGTTTTACTTATCATATTGCTATAAACCATAAATGTAGTGTTTTAATGATATTAGCTATTTATCGGTGATATATAGCTGTTTCTACAATTGAGTATACAATCCTTTTTTAGAATAATTTGCACCTATAAGTTGCTTACATTACATTAAGCTATAAATAGAAGAGTAGAGGTTATTTATTGTTATATAACGGTATATTGCAAGCGTTTTTCATAGTTCTTCTAAACTGTAGGTTATTGTATATATACAAGTAGTTTACTTATTATATTGCTATAAACCCATAAAATGTAGTGTTTTCAATGATTTTAGATAGTTATCAGTGATATATAGCTGTTTTCCTACAAATTGAAGTATAAATCCTTTTTTAGAATAATTTGCACCTATAAGTAGCTTACATTACATTAAGCTATTAAATAGAAGAGTAAGAGGTTATTTATTGTGATATAACGGTATATTGCAAGCGTTTTTCATGTTTCTTGTAAACTGCAGCGTTATTGGTATATATACAAGTAGTTTTACTTATCATATTGCTATAAACCTATAAAATGTAGTGTTTTCAATGATATTAGCTATTTATCGGTGATATATAGCTGTTTTCCTACAATTGAAGTATAAAATCCTCTTTTTAGAATAATTTGCACCCATAAGTAGCTTACATTACATAAAGCTATTAAATAGAAGAGTAAGAGGTTTTTATTGTGATATAACGGTATATTGCAAGCGTTTTTCATAGTTTCTTCTAAACTGTAGCGTTATTGTATATATGCAAGGAGTTTTACTTATCATATTGCTATAAACCTATAAAATGTAGTGTTTTCAATGATATTAGCTATTTATCGGTGATATATAGCTGTTCTCCTACAAATTGAAGTATACAATCCTTTTCTTAGAATAATTTGTACCTATAAGTAGCTTACATTACATTAAGCTATTAAATAGAAGAGTAAGAGGTATTTATTGTGATATAACGGTATATTGCAAGCGTTTTTCATAGTTTCTTCTAAACTGTAGCGTTATTGTATATATACAAGTAGTTTTACTTATTATATTGCTATAAACCCATAAAATGTAGTGTATTCAATGATTTTAGATAGTTATCAGTGATATATAGCTGTTTTCCTACAAATTGAAGTATAAAATCCTCTTTTTAGAATAATTTGCACCTATAAGTAGGTTACATTACATTATGCTGTTAAATAGAAGAGTAAGAGGTTATTTATTGTGATATAACGGTATATTGCAAGCGTTTTTCCTAGTTTTTATAAACTGTAACGTTATTGTATATACAAGTAGTTATACTTATTATATTGCTATAAACCCATAAAATGTAGTGTATTCAATGATTTTAGATAGTTATCAGTGATATATAGCTGTTTTCCTACAAATTGAAGTATACAATCCTTTTTTTAGAATAATTTGCACCTATAAGTAGCTTACATTACATTAAGCTAATAAATAGAAGAGTAAGAGGTTATTTATTGTGATATAAAGGTATATAGCAAGCGTTTTTCATAGTTTCTTGTAAACTGTAAGCGTTATTGTATATATACAAGTATTTTACTTATATATTGCTATAAACTCATAAAATGTAGTGTTTTCAATGAATTAGCTATTTATCGGTGATATATAGCTGTTTTCCTAAATTGAAGTATACAATCATTTTTTAGAATAATTTGCACCTATAAGTAGCTTACATTACTTAAGCTATTAATAGAAGAGTAAGAGGTTATTTATTGTGATATAGGTATATTGCAAGGTTCTTCATAGTTTCTTGTAAACTGTAGCGTTATTGTATATATACAAGTAGATTTATATTTATATTGCTATAAACCATAAAATGTAGTGTTTTCAATGATTTAGCTAGTTATCGTGATATATAGTGTTTCCTACAAATTGAAGTATACAACCTTTTTTTAGAATAATTTACCATAAGTACTTACATTACATTAAGCTATAAATAGAAGGTAAGAGGTATTATTGTGATATAACGGTATATTGCAATGCATTTTTCATATTTCTTTAAACTGAAGCTGTTATGTATTATACAATTTTACTTATATTGCTTAAATCCTAAAATGTGAGTTTTACAATTTTGTATTATCGGTGACTATAGCGTTTTCCTTCATTGAAGTATAAATAAAAGTCCTTTTTTAGAATAATTTGCTAATAGTAGCTTACATTACATTAAGCTATTAAATAGAAGATAAGAGGTTATTTATTGTGATTAACGGTATATTGCAAGCGTTTTTCATAGTTTCTTGTAAACTGTAGCGTTATTGTATATATACAAGTAGTTTTATTTTATCATATTGCTAAAACCTAAAATGTAGTGTTTTCAATGATATTAGCTATTTATCGGTGATATATAGCTGTTTCCTACAAATTGAAGTATACAATCCTTTTTTTAGAATAATTTGTACCTATAAGTAGCTTACATTACATTAAGCTCTTAAATAGAAGAGTAAGAGGTATTTATTGTGATATAACGGTATATTGCATGCGTTTTTCATAGTTTCTTCTAAACTGTAGCGTTATTGTATATATACAAGTAGTTTTACTTATTATATTGCTATAAACCATAAAATGTAGTGTTTTCAATGATTTTAACTAGTTATCAGTGATATATAGCTGTTTCCCCAAATTGAAGTATACAATCCTTTTTTTAGAATAATTTGCACCTATAAGTAGCTTACATTACATTAAGCTATTAAATAGAAGAGTAAGAGGTTATTTATTGTGATATAACGGTATATTGCAAGCGTTTTTCATAGTTTCTTCTAAACTGTAGCGTTATTGTATATATACAAGTATTTTACTTATATATTGCTATAAACCCATAAAATGTAGTGTTTTCAATGATATTAGCTATTATCAGTGATATATAGCTGTTTTCCTACAATTGAGGTATAAATCCTCTTTTTAGAATAATTTGCACCTATAAGTAGCTTACATTACATTAAGCTATTAAATAGAAGAGTAAGAGGTATTTATTGTGATATAACGGTATATTGCAAGCGTTTTTCATAGTTTCTTCTAAACTGTAGCGTTATAGTATATATACAAGTAGTTTTACTTATTATATTGCTATAAACCCATAAAATGTAGTGTTTTCAATGATATTAGATAGTTATCAGTGATATATAACTGTTTTCTTACAAATTGAAGTATACAATCCTTTTTTTAGAATAATTTGCACCTATAAGTAGCTTACATTACATTAAGCTATTAAATAGAAGAGTAAGAGGTTATTTATTGTGATATAACGGTATATTGCAAGCGTTTTTCATAGTTTCTTCTAAACTGTAGCGTTATTGTATATATACAAGTAGTTTTACTTATTATATTGCTATAAACCCATAAAATGTAGTGTTTTCAATGATTTTAGCTAGTTATCAGTGATATATAGCTGTTTTCTTACATATTGAGGTATACAATCCTTTTTTTAGAATAATTTACACCTATAAGTATCTTACATTACATTAAGCTAATTAATAGAAGAGTAAGAGGTTATTTATTGTGATATAACGGTATATTGCAAGCGTTTCTCATAGTTTCTTGTAAACTGAAGCGTTATTGTATATATACAAGTACTTTTACTTATCAGATTGCTATAAACCCATAAAATGTAGTGTTTTCAATGATATTAGCTATTTATCGGTGATATATAGCTGTTTTCCTACAAATTGAAGTATAAAATCCTCTTTTTAGAATAATTTGCACCTATAAGTAGCTTACATTACATTCAGCTATTAAATAGAAGAGTAAGAGGTTATTTATTGTGATATAACGGTATATTGCAAGCGTTTTTCATAGTTTCTTCTAAACTGTAGCGTTATTGTATATATACAAGTACTTTTACTTATCAGATTGCTATAAACCCATAAAATGTAGTGTTTTCAATGATATTAGCTATTTATCGGTGATATATAGCTGTTTTCCTACAAATTGAAGTATAAATCCTCTTTTTAGAATAATTTGCACCTATAAGTAGCTTACATTACATTAAGCTATTAAATAGAAGAGTAAGAGGTTATTTATTGTGATATAACGGTATATTGCAAGCGTTTTTCATAGTTTCTTGTAAACTGCAGCGTTATTGTATATATACAAGTAGTTTTACTTATCATATTGCTATAAACCTATAAAATGTAGTGTTTTCAATGATATTAGCTATTTATCGGTGATATATAGCTGTTTTCCTACAATTGAAGTATACAATCCTTTTTTTAGAATAATTTGCACCTATAAGTAGCTTATATTACATTAAGCTAATAAATAGAAGAGTAAGAGGTTATTTATTGTGATATAACGTATATTGCAAGCGTTTTTCATAGTTTCTTGTAAACTGTAGCGTTATTGTATATATACAAGTAGTTTTACTTATTATATTGCTATAAACCCATAAAATGTAGTGTTTTCAATGATTTTACCTAGTTATCAGTGATATAGAGCTGTTTTCCTACAAATTGAAGAATAAAATCCTCTTTTTAGAATAATTTGCACCTATAAGTAGCTTACATTACATTAAGCTATTAAATAGAAGAGTAAGAGGTTATTTATTGTGATATAAAGGTATATTGCAAGCGTTTTTCATAGTTTCTTGTAAACTGTAGCGTTATTGTATATATGCAAGTAGTTTTACTTATCATATTGCAATAAACCCATAAAATGTAGTGTTTTCAATGATATTAGCTATTTATCGGTGATATATAGCTGTTCTCCTACAAATTGAAGTATACAATCCTTTTCTTAGAATAATTTGTACCTATAAGTAGCTTACATTACATTAAGCTATTAAATAGAAGAGTAAGAGGTATTTATTGTGATATAACGGTATATTGCAAGCGTTTTTCATAGTTTCTTCTAAACTGTAGCGTTATAGTATATATACAAGTAGTTTTACTTATTATATTGCTATAAACCCATAAAATGTAGTGTTTTCAATGATATTAGATAGTTATCAGTGATATATAACTGTTTTCTTACAAATTGAAGTATACAATCCTTTTTTTAGAATAATTTGCACCTATAAGTAGCTTACATTACATTAAGCTATTAAATAGAAGAGTAAGAGGTTATTTATTGATATATAACGGTATATTGCAAGCGTTTTTCATAGTTTCTTCTAAACTGTAGCGTTATTGTATATATACAAGTACTTTTACTTATCAGATTGCTATAAACCCATAAAATGTAGTGTTTTCAATGATATTAGCTAATTATCGGTGATATATAGCTGTTTTCCTACAAATTGAAGTATACAATCCTTTTTTTAGAATAATTTGCACCTATAAGTAGCTTACATTACATTAAGCTATTAAATAGAAGAGTAAAAGGTTATTTATTGTGATATAACGGTATATTGCAAGCGTTTTTCATAGTTTCTTCTAAACTGTAGCGTTATTGTATATATACAAGTAGTTTTACTTATTATATTGCTATAAACCCATAAAATGTAGTGTTTTCAATGATTTTAGCTAGTTATCAGTGATATATAGCTGTTTTCTTATTTATTGAGGTATACAATCCTTTTTTTATAATAATTTACACCTATAAGTATCTTACATTATATTAAGCTAATTAATAGAAGAGTAAGAGGTTATTTATTGTGATATAACGGTATATTGCAAGCGTTTCTCATAGTTTCTTGTAAACTGAAGCGTTATTGTATATATACAAGTACTTTTACTTATCAGATTGCTATAAACCCATAATATGTAGTGTTTTCAATGATAATAGCTATTTATCGGTGATATATAGCTGTTTTCCTACAAATTGAAGTATAAAATCCTCTTTTTAGAATAATTTGCACCTATAAGTAGCTTACATTACATTAAGCTATTAAATAGAAGAGTAAGAGGTTATTTATTGTGATATAACGGTATATTGCAAGCGTTTTTCATAGTTTCTTCTAAACTGAAGCGTTATTGTATATATACAAGTACTTTTACTTATCAGATTGCTATAAACCCATAAAATGTAGTGTTTTCAATGATATTAGCTATTTATCGGTGATATATAGCTGTTTTCCTACAAATTGAAGTATAAAATCCTCTTTTTAAAATAATTTGCACCTATAAGTAGCTTACATTACATTAAGCTATTAAATAGAAGAGTAAGAGGTTATTTATTGTGATATAACGGTATATTGCAAGCGTTTTTTCATAGTTTTTTAAACTGAAGCGTTATTGTATATATACAAGTAGTTTTACTTATTATATTGCTATAAACCCATAAATGTAGTGTTTTCAATGATTTAGCTATTATCGTGATATATAGCTGTTTCCTACAAATTGAAGTATACAATCCTTTTTTTCGAATAATTTGCACCTATAAGTAGCTTACATTACATTAAGCTATAAATAGAAGAGTAAGAGGTTATTTATTGTGATATAACGGTATATTGCAAGCGTTTTTCATAGTTTCTTGTAAACTGTAGCGTTATTGTATATATACAAGTAGTTTATTTTATAATTGCTATAAACCATAAAATGTAGTGTTTTCAATGATATTAGCTATTTATCGTGATATATAGCTGTTTTCCTACAAATTGAAGTATAAAATCCTCTTTTTAGAATAATTTGCACCTAAATAGCTTATTACATTAAGCTGTTAAATAAAGTAAGGATTATTGTGATAAACTGTATAGAGCGTTTTTAGTTTTTTAATTACTTATTCTAAATTATAAATATTTTTTATATATTTGACTATAAACTTAAAATTATGTTCAATGATATTAGCATTATAGGTTATTATGTGTTTACTAAAATTGAAGTTAATCCTCTTTTTAGATATTTGCCTATAGTATTATAATTAAGTTTATAATAAGATAAGAGTATTTAATTGTATTTACGATATATAGCTTTTTATGTTTTTTAAACTGTATCTATTGAATATAAAATCTTTTTTATGATATTTGACTATAAGTACCTAAATGTAGTTAATTTTAAATAGAGTAAGTGTATTATTTATAACGTTTCTACAAATTGAAGTATTTATAAATCTTTTTTGATATTTTAATATAAAGTATTTACTTACATATTGACTATATAACCTAAAAGAGTAGGTTATTTATTGTGATAAGGTATATTGCAAGCGTTTCATAGTTCTTTTACCCTAAAGCTTATGTATATAAATCTTTTTAGAATAATTGCTATAATACTACATAATTAAGCTTATTAATAAGGTTATTTATTTTATCGGTGATATATAGCGTTTTCTACAAATTGATGTTACAATCCTTGTTTTAGAATATTTACCATATAGTTCTTATTTATTATATTGCTATAATATAAAAGTAGGTTTTTTATTGTGATATTATACGGTATATTAGCGTTTCTCAATGTGCTTGTAAATGCGTTTATTTAATATTAACTAAAGTATTTTACTTATATATGCTATAAACATAAGAGTTATTATTGTATTTAACGTATATTAGCTTTTCGTATATATACTGCCTAAATTAATATAATATTTTTTTAATAATTTGCACCATAAATGTAGCTTCTTCATTAAGCTATTAAATAGAGGGAGTTATTATTGTGATATAATGAGTATAACCCTTTTAGAAGCGTTTGTCACATAGTTTCTTCTAAACTGTAGTGTTATTAATTATAAGTAAGTTTTATTATTATATGCTATACCCATAAATGTCATGTTTCCATGATTTGATAGTATCTGATATATAAGTAGTTTTCCTACAAATTGCATATAAACCATCCTTTTTTAGAATAATTTCACTATATAGCTTACATTACAAGCTATTTACTAGAAAGTTAAAGGGTATTTATTGTTAAAACGTATATTGCACTATATACTTAATTCATTCTTGTAAACTGCAAGCGTATGGTTATAAAATAGTTTATTACGTATTTGCAACTATAAATGTTTTTTCAATGATATTAGTATTATCGGTGATATATAGCTGTTTTCTTATCATATTAAGCTATAAATCTTTTTTTAGATAATTTTCATATAATAGTATTATCATTTGCTAAAATAGAAGATAAAGCTTTTTTTAGATATATACGGTATACTGCAGGCTTCTTACATTAGCTATTAAATAAAGAGTAAGGTTATTATGTGATATAACGGTATTTGCAAGCGTTTTTCATAGTTTCTTGTAAACTGCAGCGTTTATGGTATATATACAAATAGTTTTACTTATCATATTACTATTGCCCATAAACCCATAAAAATTAGTGTTTTCAATGATTTTAAGATAGTTATCAGTGATATATAGCGTTTTCCTACAAATTGAAGTATAAAAATCCTCTTTTTAGAATAATTTGCACCCTATAAGTAGCTTACATTACATTCAGCTATTAAATAGAAGGAGTAAGAGGTTATTTATTGGATATAACGGTATATATTGCAAGCGTTCTTCATAGTTTCTTGTAAACTGTAGCGTTATTGTATATATACAAGTAGTTATTTCTCATATTGCTATAAACCCATAAAAGTAAGTGGTTTCAATGATATTAGCTATTTACAGGTGATATAATGCTGTCAACTACAAATTGAAGTATTACAATCATTTTTCTTAGAATAATTGCACTTATAAGTAGAGTACAATTACATTAAGCATTAAATGAAGAGTAAGAGGATATTTATCGTGATTATAACGGTATATTGCAAAGCGTTTTTCATAGTTTTTCTAAACTGTAGCTTATTGTACATATGCAAGTAGTTTTACTAATCCATATATTGCTATAAAACCTATAGAAATGTAGCTGTTTTCAATGAATTAGCATTTATCGGTGATATATAGCTCGTTTTTCTACAAATTGAAGTATAAAACCTCCTCTTTTTAGAATAATTTGCACCTATAAGTAGCTTACATTACATTAAAGCATTAAATAGAAGTGTTAAGAGGTGATTTATGTGATTAAACGGTATATTGCAAGCAGTTTTTTTCATAGTTTCTTGTAAAAACTGCAGAGTTATTGTTATATACAAGTAGTTTACTTATCTATTGCTATAAAACCCATAAAATGTAGTGTTTGCAATGATATTAGCTATTTATCGGTGATATATAGCTGTTCCCTACAAATTGAAGTATACAATCCTTTCTTAGAAAATTTGTACCTATAAATAGCTTACATTACATAGCTATTAAATAGAAGAGTAAGAGGTATTATGTGCATTATAACGGTATATTGCAAGCGTTTTTCATCGTTTCTTCTAAACTGTAGCGTATTGTATATAACAAGTAGTTTTACTTATATATTGCTATAAACCATAAAATGTAGTTCGTTTTTCAATGATTTAGATAGTTATCAGTGATATATAGCGGTTTTCTCTACAAATTGAAGTATAAAATCCTCTTTGTTAGAATAATAGGCCACCTATAATAGCTTACATTACCCCCCAATTTTTTTTTTTTTTTATGCTGTTAAATAGAAGAGTAAGAGGTTATTATTGTGATATAATGGTATATTGCAAGCGTTTTTTCCTAGTTTTTATAAACTGGAACGGTATGTATATACAAGTAGTTTTACTTATTATATTGCTATTAAACCATAAAATGTAGTGTTTTCAATGATATTAAGCTATTTATCTCTGTTATATACGGTTTCCTACAATGAAGTATACAATCCTTTTTTTAGAATAATTTGCCACCTATATAAGTAGCTTACAGTACATTAAGCTAAATAAATAGAAGAGTAAGAGGTTATTTATTGTGATATAAAGGTATATTAGGCAAGCGTTTTTCATAGTTTCTGTAAACTGTAGCGGTATTTGTATATATACAAGTAGTTTTACTTATCAGATATGCTATAAACCCATTAAAATGTAGTGTTTCAATGATATAGCTTATTTATTTTTCGGTGATATATAGCTGTTTTCCTACAAATTGAAGTATTAAAATCCTCTTTTTAGAATTAATTTGCACCGATAAGTACACCTATAGTATAAGCTTACATTACATAGCTATTAAATAGAAGAGGAGGGAGGTTATTTATTGTGATATAACGGTATATTGCAAGCGTTTTCATAGTTTCTTCTAAACTGTAGCGTATTGTAGATATACAAGTAGATTTAATGATTATATTGCCAAGTAAACCCATTAAAAAAATTTTTTGTAGAGTTTTCAATGATTTTAGCTAGTTATCAGTGAATATATAGCTGTTTTCTACGACATGAAGTATACACCTTTTTTTAGAATAATTTACACCTATAAGTATCTTACATAACATAAGCCTAATAAAATAGAAGAGGTAAGAGGTTTTTATTGTGATATAATGGTATATGTGCAAGAATTTTTCATAGTTTCTTGTAAACGGAAGCGTTATTGTATATATACAAGTACTTTTATTATCAGATTGCTATAAATCCCTAACATGTATGCGTAGTGTTTGCAATGATATAGCTATTTATCTGTGATATATTAGCTGTTTTTCCTCAATGAAGTATAAAATCCTCTTTTTAGAATAATTTGCACCTATAAGTAGCTGTACATTACATTAAACTATTAAATAGAAGGAGGAAGAGGTTATTTATTGATGATATTTATAACAGGTATATTGCAAGCGTTCTCATAGTTTCTTGTAAAAACTGTAGCGTTATTGTATATAACAAGTAGTTTTACTTGTCATATTGCTATAAACCCATAAAATGTAGTGTTTCAATGATATTAGCTATTTACGGGTGATATATAGCTGTATTCCTACAAATTGAAGTATACAAACTTTTTTAGAATAATTGTACCCTATAAGTTAGCTTACATTACATTAAGCTTCTTAAATAGAAGAGTAAGAGGTATTTATTGGGAATAACGGTATATTGCATGCGTTTTCATAGTTATTCTAAACTGTAGCGTTATTGGTATATATTACCAAGTAGTTTTACTTATTATATTGTATAACCCATAAAATGTAGGTTTTTAATGATTTTAGATTAGTTATCAGTGATATATAGCTGTTTTCCTCCAAATGAAGTATAAAATCTCTTTTTAGAAAATTTGCACATATACGTAGCTTACATTACATTAAGTGTAAATAGAAGAGTAAGTGGTTATTTATTGTGATATAAACGGTATATTGCAAGCGTTTCATAGTTTTATAAAATGTAACGTTCATGTCTATATACAAGTAGTTTTACTTATTATATTGCTATAAACCTATAAAATGTAGTTGTTTTAATGATATAGCTATTTATCGGGTGATATAAGCTGTTTTCCTACAATTGAAGTATACAATCCATTTTTTTAGAATAATTGACCTATAAGTAGCTTACATTACATTAAGCAAATAAATAGAAGAGAAGAGGTTATTTATTGTGATATAAGTATATTGTTAGCGTTTCATAGTTTCTTGTAAACTGTAGCGTATTGGATATATACAAGAGTTTTTACTTAGTATATTGCTTATAAACCCATAAAATGTAGTGTTTTCAATGAGTTTACCTAGGATCAGTGATATAGAGCTGTTTCCTACAAATTGAAGTATAAAATCTCTTTTTAGACTTAATTTGCACCTATAAGTAGTACATTACATTAAGCTATTAAATAAGAAGAGTAAGAGGTTATTATTGTGATATAAAGGTTAATTGCAAGGGTTTTTTATAGTTTATGTAAACTGTAGCTTATTGTATATATGCAAGTATTTTACTTATCTATTGCAATAACCCATAAAAAATGTAGTGTTTTCAATGAGATAGCTATTTATCGGTGATATATAGCTGTTCCTCTACAAATGAAGTATACATCCTTTTCTTAGAATAATTTGTAACCTATAAGTACTTAGCTTACATTACATTAAGCTATTAAATAGAAGAGTAAGAGGTATTTATTGGATATAACGGTATATTGCATAGCGTTTTTCATAGTTCTTCTAAACTGTAGCGTCTATATGTATATATACAAGTGTTTACTGATTATATGCTAATAAACCCATAAAATTAGTGTTTTCAATGATATTAGATAGTTATCAGTGATATATAACTTTTTTCTTACAATTGAAGTATACAATCCTTTTTTTTTAGAATAATTTGCAACTATAAGGGGCAGCTTAACATTAATTAAGCTATTAAATAGAAGAGTAAGAGGTTATTTATGTGATTAACGGATATTGCAAGCGTTTGCCATAGTTTCTTCTAAAAACTGTAGCGTTACAAGTAGTTTACTTATAATATTGCTATAAACCCCATAAAAATGTAGTGTTTTCAATGATTTTAGATAGTTATCAGTGGATATATAAGCTGTTTCTTACATTATTGAGGTATACAATCCTTTTTTTAGAATAATTTAACCTATAAGTATCTACATTACATTTAAGCAATTAATAGAAGAGAAGAGGTTATTTATTGTTGATATAACGGTTAATTGCAAGCGTTTCTCATTTAGTTTCTGTTAAACTGAAGCGTTATTGTATATATACAAGTACTTTTACATCTATCAAGAGTGCTATCAACCCATAAATGTAGGTTGTCAATTATATTAGCTAATTTATCGTGATATATAGCTGTTTCCTACAAAATTGAAGTATAAAATCCTCTTTTAGAATAATTTGCACCTATAAGTAGCTTACATTACAGTCAGTATTTGATAAATAGAAGAATAAAGAGGTTATTGTATTTTTATTGGATATAAACTGTTATATTGCAAGCGTTTTTCATTAGTTTCTTCTAAACTGTAGCGTTATTGATATATACAATACTTTTACTTATCAGATTGCCTAATAAACCCATAAAATGTAGGGTTTTCAATGATATTAGCTCACCCACTCGACCCGGTGATATATAGCTGTTTTCCTACAAATTGAAGTATAAAATCCTCTGTTTAGAATAATTTGCGCCTATAAGGAGCTTTACATTACATTAAGCTATTAAATAGAAGAGTAAGAGGTATTTATTGTGATATAACGGTATAATTGCAGCGTTTTTTCATAGTTTCTTGTAAACTGCAGCGTTATTGTATTATATACAAAGTAGTGACTATCATATTGACTTCATAAACCTATAAAAATGTAGTGTTTTCAATGATATAGCTATTATCGGTGATATCTAGCCTGTGTTCTAACAATTGAAGTATCCAATCCTTTTTTTTAGAATAATTGCACCTATAAGTAGCTTACATTACATTAAGCTAATATAAACTAGAAAGAGGAGTAAGAGGTGATTTATTGTGGATATAAACGGTATATTGCAAGCGTTTTTCATAGTTCTTGTAAAAACTGTAGCAGCGTTATTGTATATATAACAAGTAGTTTTATTATTATATTCTATAAACCCATAAAAATGTAGTGGCTTTCAATGATTTTACCTAGTTATCAGTGATATAGAGCTGTTTTCTACAAATTGAAGAATAAAATCCTCTTTTTAGCATAATTTGCACCTAGAAGTAGTTACATTGACATTAAGGCTATTAAATCGAGAGTTTAAGAGGTTATTATTGTGATATAAAGGTAATATTGGCAGCGTTTTTCATGTTCTGTAAACTGTAGCGTTATGGTATATATGCAAGTAGGTTTACTTTCATATTGCAATAAACCCCTAAAATGTAGTCTGTTTTCAATGATATTAGCTATTTATCGGTGATATATAGCTGTTCTCCTACAAATTGAAGTATAACAATCCTTTTATTAGAATAATTTGTTTACCCTATAAGTAGCTTACATTACATTAAGCTTATTAAAATAGAAGAGTTAAGAGGTATTTATTGTGATATAACGTATATTGCAAGAGTTCATTAGTTTCTTCTAAACTGTAGGCGTTATAGTATCATATACAAGTAGTTTTACCTATATTGCATAAACCCATAAAATGTAGTGTTTTCAATGATATTAGATAGTTAATCAGTGATATATAAACTGTTTTCTTACAAATTGACGTATACAATCCTTTTTAGAATAATTTGCACCTATAAGTAGCTTACATACATTAAGCTATATTAAATAGAAGAGTAAGAGGTTATTTATTGTATAGAACGTTATTTGCAAGCGTTTTTCAATAGTTTCTTCTAAAAAAACTGTAGCGTTATGTATATATACAAGTACTTTTTTACTTTATAAGATTGTATAAACCCATAAAATGTAGTGTTTTCAATGATATTGTAATTATCGGTGATATATAGATGTTTCCTACAAATTGAAGTATACAATCATTTTTTAGAATTAATTTGCACCTCTAAGTAGCTGTACATTACATTAAAAAAAGGGCCATTAAATAGAAAGAGTAAAAGGTTATTTATTGTGATATAACGGTATATGCAATGCGTTTTTCATAGTCTTTCTAAACTGTAGGCGTGATGTATATATACAAGTAGTTTTACTTATATATTTCTAAATAAACCCATAAAATGTAGTGTTTTCACTGATTTTAGCTAGTATCAGGATATATAGCTGTTTTATTACATATTGAGGTATACAACCCCTTTTTTTTAGAATAATTTACACCTAAAGTACTACATTATATTAAGCTAAATTAATAGAAGAGTAAGAGGTTATTTATTGGATATAACGGGTATATTGCACGCGTTTCATAGTTTCTTGTAAACTGAGCGTTATTGTATATCTACAGTACTTTTATTATAAGATTGCTATAAACCCATAATATGTAGTGTTTTCAATGATATTAGCTATTATCGGTGGTATATAGCTGTTTTCCACAAATTGATGAAAATCCTCTTTTTAGGAATAATTTGCACCTATAAGTAGCTACATTTAAATTAAGCTATTAAATAGAAGAGTAAGAGGTTATTTATGTGATATAACGGTATATTGCAAGCGTTTTCATAGTTTTTCTAAAACTGAAGCGTTATGTATATATACAAGTAGTTTAATTAGTTATATTGCATACAACCATAACATGTAGTGTTTTCAACAATGATTTTAGTAGTTATCATGGATATATAGCTGTTTTCTACAAATTGAAGTATCAATCCTTTTTTTAGAATAATTTACACTATAAGTATCTTACCTTACATTAGCTAATAAATAGAAGGAGTAAGAGGTTATTTAATTGTGATATAACGGTATATTGCAAGCGTTTTTCATAGTTTCTTGTAAACTGTAGCGTTATTGTATATATACAAGTAGTTTTACTTATTATATTGCTATAAACCTATAAAATGTAGTGTTTTCAATGATATTAGCTATTTATCGGTGATATATAGCTGTTTTCCTACAAATTGAAGTATAAAATCCTCTTTTTAGAATAATTTGCACCTATAAGTAGCTTATATTACATTAAGCTGTTAAATAGAAGAGTAAGAGGTTATTTATTGTGATATAACGGTATATAGCAAGCGTTTTTCATAGTTTTTATAAACTGTAACGTTATTGTATATATACAAGTAGTTTTACTTATTATATTGCTATAAACCTATAAAATGTAGTGTTTTCAATGATATTAGCTAGTTATCAGTGATATATAGCTGTTTTCCTACAAATTGAAGTATACAATCCTTTTTTTAGAATAATTTACACCTATAAGTATCTTACATTACATTAAGCTAATTAATAGAAGAGTAAGAGGTTATTTATTGTGATATAACGGTATATTGCAAGCGTTTTTCATAGTTTCTTGTAAACTGAAGCGTTATTGTATATATATAAGTAGTTTTACTTATCAGATTGCTATAAACCCATAAAATGTAGTGTTTTCAATGATATTAGCTATTTATCGGTGATATATAGCTGTTTTCCTACAAATTGATGTATAAAATCCTCTTTTTAGAATAATTTGCACCTATAAGTATCTTACATTATATTAAGCTAATTAATAGAAGAGTAAGAGGTTATTTATTGTGATATAACGGTATATTGCAAGCGTTTCTCATAGTTCCTTGTAAACTGAAGCGTTATTGTATATATACAAGTAGTTTTACTTATCATATTGCTATAAACCCATAAAATGTAGTGTTTTCAATGATATTAGCTATTTATCGGTGATATATAGCTCTTTTCCTACAAATTGAAGTATACAATCCTTTTTTTAGAATAATTTGCACCTATAAGTAGCTTACATTACATTAAGCTATTAAATAGAAGAGTAGGAGGTTATTTATTGTGATATAACGGTATATTGCAAGCGTTTTTCATAGTTTCTTCTAAACTGTAGTGTTATTGTATATATACAAGTAGTTTTACTTATTATATTGCTATAAACCCATAAAATGTAGTGTTTTCAATGATTTTAGATAGTAATCAGTGATATATAGCTGTTTTCCTACAAATTGAAGTATAAAATCCTCTTTTTAGAATAATTTGCACCTATAAGTAGCTTACATTACATTAAGCTATTAAATAGAAGAGTAAGAGGTTATTTATTGTGATATAACGTATATTGTAAGCGTTTTTCATAGTTTTTGTAAACTGTAGCGTTATTGTATATATACAAGTAGTTTTACTATTATATTGCTATAAAACCCATAAAATGTAGTGTTTTCAATGATTTTACCTAGTTATCAGTGATATAGAGCTGTTTTCCTACAAATTGAAGTATAAAATCCTCTTTTTAGAATAATTTGCACCTATAAGTAGCTTACATTACATTAAGCTATTAAATAGAAGAGTAAGAGGTTATTTATTGTGATATAAAGTATATTCTTTTATAGT
>JACEEZ010002495.1:0-16517 GCA_016584305.1 Chionoecetes opilio | reverse complement strand
TAAAAAAAGAGTAAGAGGTTATTTATTGTGATATAACGGTATATTGCAAGCGTTTTTCATAGTTTCTTGTAAACTGTAGCGTTATTGTATATATACAAGTAGTTTTACTTATTATATTGCTATAAACCTATAAAATGTAGTGTTTTCAATGATATTAGCTATTTATCGGTGATATATAGCTGTTTTCCTACAATTGAAGTATACAATCATTTTTTTAGAATAATTTGCACCTATAAGTAGCTTACATTACATTAAGCTAATAAATAGAAGAGTAGGAGGTTATTTATTGTGATATAAAGGTATATAGCAAATGTTTTTCATAGTTTCTTGTAAACTGTAGCGGTATTGTATATATACAAGTAGTTTTACTTATCAGATTGCTATAAACCCATAAAATGTAGTGTTTTCAATGATATTAGCTATTTATCGGTGATATATAGCTGTTTTCCTACAAATTGAAGTATAAAATCATCTTTTTAGAATAATTTGCACCTATAAGTACACATATAGTATAAGCTTACATTACATTAAGCTATTAAATAGAAGAGTAGGAGGTTATTTATTGTGATATAACGGTATATTGCAAGCGTTTTTCATAGTTTCTTCTAAACTGTAGCGTTATTGTATATATACAAGTAGATTTAATTATTATATTGCTATAAACCCATAAAATGTAGTGTTTTCAATGATTTTAGCTAGTTTTCAGTGATATATAGCTGTTTTCCTACAAATTGAAGTATACAATCCTTTTTTTAGAATAATTTACACCTATAAGTATCTTACATTACATTAAGCTAATAAATAGAAGAGTAAGAGGTTATTTATTGTGATATAACGGTATATTGCAAGCGTTTTTCATAGTTTCTTGTAAACTGAAGCGTTATTGTATAAATACAAGTACTTTTACTTATCAGATTGCTATAAACCCATAAAATGTAGTGTTTTCAATGATATTAGCTATTTATCGGTGATATATAGCTGTTTTCCTACAAATTGAAGTATAAAATCCTCTTTTTAGAATAATTTGCACCTATAAGTAGCTTACATTACATTAAGCTATTAAATAGAAGAGTAAGAGGTTATTTATTGTGATATAACGGTATATTGCAAGCGTTTTTCATAGTTTCTTGTAAACTGCAGCGTTATTGTAATTTTACAAGTACAAGTAGTTTTACTTATCATATTGCTATAAACCCATAAAATGTAGTGTTTTCAATGATATTAGCTATTTATCGGTGATATATAGCTGTATTCCTACACATTGAAGTATACAAACCTTTTTTTAGAATAATTTGCACCTATAAGTAGCTTACATTACATTAAGCTATTAAATAGAAGAGTAGGAGGTTATTTATTGTAATATTACGGTATATTGCAAGCGTTTTTCATAATTTCTTCTAAACTGTAGTGTTATTGTATATATACAAGTAGTTTTACTTATTATATTGCTATAAACCCATAAAATGTAGTGTTTTCAATGATTTTAGATAGTTATCAGTGATATATAGCTGTTTTCATACAAATTGAAGTATAAAATCCTCTTTTTAGAATAATTTGCACCTATAAGTAGCTTACATTACATTAAGCTGTTAAATAGAAGAGTAAGAGGTTATTTATTGTGATATAACGGTATATTGCAAGCGTTTTTCCTAGTTTTTATAAACTGTAACGTTATTGTATATATACAAGTAGTTTTACTTATTATATTGCTATAAACCTATAAAATGTAGTGTTTTCAATGATATTAGCTATTTATCGGTGATATATAGCTGTTTTCCTACAATTGAAGTATACAATCCTTTTTTTAGAATAATTTGACCATAAGTAGCTTACATTCCCATTTAAGTAATAAATAGAAAGAGTAAGAGGTTATTTATGTGATTATAACGGATATTGCAAGCGTTTTCATAGTTTCTTGTAAAAGGTTAGCGTTATTGATATATCCCAAGTAGATTTTACTTATCATATTGCTATAAACCCAAAAATGTAGTGTTTTCAATGATTATAGCTATTTAGGGTGATATATAAGCTTTTTATTCTACAAATTGAAGTTATACCTCCTTTTTTTAGAATAATTTGCACGTATAAGTAGCTTACATGACATTAAGCTAATAAATGAAGAGGTAAGAACCTCTAGAGGTAGAGACATAGAACTGTACGCGGTTATTGTATATCTACAAGTAGTTTTACTTATCAGATTGCCTTATAAACCCCTAAAAATGTAGTGTTTTCCCATGTATTAGCATTTATCGGTGATATCTAGCTGTTTCCTACAAATTGGAAGTTATAAAAATCTCTTTTTTAGAATAATTTGCACCTATAAGATTACACCTCTTGTATAAGCTTACAATTACATTAAGCTATTAAATAGAAGAGTAAGAGGTTATTTATTGTGATATAACGGTATATTGTGCAAGCGTTTTTTTTTTTCATAGTTTTCTTCTAAACTGTAGCGTATTGTATACATACAAGTAGTTGTATTATCATAGTGCTTAGAAACCCATAAAAGTAGTGTTTTCAATGATTTTTAGCTTAGTTATCAGATGATATTAATAGCTGTTTTCCTACAAATGAAGTATGAAATCCTTCTTTTTAGATAATGTGCACCTATAAGTAGCTTACATGACATAAGCTATTAAATAGAAGCGTGTGAGGTATTTATTGTGATCTAACGGTATATTGCAAGCGTTTTTCATTAGTTTCTTCTTAAACTGTAGCGTTTGTATATATACAAGTAGAATTTAATTATTATATTGCTATAAAAACCATAAAATGTAGTGTTTCAATGATTTTAGCTAGTTTTCAGTGATCTATAGCTGTTTGCTACAAAAATGAAGTTATTACAATCCTTTTTTAGAATAATTTACACACTATAAAGTAGATTACCATTACATTAAGAAAAACTATTAACTAGAAGAGTTAAGAAGTTATTTATTCTGATATAACGGTTATATTCGCAAGCGTTTTTCATAGTCTTCTTGTAAAACTTGCAGTGTATTGTATATATACAACGTAGTTTACTTATCATATTGCTATAAACCATAAAATGTAGTGTTTTCAAGATATTAAGCTATTTTATCGGTGATATATAGCTGTTTCCTAACAAAATTGAAGTATACAATCTTTTTTTAGAATAATTGCAACTATAAGTAGCTTACATTACATTAAGCTATTAAATAGAATAGAAGATGTAGGGAGGTATTTATTGTGATTATACCGGTTATATTTGCAAGCGTTTTCATAGTTTCTTCTAAACTGTAGGTTATTGTATAAAATACAAGTACTTTTACTTATCAGATTGCTATAAAACCCATAAAAGTAGTGTTTGTCAATGTTATACCTATTATCGGTGATATATAGCGTTTTCCCTACAAATTGAAGTATGAAAATCCCTCTTTTTAGAATAATTTGCACCATTTTTTTTAAAAAAAAAAAAAAAAAAAAAAACAGGGTTTTAAGCTTAACATACATTAAGCTATTTAAATAGAAGAGTAAGAGGTTATTTATTGTGATAATAACGGTATATTTGCAAGCGTGTTCATATTCTTGTAAACTGCAGCGTTATGTATGTATAATACACGTAGTTTTACTATCATATTGCTATAACCTTAAAATGTAGTGTTTTCAATGATATTAGCTATTTATCAGTGATCTATAAGCTGTTTTCTACAAATTGAAGGTATAAAATCCTCTTTTAGAACAATTTGCAACTATAATGGTAGCTTACAAGACATTAAGCTTATAATAATAGAAGAGTAAGAGGTTATTTATTGTGAGATAAACGGTATATAGCAAGCCGTTTTTATAGGTTTCTGTCTAAACTGTAGGTTATTGTATATATACAAGTAGTTTTACTTTATTATATTGCTATAAACCCATAAAGTAGTTGTTTTCAATATTTTAGATAGTTATCAGTGATATATAGCGGTTTTCCTACAAATTGAAGTATACAATCTTTTTTTAGAATAATTTCACCTATAAGTATCTTACATTTATTAAGTAATTAATTAGAACAGTAAGAGGTATTTATTGTGATTATACGGTATATTGGCAAGCGTTCTCATAGTTTTCTTGTAAAACTGAGCGTTATTGTATATATTACAAGTAGTTGTACTTATCATATTGCTATAAACCCAGAAAATCTAGTGTTTTCACGATATTAGCAATTTATCGGTGATATATAGCTGTTTTCCTAACAAATGAAGTAAAAATCATCTTTTAAAAATTAATTTGCAACTATAAAGTAGCCTACATACATTAAGTATTAAATAGCAGGAGTAAGCGGCTATTTATTGTGGGATTATAACGGTATATGCATGCGTTTTTCATAGTTTCTTGTAAACTGTTAGCGTTTATTGTATCTACGCAAGGTAGTTTTAACTTATATATGCAATAAACCCATAAAATGTAGTGTTTTCAATGATATTAGCTATTTTTCCCGGGATATATAGCTGTTCTCCTACAAATTGAAGTATACAATACTTTTCTTAGAATAATTTGTACTATAAGTAGCTTAACATTACATAAGCTCTTAAAAAGAAGAGTAAAGAGGTATTTATTGTGATTATAAACGGTATATTGCATTTGCGTGTTTCATGTTTCTTTCTAAACTGTAGCGTTATTGTATATATACAAGTAGTTTTACTTATTATATTGCTATAAACCCATAATAAAAATGTAGTGTTTTCAATGATTTTAGATAGTTATCGTGATATATAGCTGTTTTCCTACAAATTGAAGTATAAATCCTCTTTTAGAATAATTTGCACATATAAGTAGCTTACATTACATTAAGCGTTAAACTAGTAAGAGAAGAGGTTATTATTGTGATATAACGGTATATTGAAGCGTTTTTTCGTTTTATAAAAACTGTTAACGTTATTGTATATATACAAGTAGTTTTATTATTATATTTGCATAAACTAAAAATGTAGTAGTTTTCAATGATATTAGCTATTTATCGGTGATATATAGATGTTTCCACAATGAAAGTATACAACCTTTTTTTAGAATAATTTCGCACCTAGAAGTATCTTACAGTACATTAAGCTATAAATAGAAGAGTAGGAGGTTATTATTGTGATATAACGTATATGGTTAGCGTTTTTTCATAGTTTTTGTAAACTGTAGCGTTTACTGTCTATTATACAAAGTAGTTTTACTTATATATGGCTATAAACCCATAAAATGTAGAGGTTTCAATGATGTTACCTAGTTTATCAGTGATATAGAGCCTATTTTCACAAATTGAAGTATAAAATCCTCTTTTCAGAATAATTTGCACTATAAGTAGTTACATACATTAAGCTATTAAAATAGAAGAGTAAGAGGTTATTTTGTGATATAAAGGTATATTGCAAGCGTTTTCATAGTTTCTTGTAAAACTGTAGCGTTATTGCTATATATTGCAAGTAGTTTTACTATCATATTGCCAATAAACCATTAAAAATGTAGTGTTTTCAATGATATTAGCTATTTATCGGTTGATAGAGAAGCTGTTCTCCTACAAAATGAAGTATACAATCCTCTTTCTTAGAATAATTTGTACCTCTAAGTTAGTTACAGTTACATTAAGGCTATTAAATAGAAGAGTAAGAGGTATTTATTGTGATATAACGGTATATTGCAGCGTTTTGCAATAGTTTCTTCTAAACTGTAGCGTTTATAGTATTATATACAAGTAGTTTTACTTATTATATGCTATAAAACCCATAAAAGGTAGTGTTTTCAATTGATATTAGTAGTTATCAGTGTATATACTGTTTTCGTACAAATTGAAGTATACAATCCTTTTTTTTTTTTAGACTAATTTGCACCTATAAGTAGCTACATACATTAAGCTGAGGAAAATAGAAGAGAAGAGGTATGTATTGTGATATAACAGTATATTGCAAGCGTTTTTCATAGTTTCTTCTAAAACGTAGCGTTATTGTATATAATACAAGTAGGTTACTTTATTTATATGCTATAAACCCATAAAAATGTAGTGTTTCAATGATTTTAGCTAGTTATCAGTGCTATATAGCTGTTTTCTAAAAATGAAGTATAAAATCCTCTTTTTAGAATAAGTTGACATATAAGTAGCTTACATACATTAAGCTGTTAAATAGAAGAGTAAGAGGTTATTTATTGTGATATTAACGGTATATTGCAAGCGTTTTTCCTAGTTTTTATTACACTGTAACGTTATTGTATATATACAAGTAGTTTTACTTATTATAGTGCTATAAACCTATAAAATGTAGGTTTTCAATGATATTAGATATTTATCGGTGGATATAGCTGTTTTCCTACAATTGAAGTATACAATACTTTTCTTTAGAATAATTGCACTATAAGTAGCTTACATTACATTAAGCTAATAAATAGAAGAGTAGGAGGGTTATTTATTGTGATATAACGTATATTGTAACGCGTTTTCATAGTTTCTTGTAAACTGTAGGGTTATTGTATTATACAAGTAGTTTTACCTACTATTATATTGCTATAACCATAAAAATGTAGTGTTTTCAATGATTACCGTTTTCAGTGATATAGAGCTGTTTTCCTACAAATTGAAGTATAAAATCCTCTTTTTTCGAATAATTGGAACCTATAAGTAGCTTACATTACATTAAGCTATTAAATAGAAGGAGTAAGAGGTTAATTATTGTGAGATAACGGTATATTGCAAGCGTGTTCATAGTTTCTTGTAAACTGCAGCGTTATTGTATATAACAAGTAGTTTTACTTAGAAATATGCTATAACCTAAAATGTAGTGTTCAATATATTACGCTATTTATCAGTGATATATAGATGTTTTCCTAAAATTGAAAGTTCATAAAAATCCTCTTTTTAGAATAATTTGCACCTATAAGTAGCTTACATTACATTAAGCTATTAAAATAGAAGAGTAAGGCGGTTATTTATTCGTTGACTATAACGGTATATTGCAAAGCGTTTCTTTCATAGGTTTCTTCTAACTGTAGCGTTATTGTATATACTACACGTAGTTTTATTATATAATGCTAAAACCCATAAAATGTAGTGTTTTCAATGATTTTAGAGTTATCAGTGAACATATAGCTTTTTTCTTACAATTGAAGGTATACAATCCTTTTTTAGAAGAATTTAAACTATAAGTATCTTACATACATTAAGCTAATAATAGAAAGAGGTAAGAGGTTATTTATTGTGATATAACGGTATATTGCAAGCGTTTCTCATAGTTATGTAAACTGAAGCGTTATTGTATATTTACAAGTACTTTTACTTATCAGATGTATAAACCCATAATATGTAGTGTGTTTCCAATGATATTAGCTATTATCGGTGATATATAGCTTTTTTTCCTACAAATTGAAGTATAAATCCTCTTTTTAGAATAATTTGCAAATATAAGTAGCTTAAATTACATTAAGCTATTAAATAGAAGGTAAGGGTTATTTATTGTGATATATAACGGTATATTGCAAGGTTTCATAGTTCTTCAAATTGTAGCGATTGTAATATACAAGTAGTTTTAATTATTATATTGCTATACAACCCCTAAAATGTAGTGTTTTTCAATGATTTTTAGCTAGTTATCAGTGATAATAGCTGTTTTCCTACAAATGAAGTATACAATCCTTTTTTTAGAATAAATTCTACACCTATAAGTATTACATTACATTAAGCTAATAATAGAAGAGTAAGAGGTTATTTATTTGTGATATAACCGGGATATATTGCAAGAGTTTTTCATAGTTCTGTAGACTGAAAGCGTTATTGTATATATATAAGTTAGTTTCACTTATCAGAGTGCTAATAAACCCATAAAATGTTAGTGTTTTCATTCTCTTTTTTCTTCTTTTTTTCTTTTTTTGATATTAGCATTTATCGGTGATATATAGCTGTTTTCCTAAAATTGAAGTATAAACATCCTCTTTTTAGAATTAATTGCACCTATAAATAGTGTACATTACATTATAGCTATTAAATAGAAGAGTTAAGAGGTATTTATGTTGATATAACGGTATATTGCCAAGCGTTGTTCCATAGTTCTTGTCAACGTAGCGTTATTGTATACTCTACAAGCGTAGTTTACCTATTATATTGTATAAACCCATTAAAATGTAGGTTTTCAATGAGTTTACCTAGTATCAGTGCATATAGCGGTTTCCTACAAATTGAATATTAAAATCCTCTTTTTAGAATAATTGCACCTATAAGTAGCTTAAATTACATTAAGCATTAAATAGAGAGTAGAGGTATTTTATTGTGAGATAACGGTTATATAGCAAGCGTTTTTCATGGTTTCTCTAAACTGTAAGCGTTTTGTTATAATATTACAAGTATTATTTTTACTTATCAGATTGACTATAAACCATAAAAATGTCAATGTTTTCAATGGATAGTAGCTAGTTTATCGGTGATATATAGCTGTTGTTCCTACAAATTGAAGTATAAAATCCTCCTTTTAGAATAATTTTTACACCCATAAGTATCTTACAATATATTAAGCTAATTAATAGAAGAGTAAAGAGGGTATTTATTTTGATATACGGTTATTGCAAGCGTTTCTCATAGTTTCTTGTAAACTGAAGGTTATGTATATATAAAAGTAGTTTTACTTATAATGCTATAAACATAAATGTAGGTGTTGTCAATGATATTACCTATTTATCGTTGAGATATAGATGTTTTCCCTCAAATTGAAAAATAAAATTCATCTTTTTAAAATAAGTTGCAACCTAACAAGTAGCCTTACATTACCATTAAGCTATTAAATAGAAGAGTAAGAGGTTATTTATTGTGATATAACGGTATATTATTGCATGCGTTTTCATAGTTTTGTAAAACTGTAGCGTATTGTATATATGCAAGTAAGTTTTATTATCATATTGAATAAACATAAAATGTAGTGTTTTCAAGATATTAGCTAATTTATCGGTGATATATAGCTGTTTTTCCTACAAATTGAAGTATACAATCCTTTTCGTAGGAATAATTTGTACCTATAAGTAGCTTAACATTACATAAGCTATTAAATAGAATAGTAAGAGGTATTTGTTTTTTATTGTGATATAAAGGTATATTGCAAGCGTTTTCACTAGTTCTTCTAAAACTGTACTAGCGTTATGTATATATACAAGTAGTTTACTTATTATATTGCTATAAAACCATTAAAATGTAGTGTTTTCCAAGATTTTAGATAGTTTTCAGTGATATATAGCGGTTTTCCTACAAATTGAAGTATAAAAATCCTCTTTTTAGAATAATTTGCACATATAAAGTAGATTTACCATTACATTTAAGCTGTAAATAGAGAGTAAGAGGTTATTATTGTGATATAACGGTAGCTGCAAGCGTTTTCTAGTTTTATTAAACTGTAACGTTATTGTATCTAGACAAGTAGTTTACTTCTTATATTGCTATAACCCATAAAATGTAGTGTTTTCAATGATTTTAGCTAGTTATCAGTGATCCTATAGCGTATCATATGCCAATAAACCCTAAAAATGTAGTGTTTTCAAGGATATTAGCTATTAATCGGTGATATTATAGCTGTTCTCCTAAAATGAAGTATACATAATCCTTTTTCTTAGAATAATTTGTACCTCTAAGTAGCTTACATACATTAAGCTATTAAATAGAAGAGTAAGAGGTATTTATTGTGATATACGGTTTATATTGCAAGCGTTTTTCATAGTTCTTTCTAAAAACTGTTAGCGTTATTGTTATATATACCAAATAGTTTACTTATTATATTGCTAAAACCCATAAATGTAGTGTTTTTCAATGATTTTAGATAGTTATCAGTGATATATAGCTGTTCCTACAAAATTGAAGTATAAAAATCCTCTTTTTAGAAATCTTTGCAACCTTACTTAAGCTTACATTACATATGCTGTTAATAGAGAGAGAGGTTATTATGGTGATATAACGGTTATTATTGCAAGCGTTTTTCCTAGTTTTTATAAACTGTAACGTTATGTATATACAAGTAGTTTTACTTAGTATATTGCTATAAAACCTATAAATGTAGTTTTTCAATGATATTAGCTAATTATCGGTGAATATATAGACCGTTCTACAAATTGCAAGTATACAATCCTTGTTCGAATAATTGCACCTATATGTAGCATTAACATTTACATAAGCTAATAAATAGAAGAGTAAGAGGTTATTTATTGTGATATAAAGTAATTGCAAGCGTTTTTCATAGTTTCTTGTAAACTGTGCGTTTATTGTATATATACCAAAGTAGTTTTACTTAATTATATGCTATAAACCTATTGAATGTAGTGTTTTCAATGATATTAGCTATTATCGGTGATATAATAGCTGTGTTACTACAATTGAAGTATAACAAAATTTTTTTAGAATAATTCTTGCACCTATAAGTATAGCTTACATTACATTAAAGCTAATAAATAGAAGAGTAAGAGCGTTATTTATGTGATATAAAGGTATATAGCAAAGCAATTTTGTCATAGTTTATTGTAACTGTGCGGTATATGTATATATACAAAGTAGTGTTACTTATAGATGCTATAAACACCCATAAAATGTAGTGTTTTCAATGATATTAGCTATTTATCGGTGATATATAGCTGTTTTCCTACACAATTGAGTATTAAAATCCTCTTTTTGGAATAATTTGCACCTTAAGTACAAACCTTATAGTATAAGCTTACATTACATTAAGCTATAAAATAGAAGAGTAGGAGGTTATATTGTGATATAACGGTATATTGCCAAAGCGTTTTCATAAGTTTCTTCTAAACTGTAGCGGTATTGTATATATACAAGAGATTAATTATTATATTGCCTACAAACCCATAAAATGTAGTAGTTTTCAATGATTTAGCTAGTTATTCAGGATTATAATAGCTTTTTCTTACAAATGAAGGATTACAAATCCTTTTTTTAAGAATAATTTAACACCTATAAGTTTCTACATTACATTAAGATAATTAATAGAAAGTAAGGAGGTTTATTTATTGTGATATAACGGTACACTATTGCAAGCGTTTCTCATTAGTTTCTTGTTAAACTGCAGCGTTATTGTATATATACAAGTAGTTTTACTTATCATATTGCTATAAAACTATAAAAATGTAGTGTTTTCAATGATATTAGCTATTTATCGGTGATATATAGCTGTTTTCCTACAATTGAAGTATACAATCATTTTTTTAGAATAATTTGCACCTATAAGTAGCTTACATTACATTAAGCTAATAAATAGAAGAGTAGGAGGTTATTTATTGTGATATAAAGGTATATAGCAAGCGTTTTTCATAGTTTCTTGTAAACTGTAGCGGTATTGTATATATACAAGTAGTTTTACTTATCAGATTGCTATAAACCCATAAAATGTAGTGTTTTCAATGATATTAGCTATTTATCGGTGATATATAGCTGTTTTCCTACAAATTGAAGTATAAAATCATCTTTTTAGAATAATTTGCACCTATAAGTACACCTATAGTATAAGCTTACATTACATTAAGCTATTAAATAGAAGAGTAGGAGGTTATTTATTGTGATATAACGGTATATTGCAAGCGTTTTTCATAGTTTCTTCTAAACTGTAGCGTTATTGTATATATACAAGTAGATTTAATTATTATATTGCTATAAACCATAAAATGTAGTGTTTCAATGATTTTAGCTAGTTATCAGTGATATATAGCTGTTTTCCTACAAATTGAAGTATACAATCCTTTTTTAGAATAATTTACACCTATAAGTATCTTACATTACTTAAGCTAATAAATAGAAGAGTAAGAGGTTATTTATTGTGATATAACGGTATATGCAAGCGTTTTTCATAGTTTCTTGTAAAATGAAGCGTTATTGTATAAATACAAGTACTTTTACTTATTATCTTGCTATAAACCCAATAAAATGTAGTGTTTTTTCAATGATTTTAGATAGTTATCCAGTGATATATAGCTGTTTTCATACAAATTGAAGTAATAACTCCTCTTTTTTAAATAATTTTGCACTAAATAAACTTACATTACATTAAGCTGTTAAATAGAAGAGTATAGGTTATTTATTGTGATAATAACGGTATATTGCAACCGTTTTCCTATTTTTATAAACTGTAACGTTATTGTATAATATACAAGTGTTTTTACTTATTATATTCTATAAACTATAACTTGTAGTGTTTTCAATGATTTTATCTATTTATCGGTGTATTAGCTGTTTTCCTACAATTGAAGTATACAATCCTTTTTTAGAATATTTGCACCTATAAGTAGCTTACATTACATAAGCTAATAAATAGAAAGAGTAAGAGGTTTATTTTCTTGTGATATAAACGGTATATTGCAAATCGTTTTTTCATAGTTTCTTGTAAACTGTAGCGTTATTGTATATATACAAGTAGTTTTTACTTATCATATTGCTATAAACCCATAAATGTAGTGTTTTCATGATATAGCTATTTTATCGGTATATTTAGCTATTTTTCTACAAATTGAAGTATACATCCTTTTTTTTAGAATAATTTGCACGTATAAGTAGCTTACATACATTAAGCTAATAAATAGAAGAGGTAGAAACCTCTAGAGGTAGAGACACTAGAACTGTAGCGGGGGGGTATTGTATAATAAACAAGTAGTTTTTACTTATCAGAATTTGCTATAAAAACCCCTAAAATGTAAGTGTTTTCACCAATAAATATTAGCTATTTTAGATCGTGATATATAGCTGTGTTTTCCTTCTACAAATTGAGTATACAATCCTCTTTTTTAGATAATTTGCACCTATAGTACACCTATAGTATAAGCTTACATTACATTAAGCTATTAAATAGAGAGTAAGAGGTTTATTTATTGTGATATAACGGTATTTGCAACGTTTTTCAATAGTTTCTTCTAAACTGTAGCGTTTATTGTATATATAACAAGTAGTTTTTAAACTTATCATATTGGTATAAACCCATAAAATGTAGTGTTTTCAATGATTTTTAGCTAGTTATACAGTGATATATAGCTGTTTTTTCTACAAATTGAAGTATGAAATCCTCTTTTTAGAATAATTTGCACCTATAAGTAGTCTTACATTACATTAGCTATTAAATAGAAGAGTTGGAGGTTATTTATTGTGATATAACGGTAGTTGCAGAGCGTTTTTCATAGTTTCTTCTAACTGTAGCGTTATTGTTATATACAAGTAGATTTAATTATTATATTGCTATAAACCCATAAAATGTATTGGTTTTTCAATGATTTTATAGCTAGTTTTCCAGTGATATATAGCTGTTTTCCGACAAATTGAAGTATACAATCCTTTTTTTAGAATAATTTTTACCACCTATAAGTAGCTTACATTACATTAGCTATTAAATAAAAGTAAGAATTTATTTATTCTGATATAACGGTATATTGCAAGCGTTTTTCATAGTTGCTTGTAAACCTGCAGTGTTTTGTATATATAGCAAGTAGTTTTTTACTTTTACCTTATCATATTGCTATAAACCCTAAAATGTGTGTTTTTTCAATGATATTAGCTATTTATACGGTGTATATAGCTGTTTCTCCTACAATTGAAAGTATAACAATCCTTTTTTTAGAATATTTTGCACCTATAGTAGCTTACATTTACATTAAGCGATTACATAGAATAGTAGGAGGTATTTATGTGATATAACGGTAATATTGCAAGCGTTTTTCATAGTTTCTTCTAAACTTAGTGTTATTGTATAAAATACAGTACTTTTACTTATCAGAATTGCTATATAAAAAACCCATAAAATGTAGTGTTTTCAATGATAATTACCTATTTATCGTGATATATAGCTGTTTTTTCCTACAAAGTGAAGTATAAAATTCCTCTTTTTAGAATAATTTTGCACCTAACGTAGCTTACATTACATAAGCTTATTAAATAGAAGAGTAAGAGGTTATTTATTGTGATATACGGTATATTGCAAGCGTTTTTTTCATAGTTTCTTCTTCTAAATGTAGCGTTATTGTATATATACAAGTAAAGTTTTACTTATTATATTGCTATAAAACCCATAAAATGTATTGTTTTCAATGATTTTATCTATTTATCAGTGATATAGACTGTTTTCCTACAAATTGAAGAATAACATCTCTTCTTTAGAATAATTTTGCACCTATAGTAGCTTACAATTTCATTAAGCTATTAAAATAAAGAGTAAGAGGTTTTTATTGTGATATAAAGGTATATTGGCAAGCGTTTTTCATAGTTTCTTGTAACTGTAGCGTTATTGTATATATGCAAGTATTTTTACTTATCATATTGCAATAAAACCCATAAAATGTAGTGTTTTTTCAAATGATATTAGCTATTTATCGGTGATATTTTTAATTAGCTGTTCTCCTACAAATTGAAGTTACCATCCTTTGTCTTAGAATAATTGTACCTATAAGTAGTTTTTTACATTACATTAAGCTTAATAGAAGAGTAAGAGTATTTTATTGGATATAACGGTATATTTGCAAGCGTTTTTCATAGTTTTCTTCTAAACTGTAGCTTTATAGTAATATAAATACAAGTATTTTACTTATTTATTGCTATAAACCCATCAAATGTAGTGTTTTCATGATATTAGATAGTTTATCAGTGGATTATATAAACTGTTTTCTCTCTTACAAATTGAAGTATACAATCCTTTTTTTTAGAATAATTTGCACCTATAGTAGCTTACATTACATTAAGCTATTAAATAGAAGAGGTAAAAGTTATTTATTGATATGATACGGTTATATTGCAACGTTTTTCATAGTTTCTTCTAAACTGTAGCGTTCTTGTATATATAGCAATGTTTTACTTATTATATTGCTATTAAACCCATAAAATTGTGTATTCAATGATTTTAGCTAGTTATCCAGTGATATATAGCTGTTTTCTTACAGATTGAGGTATACAACCCTTTTTTTATGAATAATTTACACCTATAGTATCTTACCTTACATTACTGTTTAAATAGAAGAGTAAGAGGTTATTTATTGTGATATAACGGTATAGTGCAAGCGTTTTTCCTAGTTTTTTATAAACTGTAAACGTTTATTGTTATATATACAATAGTTTTACTTGTATTATATTGCTATAAACCTATAAAATTAGTGTTTCAATGATATTAAGCTAATTATCCGTTGATATATGGCTGTTTTCCTACAAATTGAAGTATACAATCCTTTTTTTTTCGATAATTTTGCACCCTATAAGTAGCTTACATTACATAAGCTAATAAATAGAAGAGTAGAGGTTATTTATTGTGATAGAGACGGTATATTGGCAATCGTTTCTCATAGTTTCTTGTAAACTGAAGGCGTTATTGTATAGATACAAGTATTTTCTTTTACTTATCAGATTGCTATAACCCATAATATGTGTGTTTTCAATGATATTAGCTATTATCGGTGGATATATGCTGTTTTCCTACAAATTGAAGTATAAAGTCCTCTTTTAGAATAATTTGCACCTATAAGTAGCTTACATTACATTAAGCTTATAAATAGAAGAGTAATAGGATTATTATTGTGATAATAACGGTATATTGTTGGCAAGCGTTTTTCATAGTTTCTTCTCTACTGTAAGCGTTAGTTGTATATATACAAGTAGATTTAATTTTATATTGCTATAAACCCATAAAATGTAGTGTTTTCAATGATTTTAGCTAGTATCTGTGATAATAGCTGGTTTTCCCTACAACTTGAAGTATACAATCCTTTTTTTTAGATATTTACACCCTATAAGTATCTCACAATTACATTAACTAATAAATAGAAGAGTACGAGGTTATTTATTGTGGATATCACGGTATATTGCAAGCGTGTTTCATATTTTCTTGTAAACTGCAGCGTATTGTATATATACAAGTGTTTTTACTTATCATATTCTATAACCCTTAAATGTAGTGTTTTTTTCAATGTATTAGCTATTTATCGGTGATATATAGCTGTTTTCCTACAAATTGAATCTAAAATCCTCTTTTTTTCGAATAATTTGCACCTATAAGTTAGCTTACATTCATTAGCATTAAATAGAAAAGTTGGTAAGAGGTTTCTTTATTGTGAATAACGGTATATGGGCAAGCGTTTTTCATACAGTTTCTTCTAAACTGTTCGTTATTGTATTATAACAGTATTTTTTAATTATTATATTGCTATAACACATAAAATGTAGTGTTTTCAATGATTTTAGCTAGTTATCGTGATATATCGCTGTTTTCCTAGAAATAAGTATAATCCTTTTTTTAGAATAATTTTACCCATAAGTATCTTACATTACATTAAGCTAATTACTAGAAGAGTAAGAGGTTAGTTAATTGTGATATAACGGTAGATTGCAAGCGTTTTTATAGTTTCTTGTAGACTGAAGCGTTATTGTATTAAAGTATGTAGTTTTTACTTATCAGATTGCTATAAACCCATACAATTTAGTGTTTTTCATGATATTAGCTATTTATCGGTGATATATAGAGCTGTTTTCCTACAAATTGAATATTAAACCTCTTTTTAGATAATTTCACTATAAGTAGCTTTACATTACATTAAGCTATTAA
>JACEEZ010002494.1:63394-76442 GCA_016584305.1 Chionoecetes opilio | reverse complement strand
TTTTTTTTTAACAAATTGCATTTGTGTTGCCGTACGATAACTCGGGTGCCGAACAAGCTACTCGGCAAGAGCAGCACGGCATCACTGTGCGCGTCAGTCACGCCGCGGCCCTCACTCAGAGAACATCCGCTCCGAACTGTTCTTTGATTTTGACCATTTTCTGGTTGGCATATTTCTTCTATTTTTTTTATTCCATAAGCCACCATGGGACCTAAGAAAGCTAGTGAAAGCGTAAAGACGAAAAGCTTAAAGCTATAAGTTAGCTTTAAACTATATTAAACTAATAGATGATTCTTGATATTCACATGACGTCACACGACGCCATATTGGAAGCTCAGATTTGTAAACATCACCGCCAGCAGGGTGGGCAGGTCAAAGGTGGTGACGTTCAGGGCGAGTAGTTGAGAGTGTACAGGAAGAGTGTACAGAGAGTGTACAGAGTTGTACAGGAAGGAATGGTGATAATGCAGGGAGGGGGGAACAGCCTTAGGAGGTTAGGCCCCGAGCAGACGGTGGGCAAGGTGATGGAGTGCCTTAAGGATATAAAGAAGGACAGGAAAGAAAGTACGAGGGCCTGTGGTGGGAATCATGAGGCGACCTCGGGAAAATGCAGGGTATGAGGAAATGAGACGCGACACAAACAAGCGACTCCAAGAGGAGGTTGTAAAAATGAAAGTGGAGTGCAGTAAGGATCCAGGGGACTATGAAGTAAGCTTCATAGACCTGGACGGTGCACTCCCACAGGAGGTCTTTGAGGGAGACAAAGTGCACCTAAACTGGGAAGGAGAGAGGCGGATGTGCGGGAGAATGCTTGAGTGGATACGCGCGACTGAGAGACTCTGCAAGTTGAGGGAAAAGAGGGTGACAAATGCGAATGAGTGACTGTTGACAACAAAAGGGAATGTGAGGTTGGGCTGTGTGAATGTTATAGGATGGAATGTTGAAAAAATGGAAGACCTCAGCAAGGAAATGAATGAATGGAACATTGACGTAGTTGGAGTGACAGAAACACAAATGAGAGAGAGAATTGAACTTAGATCTGAGACTTACAGTATGATCGGCAAGGGCAGAAGTAAGCAGCAGAAGAAGGGTGGCGGAGTGGGAGTACTTGTGAGGCAGGAAGCAGGTATAGATAGATGTAGAGGAGCTAGATGTAGGAGGGTGTGAAATGGGTGAGGATATTATGGCAGTACGTCTGGAATATAAGGTGCGAAAGGGAAGAGAAAGGATCTTGGTGATAGTGTGCTACATGACAGTGGAAGGAACAGGAGCGAGAGCCAAGAATGAAAGGAAGTATAGAATTGTGCAAAGGTTTGTAGAACAGAATAGAAGTGAAAATGTGATTGTGATGGGAGACATGAATGGTCACATTGGTGTGTTAGGAGAGGAAGTAAATGGAAATGGCCAATTGCTGCTTGACTTTGCAGAGTAGAATGAATTATAAATTTTGAATGTGACCCTGGCTGAAGGAAGAGTGACCTGGAGTGGAAGGGAGAATGAATCTGCCATTGACTTTATGTTAGTGAACCGGAAGACTAGAGAACGGGTGAGAAGTATATGGGTGGATGAGGAAAGGACAATCGACGTAGCGAGTGACCATAACGTCATGGTAATGGAGTATGAGTGTTTGAAGGAAAAAAGAGTGAACGTGAAAGAGGAGAGGAATGGACGTTGGAAACTTAGAGATGCAGACTGGGATTATTTCAGAGAAGTGGTGAGTAATGAGGACTGGAAGCTGGGAGAGAATGGTTTGAGGGCTGAGAGAGGTGTGGATGAGATGAATGAGAGATTGTTAAGGAAGCTTAAAGTAATCGTCCAGACCCAAATTTTTTTTGCCGAATTATCTTGAATGTACATTCAAAACACCTATTCCACCAAAAATAATTGATTTCCAGGCCTTATTTCCGTAAAAACACGACTTTTGTAAAAAGCACGCGAAAAAAAAAATCTTCCCTCCAACAGGGCTACGACTGTTATTGATGACGTCAGAACAGGGACGCCCGCAGACACTCTGTCTGACACCTGTCTGCAAATGTTATGATAAGCGATTGTACTTCGGTGTCAGACAGTGAATCTGTCGCTGTGACATCTAGAGAACGATGCTCAATCTGACACCGAAAGAAATCACGCTGGTCGCGTATACTATGAGGAAAACGAACCTCAGATTGTCATGGAATCCTATGTTTGAGCCCGAGTACGAGGTGGATGAACAGGTGTTAGCAGAGCCTGAGGTTCAGCAGGAGGACCTGGCACTTCTCCAAAACATGGATTGGTAAATAAGGTTAAACCATGTGTGTATGGAAATCACAATGAAGGTACTGTCGAGAAAATCCTATGGTTAGTTTTGGAGCTACAGTCAAACGTCATTACTCGGAAACCACATACTAGCATTAACTACAGCATAGAGTTGGAAAATATGCGGGCGGGAAGGCAGAAAGTGTGACAGCCACACCAACACAGGGTCTCTCACCGCAGGGCACGCCCACTCCACAACTGGTTTACTTGGTCTTGTTAAGAGGCAAAGCCTCACAGTCGTGGTGGTCCACCGCTGCTGCCAGTCCTGGCGTCCCTGTCTAACAGGGCCACCTGGTCTGGTATAGTGTTGGACTGAGTCAGTCTTACGGGGGGGCGCCGTTTCTCAACACAACTGCTCGCTCCAACACACTATAGGCGTGTATCACCCTACACACGCCACTCCTTTCCGTGTACAAACTTTTCTCGAAAGGCACAGCTATCTTGCTGCACCCATAAAGGATGCATGCATGTGGCATATAGCAAAAGAAATCTATCAGAAACACCCAAATATCTTCAAGTACTATATTTATCTCTGTGTTTACGTGCCTCTCTGATCAGCGCGGGAAGATGAGCCTCCCTGATGGTACGTCACCGAGCCTGAGCCTGAGCGTCTGCAAACCTTGAGAGCGTTTTGAAAACTCGGGGAATTTGCAGATTTTGATTGCGGATTATTTGAAAACGGCTGACTGGATACAAAAAGTGACGACGTGTTGTTGATATACTCGTTAATGGCTATGATTTGAATGCATTAAATCAGGAATGATGAAATGGTCTGGACGATTACTTTAACAAAGTGGCAGAAGAGAGCATAGGCAGAACAAGAAAGAGAGCAAATGGCAGGACAAGAAAGAGTTGGTGGAACAATGAGATCGACAAGGCCAGGAAAGAAAGGAAACAGTCAAATAGGAAGTGTAGGAGTCTGAGAAAGAATAGGTCAAACAGTGAAGCTGAAAGAATAGAGTATGAAAGGGCATGGGAAGAGTATAAGAGTAAGCAAAAGGAGGTGAAATGCTTGGTGAGGAAGGCAAGAGTGAATGAAGAGAGAAAAGTGATCAGAGAACTTAGGGAAAAAGGTGAGGAAGGAGGAAGGAATGGTATAAGTTCTTGAGAGGAGAAGAGAGTAAGCATACAGGAAATGTAGAAGAACTAGTGGTGAATGGCAGGTCACTAGGGGAGAAAAAGGAAATGGTCAGAGCTGTAGAAGACTTCTGGAAAGATATTGGAGGTGTGAATGAGCCTGATAGTGACTTAGGGAACGTCACCTTAGGGAGGAAAATAGAGGAAATGATGGATGAAGAAATTAGAATGGATGAGATGAAGGGTATGTAAGAAAAACTGAAAAATGGAAAGGCCCCTGGAATGGACGGTATCCCGAATGAATTGTATAGAGAGGGAGGTGAGGGAGTAATTGAGGGAATGCATGAGTTGTTTGGACATATATGGAGAGAGGAAAGGGTGCCTGGTGCCTGGAATGACAGTAGAGTGACCCTCATACATAAGGGAGGACACAAGAGTAGGAAGGAGATTAAAAATTACAGGCCAATAGCGGTATGTGACACGGTATGTAAGCTTTTCTGTGGTGTACTGAATGAAAGACTAGGTGAAGTTGTGGAAAGAAATAAGGTGATGGGTGAAGAGCAGAATGGATTCAGAAAAGACAGAAGAGGTGAGGACAATATGTTTGTAATGAATGAAGTGATTGAGAGAACAAGGAAGGAGGGAAGAAAGAAATATCTAGCCTTTCTAGATATTGAGAAAGCGTATGACAGAGTGGATAGGAGAATGTTATGTAAGGTATTGGAGACGATTGGCATGAGTGAGAAGGTTGTTAAAATAATAAGCAGTATGTATGAGAACGCACAGGCCAAGTTCAGTATGGGTGACCTCGAGACTGGATGGGTGAATAGTAAGAGAGGAGTAAGACAGGGCTGTGTCCTTTCTCCTCTACTTTTTGGATTATATGTTGAGGAAATGGCAGTGAGAGTGAAGCGTACAGGTCTGGGTGTGAAAATTGGAGATGAAGTGTTGAGTTGTACTGATGTATGCAGATGATGTGGTGATCCTTAGTGAAAACCACAATGAGCTACAAGAGATGCTGAATGCTGTGACTGAGTATGGAAGGGACTTCAACGTTAGGCTCAGTAAGGAGAAGAGTCAAGTGTTGGTGGTGAATGGGGATGACTCTGATGATGACAGGATTTGGATGGTGGGTGGGAATGAAATAAAGAGAACGAAAGAGTACAAGTATCTGGGTATTTGATTGGATGATAAAGGCTATGAGAAAACTAAACATGAGAGGATAGCTAGAGCCAACCAGTGGGTTGGAAGGCTAGGCAGTGTGGCAAGATGTCGGGCCAACAAGTATGAAGTGGTGAGAGGACTATGGAAGGGTGTGGCAGTCCCTAGCATTATGTATGGCCTGGAAACAATGGTGTGGTCTAGGAAGGAGTTGGACAGATTGGAAGTAACACAGAACAAAGCAGGCAGAATAGCATTAGGAGCCAATAGGTATGGGGCAGTGGAAGCGATTAGAGGAGACATGGGATGGAGCACGTTCAGAGAGAGGATAGCAAAGGCAGGACTGAGGTACAGAGCTAGATTGCAACGAATGGATGACAGCAAATGGGCAAGCAAGGTTTGGGACTGGAATATGTATGGGAAGTGGATGAAAGACTCAGTAAAAGTGGAAAGATGGACAGGTGAACTGGGAATGTTTGTGACAGGAGTGATGAGACATGGGAGTATGGCTGTATGCAAAAAGGAAATAAATAGGAGAGTGGAAGAGAAAGGGAAAGAAGAATGGCTGAGGGGAATGAGTGAGAAATCAACACTGGAATGGTACAGGAGAAAGGACCAGTCACGGTATGAAAGGTTCTATGATGGTGGCTATGGAGGGGACCTACTCTTCAGAGCCAAGACAAAGTCGCTGGAAGTAAATAGTCGTATGTACAGATGGAAGAATGATGGCAGCAAGGTGTGTGTGATGTGTGTGACAGGAGTGGATGAAACCGTGGAGCACTTGATGCTGGAATGTGAACGGTATGAGTATGCTAGAACAAAGACGTTGGAGGTAGTGGTAGGAGAGGTCGGAGTGGAAGAATGGCGAGAGATGAGAGACAGTGAGTGACAGAGAGTGGAGATGGAGTACCTGCTGGGGTTGTGTGCTGAGTGGAGGAGTGACAGTCGTGTGATTGAGAGTGTAAAAGAATTCTTGGAGAACTCTTGGAGAGCACGTAGGAGAGAGCATGAGAGGCAGGGGGCCCCTCAGTGATGGGGGACCCCGTATGAATGTGATGCAGAGAGAGGAAGGAGGGGAAAAAGAAATCCCTAGTTTTGCTTCCCCCTTTTGCTTCTCTCCCAACAGATTACGTGTGTGGGAGAACGCCGGACCAAAGGCTTCACTGACAGCATCTGTTGGGTGACTCCCAAATCAAGATCAAGATCAAGATCAAGATCAAGGCAGTCTGTTAGATGTGGTGAATGAGTATGGGAGAGACTTTGGAGTAAAATTTAGCCGTGAGAAAAGTAAGGTGATGATAGTAAATATAACAGAGGATGACAGAAACGCTACATGGAGACTGGGAGAAAATGAATTAGAACAAACTAGTGAATACAAGTACCTAGGGATGTGCATTAGTTCCAATGGATGTGGAAAAGCAAAGGCTGAAAAGATCAGCCAGGCCAATCAGTGGGTTGGTCGACTTGGGAGTGTGGCAAGGATGAGGGCAAGCAAGTATGATGTGTTGAGGGAAGTGTGGAAAAGTGTGGCTGTCCCAAGCATTATGTATGGTATGGAGGTGATTGCATGGAATGAGAGTGAAATAGAGATATTGGAAGTGGGACAAAATAAAGTAGCAAGAATGGCACTGAATGCACCCAGATATGCAGCGACTGAAGGTTTAAGAGGTGACATGGGATGGAGTACATTTAGGGAGAGACATTCGAAAGCAACACTCAGGTATAAGATCAGACTGGAACGAATGGAGGACACAAGATTGCCACGAAAAGTTTATTTGTGGAGTGAATGTAGTAGTAAATGGGGGAAGGCGATGCCAAAAAAATGGTAGAAAGAAGTGGATTGCGATTTTGGTGGATGTATCAACTGATAGATGGAAGACCGAATGTAATTGAATGGAAGATGTTGAATGGTGATGAAGAAGGCCTTGAGTGGGATGTGAGAAAGTGGAAAACTGAGATCGATAGAGTAGTGAAGTATGTGGGGCTGAGTAAGTGGAAAAATGAGATGGAGCAAAAGAAAACACTAGAATGGTATAAGGAGAAAGAGGCACCAGCGTATGAAAGTGTGTATGATGGAACCCGGGGTGGCGACCTTCTCTTCCAAGCCAGAACACAGTGCTTAGATGTCAATGCAAGGAACTATAGATGGTCCGAGTCAGGCAGCAAAGTGTGCCAGATGTGTGACATGGGTGAGGATGAAACAGTGGAACATGTGATACTAGAATGTGAGAAGTATAGCGGGGAGAGAATGGAAATGATGCGGGTGGTTTTGACTGAAATGGGAGGTGACATGAACGAGGTGGTTGAAAGGACAGGAAGAGAATGGATGTTATTACTGCTGGGACTGTGTGGTGAGACAAGTGGACGGATGATTGAGACAGTGAAAGAGTTTTTGGAAAGAATGTGGTATATGAGAAATAGACAATAGACTCTACAGCCCTAAAACAAGAACAAGAACAAGACTACAGGTGCAGCCGGTTTAAAGGCCTGGCCTATGAAGAAAAGGCCACCTGTAACATCAAGATCAAGATCAAGTCGTCCACCCCACCCGACAACTCTCTGTCATCCGCCTCATTTGTGCCTTCCTGAAGAAGACAGGTCAGCTGCCACGTCTGTGTCTGTGTCACTCTGTGAAAGTATCACAGGACATCACCACTGACCTGGGCTCAGAGGATCCATCCAGGGAATCCACCCGGCCCAAATAAACAACAACAACAACATTTATTGCTGTTGACATGTAAGTTGCTTTGTATCTTTGTTACAGAGGCGCTGGGTTAGCTATTATTCCAGGTGAACACCAAACTTCCTTTGGTGGACGAAACTATTTTTTTCTGGTGAGTTTTGATGTGCTTTGAATAAATCTACTAACAGTTTCGGTATTATTCTAGTGTTTGCCCATACGCCCACACTGCCACAAAACAAGCTTGGGGACCGGGGACAATGCGGCATATTTGGCTGTGGTAGAAAATATGCGTCGCAACCACATAGTTTTTGAGTTAGGGGTGTTGAAAAAATTCCCTAGATCTAGGGAACATTCATTGGATTTCTTCTGAGTCCAGAGATGTGTTAACCTGACGATCCTCACAGAATGATGACCGAAGTGTCGAGAACCCCCCCAATACCCCGCTAGGAGGTTTGGTTAGATTTGTATTGGTTAGGTTGGATTTGGTTAGATTAGGTTAGGTTAGATTTGGTTAGGTTAGCTTATGTTAGATTTGGTGGTAATTATGGAGGAGAGTTTCACGTTCGTTTTCAGAGACACCAACTACTTTTTCTTGGCCTACAATAGGTGCTTGTTCTAATGGTGCTAGTTTTATTTTGCGCAAACCAAAAATACAAAAAGAAAAAAAAAAAAAAAAAATGAAACCTAACCTAACCTTCTGTTTTAATGAAACCTAACCTAACCTAACCTAACCCAACCTTACAGGTTTTAAAGAAACCTAACCTAACCTTAACCACAAAATATATTTTTTTTTTTTTTTTTTTATGTTTTGGGTTGCGCAAAATAAAACTAGCACCATTAGAACAAGCACCTATTGTAGGCCAAGAAAAAGTAGTTGGTGTCTCTGAAAACGAACGTGAAACTCTCCTCCATATTAACCAATTTGGTTAGGTTAGGTTAATTTTAGGCAAATTTCTCTAGATATAAGGCAATTATTCTAGATTTAGGGAATTTTATCCCCCCTGCACAACTCTTAAAGTACGTGTTTCCGACGCATAATTTGTTCCCCACCCGAAAACCTCGCATTCCCACAGGTCCCCAAACCTGCTTGGTGGAAGTGGGAGAGTATGGGCAAACACTAGAAATTTACCACCGTTTCTGTCGCAAATCACATTTTTTTTTTTGGCAACAAAAATGACAAAAAAACCAATTTGAACCTAATCAAACCTATACCTAACCTTTACCTAACATAACCTATATCAAACCTAACCTATATCATCAACATAACCTATACCTAGCCTAACCTATACCTAACCTAACCTTTACCCAGTGGCGGCTCGTGATCAAATAAAAGGGGGGGCTTCACACAACAGTAGGATACATAAATTTTACCTCTCAGATATGAGTTGTAGTTGATGTTCACGGATTTCAGGGCATGGTAGTAGTGGTGGTGGTAGAAAGGATGGTGGGGGTAGTAGTGGTGGTGGTAGAAGGGATGGTGGGGGTGGTAGTGTTGTCAGTAGAGGGGATGGCTGAGGTGGTGATGGTAGAATTACAGTATTACTTGAAAATAAAGTCAGTACCGCTTGATTTTGCCGCTGCCCGCCGTCACTATGCACACCGTCTACACGCACTGGCTGGGGACGAGACTAAAAGCTGCACGGCTGCAGCTCTTGGCGTTCATAAGGGGCGCGGCGGCAGCACAGACATGAATCGTACAGCAAATATGAGAGTAACTTACATTTAGGTCTGGTTTTAATGAAAACTCACTTAGTAACGTATTGAAAATAACCTATAATGACTTTTTATTATGATATATTTGTTTGTAGTGTATCAATTCTGCTGTGTCTCTAAAGACATCATACACCTGGCAGTGATTGTCTGGGGGTGCTGCAGCTCCGCAGCCCTATGCCACGAGCCGCCACTGCCTTTACCTAACCTAACCTTTACCTAAAAGAAAAAAAAGAAAAAAAGCGACAGAAACGGTTAGCAGATGCAATCAAAACACATCAAAACTCACCAGAAAAAAATAGCTTCGTCCACCAAAGTTAATTCGGTGTTCATCTGGAATAATACCCAGGGTTATAATGGACGAGAACTGCGCGGTCCTTTTCTGAGACACTGACTACTGTAGATAACACTAAAGTCGCCAGGACAACGTTTCTTTTTTTATTTACAGATGTCTGGTAGCTTTAATACTTACATTGGTAAATTTTTACACTAGGACCGAAATTCCCTACACAATTGGCAGTATGGTTTCTGTTTACCTTAATGGATTTTAAGAAACATTCTCTCTATGAGCTTCCGTCGCAAATCACTACTTACTGAGATATAAGATGTTTTTAGTAGGTAGGAGTGTATAAGAAATATGCAAATTAAACTAACCTAACCCCACCTATTGTCCCACGAACCTAACCTAACCCCACACTTTAACCTCCTAACTAAAGCCAAATCCTCATTAAAAAGTGTCAGCGGTTAGGGAAGAACAGAGGCGATGCAGATCACAAGAGGAAGAAGAGTAAAGCCGACGTAAACACTTTTCTCTCGTCTCCCTATAAGCAACATGTCATTATCTACAAAAGTAATGATTTGCGACGGAAGCTCATAGAGAGAATGTTTCTTAGAATTCAATAAGGTAAACAGAAACCACACTCCCAATTGTGTAGGGAATTTCGGTCCTAGTTCAGTTCAGTTGTGGGTCGGGAGTCAGGCCTTTTTCAACGGCACTCCCTGACGTGTTTCTTCTTGCTGTCTGGGTCTTTAATTTGTTTTCTTCTCTTATTCTATCGTATTAGTTTCTTTCTTTTTCTTTCTTCTTATTTTCTCTGGTCATCCAAAAACTGTTGATTGTTCTTTTTGCTTCTTCCACATTCCCATCTCCGAACAAATACTCCCCCACTATATCCTCTTCCTTCTCTAAGTAAGGTTGTTGTAGCCTCACACTTTTCTTTCTTTCATTACTGTAGGCTGGGCACCATAGCAGAAAATGTTTTAAGTCCTCCTTTTCCGCCCCACATAAATCACAAGTTATTTCTTCTCCCCAGAACCTCCTTCTGTCGTTTAGTGGTAGGTTGTTTGTCCTGCACTTGAACAGTAGTTCTGAAGCTTGGTCATTGCTGTATATTTCTTCTTGGCCTCCTTTCTCTTTTCTCCATTTTCTATATATTTTCAAACTTGTTTTTTCATTCATTTCATTCACCCATTCTCTTGTGTCCAACTCTCTCATTTTTTTCCTTATACTCTCCTTTGTCTCACACCTCACACCCTGGTTCATAAATGTGTAGTGTAAAATAATACCCTTACATTTCTACATTCATGATTGCAGGAAAGTTAGAAGGGGCTATCTGGAGAATGTGTAATTTTGTGTCTTCATCTGTGTCATATTATGGCTATAACGGACTACACTAAGATCGCCTGCTAGTGTTTATGTTCTGAGTGTCCTCCCGCCGTCGTCGTAACCCGGAAAAAAACGAATAAGGAAATTTGAAACCGTATATACTTGCAGATACAAAGCATAAAACAACACTGAAACAGGTAGATTATACAGTCATGATATAAACTCCTGTGTATCATCTTCAGTGGCACATAGAAATCAGTAGGGACGCTATAATTCGTAATATATGGCGCCGGCGACATCAGTGCATGTGGCGACTATAGTGTTGTAACGAAGCGAGGGGGAGGGGGGCAATCCACTCCTCAGCTCCATCAGAAAACTAACGGCTCGGGGCCTTGAGGGGAAACGGGAAGGTCTGTAAGGAAACCCTTTTGCTGCTGTGCACGGCTTTTATTTTTCCCCTATTACTACCCACTGTACAGAGTCACTTGTCTCTCACGTAAGGCACACAGGCCAACGCAACTCTCACACGAGTCACTCTCTCACGGGGGCGCCGCAGGCCAACGCTGATGAGTCACTGTCTCTTACTTGGGCGCCGCTTGGCCAACACACCCGCGAGTCACTGTCTCACACGGGAGGGGAGGGGGGGGAGCACACAGGCCAACACCCACGAATCACTGTCTCACACGGGTCTCCGCCCTTGCCCAGCACACCCGCGTGTCCCTACCCGCTGCCGTCACCCAACCCAATTGGCTGGCCCGCTCTACACACGCTGTTGCCTCAACACACTACATTAATATCTCTTGCACAACTGTTTTTCCCAACACACTGGCTGGCTCTGCCGCCCCAACACAACGCAGGCTGGCTCTGCCGCCCCAACTCGCTGTCCCATGCACCCGTGAACACAGTCTCTCCCTCCCAACACGCGCCCTGTGTCTTTCACAGGGCGCCGCTCTTCTAGTCCGTGACCCTACTCCACAGTCGCCGCCACTGAGTAACAAGGCCACGATGTGCCACCAGGGCCACTCTCGTCCCCCTTCCCAACAGAGGGGGGAAGCGCGGCGCGGTTAGCGGGGCGCAGCGGACACGGTAATCCCAGGCAGGAGAGCTTCCTTCCACCCGCCGTGGCTATGATTCTTCCTCTCCCCAACACACTACCAGGCGATCCCCACGTCGCTTCTCCACCATTCCTTACGCCAATGGGAGAAAAATACGTGGCAGCTCGACCCGTGGTTCGGACCACCCCCGGCGAGGCCCCAGAGGTAGAGACGAAGGACCCTTGCCTTGTCCGCCGGTACCGGTGAAAAAGGCCCTTCGTAACAGTGTTATCTACGGTAGTTTTACCTTAGTATTTTGGTACTTGCAACCGAAAGTAGTAATTTACCTTTACCTTGCCTAAAATGAGTACTTTTTCAGATGGAGCTACACTAAAACCTTATAACTCGGCACAATAGGGGCTCTGGCCTTGCCGAGTTATGCAAATGCCTTCCTGATATGAGTAAAAATTAAAAAAATTCAGAAATTATTTATTTTGCAGTTATCCCCTATTTACTCCCACTTTAGGTTAGGCTACACAACCAGTGTCCAGTTTAGGTTAGTGAACTAGCGAGGGTCTGGGGAGACGTAGCCCCATCAGTTATATTAGGTTACGTAACCAATTTCCATATACAGGGAGGTCCCGTTATACGAGCATTCGGTATACGAGAATCCGATGATACGAGAGGTGTAAATTAGGGTCTATTTTCAATATACGAGATCGAAAATCCAATGATACGACATTCAAACTGGGTGAGTAAAAATTTTCAAGTACAAAATGCGCGCCCCACCCCTCCCTGGCGGACAAAGGGGGATTTGGTTGACCCCAGTGAGGTCTCCCCTAGCAAGCCATGACCTGAAGGGTAATTAAGCATATGGTGCGGCCTGACATTTAGGGGTAATTAGCAGGTGTGCGGCCCCAACCTTGGGACCGCAGTCAGGTCACCCCTAGCAAGGCATGACCTGAAGGGTAATTAAGCATATGGCGCGGCCTGACCTTCAGGGGTAATTAGCAGGTGTGGGGCCCCAACCTTGGGACCACTACACTACCTTCTCTTGTATCACACGGTGTCCCCTACATTACAACGTCTTTTTTGCTTGTTATGCATGTTTTATGTTTAATTAATGTGCAGTTATGTTATTTTGTGTGCTATTTTCTGTTTCAGAATGCTTTTTCTACCGAATAGGTAGTACAGTGTGGGTAATATAGACGCTGTGTGTTTGTTGTGTTTGCTATAGTTTATTTTAGCTTGAAAAACGTCTTTTTTTTTATTTTTTTTATTTTTTTATTGATGGGGTCCTGGAACCAAACCTACATTTTACCATTAGTTATGTGTTTCGTTATACGAGATTTCGCTTTACGAGTATGCCAGGTGGAACCTAACTGCTCGTATCTTCGGGACCTCCCTGTATTGTTTAAAACTGCAGTTTTACCGTTGTAAAGATTTAACTAGGGAATTTCCCAGGAATTGGTAAGTTCCCTA
>JACEEZ010002494.1:0-61192 GCA_016584305.1 Chionoecetes opilio | reverse complement strand
CTTTTTGTTAGCCGGGGGTTTGTGACCCCCCTTGGGTACCGGGTGTTAGCCGGGTTTTGTGACCCCCTCCCGGGGGTGCTGGCTTCCCCAACCAGAGGGGAGGAAGACCTACGAAGCACTCCAAGGCGGAAGAGGTAGGGTCCACGAAGAAAAAACCCTTTGGGTGGAGCCCTTGGCCAGCCCTTCCTTTGTGTGCCCCTGGCGTGAGTGGGGAGGAAAGGGGGGGGTTTTTAGGTGGTGTTGCTGGGAGTGGTGGTGAGGTGGTGTTGCGGGATTTGTGGTGAGTGGTGTTGCGGGGAGTGGTTTGGTGAGGGGGGTGTTGCTTGAGGGGTTTTTTCGGGAGGGGTGGGAGGGGGTGTTGCTGGATGGTGGGAGGTGGGTGTTGCGGAATGGGTTGCTGTTGGTGGTGAGGCGGGTTTTGGGAAATGTCCCGGGGGCTGGGCCCGTGATGCTTGTGTGCCGTTCTTTAGCGGCCAATCCGGGGTACCTGCTCTGCGTGTACAAGTGCAGTGCCCCACACGCGGGGTGGTTTTTAATCACCTAATTTTCCCTTTCTATCATAGGGATATTTCTGCCCCCCACAACACCACCCACAGGTAAATAACAAAAGGGGGGGCCGGGGGGGGGCTAAGGCTACGTAATAAATCCCCAGGTTAGGTTAGGGGGAACTAGCGGGGGGTCTGGGGGGGGAAATTCCCCTAGTAGGTTGGGGTTACGTAAAAGTTAAAATTCTTCCCGTTTGAAACACTAAGTCGCAGGAAAACGTTTTTTTCGATGTACAGGTTAAACCCCCAGGCTGTCCCCCCTCCCCTAAAAACAAAATTTGAGTCCCAAATTTTTTTTGACACTCGCCCCAAAAATTTTGGCACTCAAACATTTTTGGGTTTTTTTGGGCCTCAAAAATTTTTGGGACTGAACATTTTTTGGACTACATTTTTTTGCACTCAAAATGTTTGGGGACTACTTTTTTTTGTCCTTTTTGTTAGCGATTGAGGGGGAGGACAGCCTGGGGGGGACTAAAAGTAGTACCCAGGGAGGCATCACCTTGATGTGTTTTATGCTTGTTCCAGTACATTCCTGGCCTGAGGTGGACACCAGTTTGCGGCGCCGCAAAACTGAGTGAAGTGTTCACCGTCCTGTGCAGAGTGTGAGGGCAGTGCGTGGCTCTCTGTGTCCTGACTGTCACCACTGTTGTAGGTGCTGAGGTCACAGTCCAAGCCGGCTGTTGTGCTGGCGGGAGTCTTGTTTCGGTGGAGGCTGTGGGGTCGGCAGCAGCATGAGTGGCCGGGAGCAGCAGGATAAAGTCTGCCTCAGGGGTGGGGAGGCACAGGTATGATGGCAAGAATCACCTGGAGGCAGGCAGCCTCAGGCCACAAGGCAACAGTGAGCTGAAGTGCCAGCAGTGTGACAAAACATTCAAATACAAGAGTCTGCTTGAGAAACATTCCGTGACACACAGTGGTGTCAAGAATTATGAATGTTTAGAGTGTGGGAAAAGATATACTCAAAAGAGTCACCTCACCACACACACCCTGACACACAGTGGTGTTAAGAATTATGAATGCTTAGAGTGTGGGAAAAGATTTACTCAAAGGAGTTCCCTCACCAAACACCACACCCTGACACACAGTGGTGTTAAGAATTCTGAATGTTTAGAGTGTGGGAAAAAATTTACTACAAAGAGTGACCTCACCACACACACCCTGACACACAGTGGTGTTAAGAATTATGAATGTTTAGAGTGTGGGAAAAAATTTACTTCAAAGGGTAACCTCATCACACACACCCTGACACACAGTGGTGTTAAGAATTATGAATGCCTCGAATGTTGGAAAAGATTTACTACAAAGAGTCACCTCACCGAACACACCCTGACACACAGTGGTGTTAAGAATTATGAATGTTTAGAGTGTGGGAAAATGTTCACTCAAAAGTCTTCCCTCAATACACACACCCTGAAACACAGTGGTGTTAAAAATCTTGAATGTTTAGAGTGTAGGAAAAGGTTTTATACCAGTAATGAACTCAACAGACACACCTTTAGACACACTGGTTTGCGGGATTTCAAGTGTGATATTTGTAGCAAGTGTTTCAAGACAAAGCCTGATATTGCCCAGCACATGAAGATCCACTTTTGAGGTGGTGTGTTGTGTGGACAAGTGTGGTTGTACCCGTGCCTGTGGGAGTGTGTCCTGTGTGGCAATGGGTGGTGGTGGTGGGCAGTGTGTTACGTGTGTGGTGGCAGCCGTGCCCTTGTGTTCTGTGAGGGAGTAATGGCCCCAGCAGTTGTTGGGTTGGCAGTGCAGGTGTGACTTTCTATAAATGTATCCAGGGTTTTAACCCCTTCACGCCCAGATCTTACCTTTGCTATATAAATGTATCTGTAGTTAGCCTTAAAGTTACGAAAAGTTACTTAATATACCAAATTAACTAGTGGACAAGGATACTAAACAGGTCATATCTATAAAATATTGCTTATATTCACTAAAAATCGTCTAATGGTACGTGAGAGTTTCGTTCTGACACCCGGGGGTGGAAGGACAGGGTCTTGGTTTGATCCTTATGTTTCCACATCTTTTAACACATGGAGTAACGCTAAGAATAACGCAAAAAGAAAGAACAGAGTCCCTTAAAGTGCTGGAAAGACATAGGAAGTCCCAAAAGCTAAACATAGAAAAACAAGAGAAAGGTGACTCGTAAGAACGTAAACAATGCCGGACACAGTGCCGATTTTCCGCCGAGGAACTCCAAGTCAAAAGAAAGCAGCGATGCAAAAGGTGTAACCTTTTTTAGGCCAATAGACAGTAAGAAGTGGTGTCAAGAGTGCAATGAAGAGCTAACATAGAAACTTATGACCAGTGTGTTAAGTGTAATATAAAAGTGACTGCAAATGATAACCTCTGCAATGTGTAACTGCCTAGGCTGGTACCATGGCAGGCTGTGATCAAGTAGATCTGGATGACTATAAAGTCTTTATGAAGCCTAAATAATATGGTGCTGCAGGTCCTGCTCAAAAGGGATTTTGAGAGAAAGGCTTCAACTCTTCAAAGAAATGCGGAAAGATAACAAAGAGCTGAAGGCAAGCCTGGCGAAACATGAAGAAGACTGCAAAAATTAGAAGAAAACCCAGGATATAGTAAGCACACTTAAAACCCAGATCATGGAGGAGCTGAAAGAAGGAGAGGATAGAAATAGAAAGGAAAAATCCTTGTTCTCTACAGATTAAAAGAAAAGAACACAGAAGAAAACCACAAGGGCGAATGATGTGGAGACTTGCACCAAATCTTCACAGAGGTCCTGGAGGTGAGAGATGTTGAAATCAGAGACAAGGAGACTGGGAACCCAAACCAGAGGTAAGGACAGACCATCCTAGTTAAACTCAGAGAGACTTCCAGTAAATTCAGTATTTTAAAACAGGCCAAAAAACTGAGGAATCCCCAGAGATGAAGACATAAAATTTCCATACTATATCAAGTGATATGACAAAGTCACAGAGAGAAAAAGCTTCCCAAAAGCTTAGAATGGAATTGAAAAGACAAGGAGGACCAAGGAGACTTTACTTGGTAAAATTGATTACAGGAAAGGAATGCTTCAAAAAAGAGAGAAACCGACCAATTACGCCAGGAAAATTGACAAGTGCAAAAACTTACATACATACTACTAAATGTAAAAGGGGTTTAAAACAAACTTTAAAAGATTTGAATTAGAAAAACTTAATAAACAAAAAATACGATATTTTAATGTCCTTACAGAAACTCAAGAAAATTTACAGCAAAATAGATTTTTGAACAATTTGAGACCCTAAGCTCCTATAGAGAGATGAATGATAAAAAAAGGAGGAGGTTTGAAATTAGTATATAGAAAGATAGCGTCAAGATGGAAAAGATGACACAAGGGACAAAAATGTATTAAAATGGGGAAAATTTAAGATAGGAGCAATGGACGTGTGCCTCGTACTAGTATATTTTTCATGCAAAAATGCCCAGGGGAAATGTGAATATCAAAAAGGAAATTATAGATATAGCAAACAGAATCCATAACAAACATGTGATAATCCTAGTTGACTTTAACAGTCATCTTGGATTCTTAGGACCACAACCGCTGAATAAAAATGGAGAAATTCACAATAGAGATGGAGAAGAACTTGACTATACTATTCTAAATGGAACAATGGAATTTTCCCGGAGGTGGATGACAAGATGTCAAAATGGTATACAAAGTGCAATAGATCTAGCTTTGGGTAAATCATAAGTACATGACCCGATTCATAAACATGAAAATAGACAAAAATAAAGAACTTTACGACCTTTCCGACCACAACCTGCTGGAAATTAACTTCAAAATAAACATTGGACAACAACAGAAATTTTCAAGATGAAAATTCAATAAATATTACAGTCACAAGCTTCAAAGAGGAACACTGCGAAGAATATATTAAAGAAGTTGAAACACGACTAACATATCCGAATAACCCAATAACTAATATAAAAGACTTGGAAGAAATCATGCACCAGTCAGCGCAAAAAAACCTAACAAAGACATCCTTCAAGAGAACTACAAAAACACGCCAAGAGACCGAGCCCATCTGGATAACAAACAACATAAAGCAAGGGAAAAAAGAAAAGGAAGGAATTTAATAGACAGGGAAGGAGAGCTACAACACAAGAAGAAAGGAGAGACTAAAGCAAATGTATACAAAACAGAAGCTACAAGTTAAAAAGGAAATTAAAATTGCAATAGCAAAACATGAAAGAATAATTACTGAAAAGATTAAACAAGACAAACATTCAAATAAGAAACTGGAAGCAAATAAATTACTTAAGAGGAATGAAAATACAAAGAAATATGTGACTCTTTATGAAAATACAATAGAGATTCCAAAGGAAGAGATCAAGACCAAGCTCCACCATTACGTACTGGAAGGAGTGTACCAAAAGCAGCCAAACAGAATAACGAAACGTGGAACCTAAATGAACGACAAAACTACGTGACGAGTTTTTACCAAACAGACACGGTTACAGTACAAACTGCTCATAAAATGAACGACAAATAAGTCTGGGCCCAAAACACCTTCTAGAACATTATGATACAATATCAGCCCAACCACTGCAAAGGATCACTAACATGGAACAACCAAACTTTCAAGACAATTTAGATACAAACATGCTCTCAAGGCAATAAAAAACAAAAAAAGCTAAGACAGGACCAGATGCTATGAGAGGAGAACTTTTTTAAAACCCTGGCAGACAGTAAAATCTTTACGACACACCATCAAAACATGTTTTGAAAAAACATATTAACAAGTGGAACTGTACCTCAAAAAATGGAAATTATCAAAAACATAATGATAGACAAAAAGAACAAACCTACTAAGTGATCTACCACCCATCGCCCTGCTCAACTCTTCCTACAAATTGTTCATGGCCATACTGAGAAGCAAAATAGACAATCACATGCACAAAAAATCAACAAGATAATGAGCTACAAGCTGGATTTACAAAGAAAAGACGCATCGAAGACAACCTGTTTCTTTTAAACTACTGCATCGAACAGTCTTTCAAATGAAGAGACCATTAATAACCATCGCTAAGATTTCAAGAAAGCCTTTGACAGTGTGAAAAGAAAGCCCCTAATAGAATGCCTAAAAAAGTTCAGGATACATCCACACATAATTTTACGTCATAAGTGACATACCTAAATGACAAGACCATCCTGTATCTAAACAATGAGATCGTAACAACATGGATGTCCACCAGCGGAATAAGGCAAGGCTGCAATGGTTCAACATCACTGTTTTTTAATGATAACATATATCATCATCCTACACCTAACCAAACAAATATTGGATTCAAAGATGAGATATGCTTTATCCCTGCATTGTTTTTATGCAGATGAAAGGGCCTTATTTTAGCACAAAGTGAGTCAGATGCCCTAAACATGACATTGACACTCATCGAAGCACAAGAGCAAGTGGCATGGAGATGAATAAAGACAAAAGCCATATACTGATTTAAACCATGAAACAACTCTTGATAATCTCTGTGATAAACAAAATAACAAAGGAAATAAAATACTTGGGGGATAAATATCACCAACAAAAGAAGATGCTTTGATCAATTCAAAAAAAGAAACCCTAAAGGAAGCCCATAGGTTAGCAATGTAACAGCAGCAGTAGTGGCAAAAAGCACCAACAGGGTCCTCATTGGGAAAACATACTGGAAACAAGTGGTGTTAACCAAGCTTCTCTACTGTCAAGGCATCATACCATACAACAGTAACAACCTAGAAAAACTCCAAAAAACAGAGAACAAAGCTTTCAGAACAAATACTACGAGCCCCCAAATACCCCACCAAAACAGTTTCCTTAAAGGAAGAAATTGGATCCATCTTTGATGAAAAACCAGAGATGGCCCAAAAACTAAACTCTCATACATAAGATACATTATGGCCCACTCCACAAATGATCTACTGAAACGATGCTTGCTACAAGACTAGAAAATGGGAAAGATTACTGGACCAAAACAGTCAAAAGTTATTTAAAAGAGGCTTAATACCAACATATACCAACTTGTATGAAAAACACAACAAGAAATAACTGACAAATTTTAAAAGAAACATGATACCAAGAAATGGAAAGCAGAACTTTTTGAAAAAAGAGACACTTAGACTTTACAGAACATACAAACACACATCAAAGAAATAGACTTTTATGATAATGATGAATCCACTACAATTTTGATAAAGAAATGCAGAAACAACACAAATGAAACTAAACTACAGGAACAGACACAACCCACGGGAACACAGCATGCACGACATGTAACACTGGACAGGATGAAACTTTAGAACACTTCCTATTAAAACGCGAGGAATATAAAGACATCAGGGAAAACTTAAAATTTCTACAAGACAAACACACTGACAAATGATGTAAAACTTGCAACTTTTTACTCCTAGCAGATAACAGGATCAGATGGGAGAAACAAACTTTGTTACTGATGTGGAAAACAAGGAAACAGCAAGAACATTGATTAGCAAAAAAACCAAGACATTTCAAAATAACATTTACAATATAAGCACAAAACGGGGTGATCAAGCAAAAAACACCACAACACTTCAAGAATCAGAATAAAATCACCGATACCAAGGTGTTACCCCCACACTTCATCCACTTCATCGACCCAAATTACAATGGAAATTACGTTCTGGGCCTCAAAACATTGCTTATAGTCACTACAAATCGTCTAAGGTACCCAAATTAAAAAATGGAAATTACATTCTGGTCTCAAAACATTGCTTATAGTCACTAAAAATCATCTAATGGTACCCAAATTACAATGGAAATTACGTTCTGGGTCTCAAAACATTGCTTTATAAGTCACTACAAATCGTCTAATGGTACCCAAATTACAATGAAATTACGGTTCGGGTCTCAAAAAATTGCTTATAGTCACTACAAATCGTCTAATGGTACCCAAATTACAATGGAAATTACGTTCTGGGTCTCAAAACATTGCTTATAGTCACTACAAATCGTCTAATGGTACCCAAATTACAATGGGAAATTACTTTTCTGGGTCTCAAAACATTGCTTATAGTCACTAAAATCGTCTAATGGTACCCAAATTACAATGGAAATTACGTTCTGGGCCTCAAAACATTGCTTATGTCACTACAAATCGTCTAATGGTCCCCAAAATTTTACAAGGGAAATTACGTTCTGGGCCTCAAAACATGCTTATAGTCACTACAAATCGTCTAATGGTACCCAAAAATTACAATGGAAATTACGTTTCTGGGCCTCAAGGGGTTAAAGGTTTCTCTGCTGATTTTTCATTATTTATTTTTCGTTATTTTCTTGTTTTACCCTGGCTAATTAATAGCATTTGAGAATTTTTCCTTCCTCTCCTTTATTATATCCCTTTATCCACTTAAAGAACATAATGGATGGCATTGCATGGGGACTGGCAATTAGCGGGAATATCTTGAACGACTTATAAACAAAATTATTTTTCAAACGGTTTCCGTTCCTATCAAAAAAAATTTTTTAAAATTAAACCCCGTTGTTTTTTTGTTTCCTCCCCAAAAATAACGTTCCTAAACCCGGTTTTAGAAAGAAATTAAAAACCCGGTTAAAACCCATTATTTTCAAACCATGTATTAAAAATGCTATTAGCCCAATAGATAATAATGCCTATCCATAACAAACATTAAAAGTTTGGAAAATTAAAGCCATACATTTCATGGTCCCACATGCAGTACCCAAACCCAAAATCAAACCCTTAGATGTCGTAAAAAACTTTTTAAATTATACGACAAAAAAAAAGGCAACACCTTTCCCTATACAATAAAAGGAAGCAAAATTGGAAGGAGTATGTCCCCTCATTTTCCGTAAAGTAAAAACAGAACCACAAAATTTATTTTAAAATTTTATATATGGAAAAAATATTTAATTTGAAATTTTCCCCCCAAAACCCCCCCTAATTAAAATAAGCCAGATTTAAATTGAAATCAATGATTACATGTGGTTCACCAAGGACTCAACTTAGGACACCCCCCAACCAACAAATTTTTTGGCGCAAAAGCTTTAAAGGCTATAAAAACATTTTAAAAAGTTTAAGCACATACTCACGATATTTTAAAATCCTTTTTTTGAATACTCCCCTGGTTTTTAAAATTCCAAGCATGTTCTTAAAACCAAACTGAAAAAAACCCCAAACCCTAAAGCATTGGCTACCGTAGAAAAACGGGTTAAGTTCCCGGGACAACTTTTTTTTTCTGGTACAAAACGTGGGGGGGCCCGTTAATCCCTTCCCCTTTTTCTTTTTCCAAAGGAGGACCATTTTTCCTTTTTGCCTAAAAACCTCCCCTGATAAAACCCCTATATCTCCATGGTCAAATCCTTCCCACTCTAATAACTTTGGGGGAATGCCTCGCACGCTTAAGCGGCTTTTCACACGAGGCTTTTTCGTCGGACTGTTTCGTCAAAACCAAAAAAAGGCTTTTGGCTTACCTTTTTTTGACAACCCATAAAAGCACACGGGGGGCCCAAAACCGCTTCCCCCAAACAATAACAAAAAAAAGTTTAAAAACCCATGCCAGGGGAGGGCCGGGTTTTGTTGTTAATTTTTTTAAACTTTAGGGGCATATATATACGTAGCTATGGTGATGAAAAGGGAGGAGGTGTTTGGTTAGAAGAGAAAGGGACTTTTTAAGACGCGTTCCCTGGGGCTTTTTAAAGGGGTTTTTAGTGGACGGGGAATTTGCGCGGGCCGATCGAAAAACCGCCGTTACCATTTAAACCCAGTTTTTTTTTTTTTTTAGTATAATGTGCGGGTATTAATCCTTTTCGCATGCGAAACCCTTTAAACCCTTATAAACTTTTGGAAGAAATTAAAAAGATTTTGTCTTTAAGGCATGGGACCCCAAAACCCCCGGGGCCTCCCCCCACCACCCCCATCCCCTTAGGGGTTAGGTTAAAGTTTCGGTTTATGAAAAAATTATTCTCGTAGGGGTTCGAAGGGGGTTTCGGAGCCCTCTCTTTCAAAACCTGCGGGGCGGGGAAACATTTCCCTTTTTGCTTTAAAAAATTCTGTCATTTCCCTTTTTTTGGTTTTCCCTGAGACATGACTATTTTTCCCTGGCCAAGTTTTACACCCCTTTTTTTTAAATTTGGGGAAATACATTGTTTAAAAAAAAAAAAGATGGAAACCAAGGTTTTGGGGGGAAAGAAAAAAAAAAATTTGGGAAAAATTTCTGGGTTTTCCCCAATATTTCCCCCCATTTCCCCCCAAAAACAATTTTGGGGCCCCCTTGGGGGAAAATTTGCGGGGTTTTCCCCCCGGGGTGGGAACAAAATTGGTGGGGAAACAACCAAAAAATTAAAGGTTTTTGTAAGGAGTAAAACCCCCTAGATCTAGGGTAATCCCTTATATTTTTTAGAGAAAATTTGGCCTAAACAAAAAATTTAATCCAAAAATCTAGGGGGGGGGTTTTCCCACCGATAACCTAATTTAAAAAACCAAATCAACCCTTTTAAGCAAAACCTAACAAAAATCAAAACCAAACCCCTAATAAAATTTCCAAACCCCAATACCTACCCCAAAATTTATAATTTTAAAAACCAAATCAAACCCTAACCCCCCCAAGCGGGGGGGGGGGCTTTTCCGGACATTTTTGGTCCTTCTTTCCCTGTGAGGTCCCCCCGGGTTTTTCAAACCCCCCTTCTGGACTAAAAAAGGGAAAACCCAAAATTAAAAATTTTTCCCAAAAATTCAAAAGGAATTTTATTTAAAACACCCCTAACTAAAAAAAACTTTTGGGGTTTTGCGAAGCATTCTTTTGTACCCCACCCCAAATATCCTGCTTTCCCCCCAGGCCCCCAAGTTTTTTTTGTGGGCGAGGGGGAGAGAAGGCAAAACCGCTAGGAAAAAATACCAAAACTTTTTTAACATTTTTTCCGGAAAAAAAAAAAAATCTCTCCATATGAAAAACCCCAACAATTTTTTTTTCCAGGTAAATGTTAATTTTAAATTTTTTCCCCAAAGGCCCGAAAATTCCCTACACAATTGGAGTTTTGGTTTCTTTTTCACCAAATTGATTCTAAGAAAAAAAATTTTTCTCTATAAATTTTTCCGTCGAAAAATTTTCATTTTTAATTTTTTCGAAGATATAAGACGTTTTTAATAGGAAGGAGTGTTAGAGATATAAAAATTTTAAAATAACCAAACCCCACCTTTAGCCCTCGCTAAATCTAACAAAAACCCTTAACCTAGCCCCCAAAACCCCCTTTTAAACCCTCTTAGTTTAAACCCAAAAACTGCATTAAAAAAAAAAGGTTTTGGCGGGCCAAGGAAGAACAAAAGGGCGGAGGGGCGGGGGTCCCCAAGGCCGGAAAAAAGAAAGGGGAGTGTGGCGGGAAAACGGTTAAAACCCGAAACCACCCCCGCCAAATTTTTTTTAAAAGGGGAATTTTGGGTCCAAATGTTGAAATAATACCATATGTATCAGTGTCTCAGAAAAGGGGACCGCGCAGCCCTTTGTCTTTTTTTTACCTGATTTTTGATTTTTAAAAGGTGGCCTTTTCTTCATGGGCCCAAAGGCCAAGACCACTTTTATACCTGGATTTGGCCCCCGGGGAATATCGGCCTGCGCAAAAGGGCCGGGGAATCGGGGGGCCCGGGCTCGGATTCATATTTATATATATATAGGGGATCATATAGACTGGTTTTTTCAGTATTATATATGATAAACTGTAAACCCTTTGTTAATTTTGTTCTATAGTATTATCAAATAAAAAACAGTAAAAAAACGGGGAAAAAAATGCCATTACGAGACTTTTGAAGAAAAATGCAAGAACTTAATATTCAATTTTAACCCCTTTTGCCATTTAAAAAAATTTGCGAGTCAACTTTTATCATGAAAGGGGGATCAATATAAAAGCGAATTTATTAGCCCTTTCCCATTGCTATATTTCCGTTTTGATAAAAATTAAATTTGAACCATGGATAAAATTTGCGGGTTCTTTAAAAAAAATAAAATCATCAATCTGGTAATTTTCCCCCCATTGATGGGGGTTATTTATTTAGTCACGGCTTTAAATTTTACATGGGACTAATTCATTTATCGAAAACGAAATATTAAGTAAATAAGTAACATCATTAATCGGGAAAAATTACCTGACTACCAAAATTAAAATGGTAAGTCAAACAACGGGGCCGGGAATCCTAGCGGGTTCCCTGTCCTGGGGAACGCCGAAAGTGAATTTTCGCAAGGGGATGTTTCCCGCCCATTGATCCCAAAAAAGGCGTTTTTTCTCAGGGAATTTTGTGAGGGCACTCTGGGATTTTTCTGCGACCCCCGCGAGGGGTTCCTTTTCCCAAAAGGGCTATTGGTTTTTATTTAAATGGTTTTGTATTCTGGGGCTTTAGAAATTTCTGTGAAGGGGGGGCCAGGTGTATTTCCCGCCCTTTTTTCCTGTGAATACAAGGAAAGGGGGGCCGGGTGCCCCTCCCTTGCCCCATCACTTTTTTCAAAACCCCTTGGGGAAAGGGGCTGGGTATTGGGGCAAGGGTTGTTTTGATTTAAAGTTATTGTTTGGAGCAACCTTCCCGGAAAAAACCCAAAAATCATGATCTTGTTTTTTCCCCATTTAGAAATAATCCCCTTTCTGAGGCGCCCGGCGGGTTTCCCGGTGTGGCCCCTCGAGGCGCCCGCACAAAAGGGGGCAAACCTTTTTGGGAAATTTTTAGGTCTTTCCCGGGTCAAAACCCAAGGTCCAGTTTTTTTTTGGGACTTTTTTAGATTAAGCAGTACAAGGGCTGTTCAGGGGTGTTGGCGAAGGGGCCTTGAGATCTTGGAAAAATTTTAAAATTCCCTTTTTTGCCCCAAATCCCCAAAAATTTTTAAAAAGGCGGGGGCCCCGGGGCCCCCAAAAGTTTTTAACCCACCCGGGTTGGGGATAGCCCACGGTGTTATGGGCTCGCTCAGGCCCGGGGTATTTTTGGGGTTGTCTTTACCTTTTGCAGGGGACAAAAAAATTTCCCCCATCTTCAATCGCTTTGTGACCCTGTCTTTCTCTAAAGGTTTTAGACATTTGGGCAATAAAAAATGACCCTTTAAGAAAGGGGGGGGCGAATCAATGCCCTTGGTAATAAAATGTTTTCCCCAGGAAACATGGGGATCGCTGGGGGTGATTACGTGCAAATTTACGATTGCACCGTGGAAATGAATCGAGCCTAAAACCTGCATGTCCGCAGCCCCCAAAATTCGGCTATATGGGCATTTGGCACCCCTAAAACCCCCAAAAACCCCTCCCCTTTCCCTCGGGGGGTTTTTCCTTTTAAGAGACAATCCGGGGTGGGGGGGCCAAGGGGGCCCCCCACAAGGCCCCGTGGCTGGGGCCAAATTGATGTTTCTTGGTCGAGAGGGTGCTTTGGTTGGGAAAAGGGGCCGGGATGGGAAATGCGGGGTGGTTTACCCCCGGGAGTGGCGTTTGTAGGGTGGGGCGATGGCGAAGGGGCCCCCCGGCCCTAAGCCCCCCAAATGATTGATTTTAAAACGAGGAATTTCACCCAAACAGCTGCCCTTGTAAATAGAAAAAGGGGAGGCCCGGGGGTGGGGTTCCTGACGCATTTTTAAACCCTTTAAAAAAAAAAATAAAAAAAAAAGACTAATGGTTAGGGGGGTTTTGGTTAAATTTTTGTACCAAAAAGGGGGAAAAAATCTGTGAGTAATTTTAAAATATGGGGGCTACTTTTAAAAATTTAGGTTTAGGTTACCCGTGGGTCTTTTACAAAAGTAAAAACTTTTAAAGAATTTTTATAACTATGGCATTTGGTTTTCAAAGCGTAACATTTTATTTAACATGTTAAAAAAGGGCATAAGATGTGCCATTTCGTAAAATTGGGATTTTTGGGGTAATTTTTGGCCTTTAACTTATAGACCATTTAAGTTAAATATGGCACGTTTAAAAATTGGGTATAAGCTGTATAGCCCCTTTTTAAGCTGATACAATATAGGCACTGTTGAAAAATAGGGGGGCTAAAAAGCGTATAGACCTTTAAGAGATACAAATAGGCCTGTTAGTAATAGGGGGTATAAGTGTAAACCATTAAAAGCGGATAAATATACACGTGAGTAATATTGGGTTTAAAACTGTAGTGTTTTTGTTCTTTTGACGTGGGTGTGTGCAGTGTCAGATTTGACAAGAGTAATTGGACAAATTTTTTGTAATTGAAGTTCAGTAAAAACCCCCCACGAACGTACGAAAGTATGGGAGCTCCTGATTTGCCTCAATGATTACTTTGTTCAGGTGTAAAAAACCCCAAAACTGTTAAATTTACCTTTGGTGCTTTTTTTTAAACATTTCCCTTGTTTTGGGGGAGTTCCTTTTTTGACCCATTGCCTAATGAACAAGCTACCCCCTTTTTAGGCAAATTTCTCCTTTTTATTGTATTAATTCCTTCTATTTAGGGGAATTTTCACACATTATACCTGTTCATTTTCCAGGATTTTGATATTCTTGGAAAATCCGCTGAAATGACACAGTGTAAAATTTATAAGCCTCGTTTTTTTTCTAATTTGTCACATCGACTTTCTTTAATCATTTCATCACTTTTCCTGGGCTGTCCAATGATGAAGAGACAGAGTAAGGTTTATGCGAATCCCCGTTTTTGCCGGCGCATAAACCCCCCCTATTTTACAAGGCGGTTTTTGGAAAAAAAAAATTGGGGTTTTTGAGGGGAAATTTTTGTTGTTGTAAATTTAGCAAAAGTTTTTTTTAAAAAAATAAAAGGATTTGTAGGGGGAAAACAAATGATTAGAGCATTTACCTTTAAAAACAATTTCACAGTGCAAATGAATGTGAATGAAAAATTTATAGTTTAAAAATTTAAAAAGGATGACAGGTAACCAAAATCGGCCATAAATCATAATTATTGAGGATGCCCCCCCGATTTATATTCTAATATTTTTCTACCTATGACATATAGGAAAGTGAAGGGGCGGAGGGTGGACCATCTTCCTGAAAAAGGACCAAGCCCGGGAGCTGAGGAGGATAAGGACAGGGAAGCACAAAAGGAGGCCCATGGCAGAACTTTTTCTCATCAAGATAACACGCTTGCATCGGGCCTCTATAAACGGAACGACTACGGAGTAGGGAATGGGTTCTTCGCCACGCAGTAAAGGCGTAGACGTTGGCCTGAAGGGCTGCCGCACACTTCCGGGACCACCAGGGTACCCGGAAAGAGCGGGAGGGTGGGAAGTATTAAATGAATGGTGGGACCCACGTCCACCGAGGGTGACCGTGGGTATTGAACTTTTGTCTGATGAAGGGAGGGTAAATGGAGGGTAAGTGAATTTAATTCGGTTTGAAAAGAGCCCAGTCTCCTGTGGTGAAGGACCAACGAGGTCTGCGTGAAGGGGAGGGGGTGGTGGTACTGAAGGGACGGAATTCAAACTGGCAGATGGTCGCTCCCTAGTAAGGGCCGTTTGACATTGGTGAGGAGATGGGGGCCATTGCCAGGCAGAGGTCCAAGGTGGAGGGGTTCCCTGAAACTGGATCGTCCCTGGTAGGGAGCCAGGTTGGAGTGAAGGAGAGATAAAGAAGCACTGTCCGCCCAGAAAGCTCGAGAGGGACCGACCCGAGCGTTCCTTGGCTCCTGGGGAGGGCTGTTCCCAGAGGTCATGATGGGCATTAAAGTCACCCATTATTAAAGCTGGGAGGAAACTATGGACAAGTGGCTGAATTCCTGAAGGTGATATCTAAACATTGTTGGGTTACCGACAAAAGAATCTGAAGGGCCCTGTATCAAAGGTAACGTCACCCCCAGATGCTCCAGCCCCTCCAGGGAAAAGAGTGATAGTGAGAGGGCGAAGAGAGGGGCGGTGGCCCAGCAGAAGCAGGCCGCCTCCTGCCCCGCCGGTCACCCTGTCCGATCCTGTAGAAGCATAGTGGGGAAAGGAGGGGGAGAATGCGTCTGTGAGCCACGTCCTCACAGACTCCCACAACTAAGGAGTGTATGTGGAGCGTGGTTTTTACAAGCCTGAAGTTTCGCGGTACAGAGATCGGCGTTCAGAAGATGAGTGGAAGGGAGTAAAGGACTCACCTGCGTGAGTGACATAAAGAAGTATGAGCCTGGCATCGAATGAGACAGTCTCTAAGGCAGGAACCTGAGATAAAGAGATACAGAAATCAGTGCAAAGGGTGCGATTCCTTATGGAGGCTGGCATGCAAAGCCCGAAGCATGCTGGCTTGAGAAGGAGGAGGCGGCGCAAGGCCTAGCACTATCCCAGTGAGGCAGGGGCTGCTGGCGCTGGGCATGGACTGAGGCTGTGAGGCAGGGAAGAAACAGGACGGGGTGGGGTACTAGGAGATAGGGGGGGGTATGGGGAATGAAAAGACACCTCCATATCCTCCCGATAAGGCCCCGCCGCAGGAAAGGCGGGGTCTGTGCCCTTGTTTAAGGGCGGTAACGGGTCTGGTGCTGGGGGGGACTGTTCGGCGTCTGTTGGGGTTTTGGGGAAGGGGATCCACTGGCAGTGGGTGGGGCGGGGTTGGGGGTGACGTAAAAAAAAAAACCAGCAGCCATCTGGACAATGTTAACTGAGGGGCTCAGTGCTTGGCAGGGGCAGCCTGGGAGCAGGCTGACTGTCAGGGGGCAGCCCTGGAGCAGGCAGGCAGGGAAGGTGCCGAGTAGGGGAGGACAGCTCTTGTGCGGGGCCCCCTGGGACGGAAGGTCCCGGTTGGGATGCCCCTCAGCTTGCCGCTTCACGTCCGACATGGAGGGTCAGGTAGCCTCGTGCTGGGCTGTTGCACTTGCACCGCCTGGAGGTAAGCCGGGCCTGGTTTTATAGTGGGGCGTGGTCACCACCACAATATAGGCAGAACTCCGACCGTACACCCCTCTGCACATGAAAAAACCGCTGCAATTACTGCAGCGACTCATGTTGCAGTGGCATTACCGGTGGCCAAAAGGAGGCAGCGGTACACCGGAGGGACAGGGAGGGTGGTGGGGTCGACCCGGTAACGGTGTAATCAAGGGAGACCCGGTCCGGGATGGTGCCCCGAACTTTATTCTAACTGGCCATGTTAGCCTCCGTCTGACCGTCCCCGTCCCGGACGTGATAGCCGGGAGCCGTATAGCGTCAACATTTTGGTAGGGGAGTCGTCAAGCACTGTAGTCCCGTCAGAATGTCGTGTTTGTCCATTTCGGGAGAGATAGGGAGAATTCTCCCGAACCTGTAGGTCGGGACGTCCGTCCGATGCCACCCAGCAACTTCAGCGGGACCACTCCCCCCAGCTTAGTGACAGACTTGGGGCTGGGCAAGGTTTGTCAGGTTGCCCACCTCAAACTTTAAACCCCTGCCCGCCCCAGTGAGGTCAGAGTGCTTGACACAAACTTTTTGGCGAGATGAGCCAAAAACTGCCCTTGACACCGTCCCAGGGTTAATTAATGACGGTAGTACCCTCAGCTGACCTGATAATGAATGAGGCGTGTAGGCTGAGGCGAAGGGCAGGGCGGAAGCAGGAGCGAAGCAGTGGAGCAGAAGCATGGGTGGCACGTGGGAGGGAGTGAGGCAGGGATTGCGGCGAGGAGCCGTGTAATCTTGCATGACTTTTCAGTCTGTTGGGTCTCACCGACGAAGGGGAAAGCGAGCGGGACCTCTTGGAGCAGAGGATACGGTGTCCATTGTGACGTCCACGTCAGCCAGCAAGCAGCCGTCTTCGTCAGGCGGCGGTGATCAAACCCGGGAACAGGGCACGACATGCACAGGCCCCACCAATGACTGATAGTGTATCGCGAGAAATTACATTAATAGGGTAAGAGAATGAAATAACACATAGTAGTCAATAAAGCTAACGAGGAATTTTCCTCCAGGCTTCATTCCTGAATCACTGGTTAGGCTTATATTTTAAGCCAGTAGTACAATTAACATGTAGCGAAACGAGGTGAGAACGGGATTCTAGTTAGGATAATTTTAGAAGCAGCTCGACGTTTATTGAGTTAAGTCGCCTGTGGGAGGTGATATTCTCGCCCATTGGTAAGGTATTTTATGAAATGTTTGTTAACTATAGAGTAGACATTACTTACTGGTGATTCCTTTTGTTGACCAGGACTAATGAAGTGTATTACTTTGGGTCCAGGTAGGATGGCCTGTTGGCGAGTCGCAAAAAAAAAAAAACCCCCAGGGGCCAAGCGCTCACAAATTAGCAAGGAGGCACCCAACATGTCAACGCCAGCCGGGTTAGGACAGGAGAAAGAGGAATATAAAAATAAGTGAGAGGGAAACGTTGAAGTGGATAACTACGTATACTTATATAGATGACGACCCCTTAGCATTACTGTGCGTATCGTTAAGGGGTAACAGTGCGACTGAAGTTACCAGAGATGTAAACTATATTAGGATGACGAATTGAGCATTACATGTGCGTATCGTTAATGTGGTGACCAGTGCAACCGAAGTTACCAGAGATAGGTAAACTATATTAGGATAAACGACTTGAGCATTACGCATGCGTATCGTTAAGTGGTGTACGCAGTTCGACGAATTTACAGAGATAGTAAACTATATTAGGATGACGACTTGAGGCATTACGCATGCGTATCAGTAAGGGGTAACATGCGACTGAAGTTACCAGATATAGTAAACTAGATTAGGATGACGACTTGAGCATTTCGCGTGCGTATCGCTAGGGGGAAGGAAAACTTATATAGATAACTTGTGAATGTATATAATTTACCAAGTGAGACAGTAAAAGAGTTAAATATATTATAATTAGAATATAGTGTGTGCTGCGTTGTCATTCCAGTTTCCCACCAGTACTTACATATTTTCCTTAAATCTTTTATTTTGTCATTCTATATTTTTACCAATTAATGTGGGTGGTGGCGCGGAGTAACCAGGAACCTTAGAGTAACACTCCCAAGGTGGGCACTACATATGTGACAACGGGTGTAGATGGGTCATTTTGACCACTCATAAGTGGTGGCAGCGGTGGATGGACATTTTGACCACTACAATAGGAAGGCCAGCTAGCAGCCTGGCTTCGTCGGCGGCGGGATCAAACACGGAACGGGCCCCGACAGCACAGGCACCACAATGACCTGATAGGAAAGTGAATCTGCGACCAATAAAAATTGGGGTGACCAAAATAGGTGTTGGCACCTGTCGCCTCTCACGCCCTCGATAGTCGTAGGCATAATATATTTCACACAGGGACTTTTAATGGGGGGGTTCTGTTGTAAATCTTTTTATGGGGATATATTGTAAATCTTACGTACCCGCTCATGCCAGTTCAATCTACATTGTTTCGCTCATCTGATGTTATTTATTCCCAATGCTTACCTTTCCTAACATATTTTTCCTAGTACATGTGTCAATAATGGGAGTAAAGCCTTCTATTAATCCACAATAAACTACGCATTGGATATGTAACTGAATTAGGCCCTCATTTTACCACTTTGACAGCATTATGTCATGTGTTTTTCACCTCCTGATGTTATTTGTTAATCACTGTGCCTGTTCTGATCGTGCATCATCCTGTAATTGGTTTATTATTAACAAAGGTTGTGATTATGTTTTTTTTAGCTCCTTTACATGTATGATTATATTTTCTTACTTTCTCCTGATATATTTTCTCTTGCAAGTATACCTGAATGATGTAATAGATCATAACTAATGAGACCACAAGATTGCACATATTTATTCAATGTATTGCAATTTACGAATGCTAAACACACAATATTTTCAATTAGGCAGTAACTAAGTAGGATTTCCAATGACGAAATTGCATGACAGATGCAGGGACATCACAGCACGTGGGGGTTAGAGAGGGACATCACAGCACGTGAGAGGGTTAGAGTGGACATCACAGCACGTGAGGGTTAGAGAGGGACATCACAGCAACGTGAGGGTTAGAGAGGACATCACAGCACGTGAGGGTTAGAGAGGGACATCAACATCACGTGAGGGGTTAGAGTGGGACATCACAGCACTGAGGGGTTAGAGAGGGGACATCACAGCACGTGAGGGGTTAGAGAGGGCATCCACACGTTAGGGGTTAGAGAGGGACATCATCAGCACGTGAGGGGTTAGAGAGGGGACATCACAGCACAGAGGGGTTAGAGAGGGACTCACAGCCGTGAGGGTTAGAGAGGGACAGCACAGCACGTGAGGGGTTGATGGGACATCACAGCACGTGAGGGGTTAGAGAGGGACTCACAACATGAGGGGTGAGTGGGACATCACAGACGTGAGGGGGGTTACAGAGGTACATCACAGCACGTGAGGGTTAGAGAGGGACATCACAGCACATGAGGGGTTAGAGTGGGACATCACAGCACGTGAGGGGTTGAGAGGGACATCACAGCACGTGAGGGGTTAGAGTGGGACAATCACAGCACTGAGGGGTTAGAGAGGTACATCACAGCACGTGAGGGGGTTAGATAGGGACATCACAGGACGTGAGGGGGTTAGAGAGGGCATCACGCACGTGAGGGTTAAGTGGGACATCACAGCACGTGGGGGTTTAGAGTGGGACATCACAGCACTGAGGGGGTTAGAGTTGGACATCAAAGCACGTGAGGGGTTAGTAGAGGGACATCACAGCACGTGATGGGTTATAAGGAGAGAGGGACCTCACAGCACGTGAGGGTTAGAGTGTGACATCACAGCACGTGAGGGTTAGAGTGGGACATCAAAGCACGTGAGGGGTTTAGAGTGGGAGATCACAGCACGTGAGGGGTTAGAGGGGACCTCACAGCACGTGAGGGGTTAGAGAGGGACATCACAGCGAACGTGAGGGTTAGAGTGGGACATCACAGCACCGTGAGGGGTTAGAGAGGGACCATCACAGCACGTGAGGGGTTAAGTGGGACATCACAGCACGTGAGGGGTTTAGAGTGGGACATCACAGCACGTGAGGGGTTCGAGAGGGACTCACAGCACTGAGGGGTTAGAGAGGGACTCACAGGCACGTGAAGGGTTAGATGGGAGCATCACAGCACGTGAGGGGTTAGAGAGGACATACAGACACGTGAGGGTTTAGAGGAAGGTACATCACAGCACGTGAGGGGTTAGAGTGGGACATCACAGCACGTGAGGGGTTAGTGGGACATCACAGCACGTGAGGGTTTAGAGTGGGACATCACAGCACGTGAGGGGTTAGAGAGGACATCATAGCACTTGAGGGGTTAGAGTGGGACATCCCAGCACGTGAGGGGGGTTGAGGGGACATCACAGCACGTGAGGGGTTAGAGAGGGACATCACAGCACGTGAAGGGTTAGAGTGGTGACATCAACAGCAGTGAGGGGTTAGAGAGGGACATCACAGCACGTGAGGGGTTAGAGAGGGACATCACAGCACGTGAGGGGTTAGAGAGGGGGACATCACAGCACGTGAAGGGTTTAGAGTGGGACATTTCACAGCACGTGAGGGTTGTAGAAGGGTACATCACAGCACGTGAGGGGTTAGAGAGGGACATCACAGCACGTGAGGGGTTAGAGAGGGACATCACAGCAACGTGAGGGTTTAGCGAGGACATCAAAGCAGTGAAGGGTTTAGAGTGGGACATCACAGCACGTGAGGGGTTAGAGAGTGACTCACAGCACGTGAGGGGTTAGAGAGGGACATCACAGCACGTGAAGGTTAGAGTGGGACATCACAGCACGTGAGGGTTAGAGTGGGACATCACAGCCCGTGAGGGTTAGAGATGGACATCACAGCCTACGTGAGGGGTTAGAGTGGGACATCACAGCACGTGAGGGGTTAGAAAAAAAAAAGAGGGACATCACAGCACGTGAGGGTTAGAGAGGGACATCAGCAGCACGTGAGGGGTTAGAGTGGGACATCACAGCACGTGAGGGGTTAGAGCGGGACATCACAGCACGTGAGGGGTTAGAAGGGACATCACGCACGTGAGGGGTTAGAGTGGGACATCACACCGTGAGGGTTAGAGAGGGACATCCAACAGCAAGTTAGGGGTTTGAGTGGGACAATCACAGCATGTAGAGGGGTGAGAGGGACCTCACAGCATTGCGGGGTTTAGAGAGGGACATACAGCACGTGAGGGGTTTAGAGAGGGACATCACACACTGAGGGGTTAGAGTGGGACATGCACCAGCACGTGAGGTGTTATAGTGGGCATCACAGCACGTGAGGGGTAGAGAGGGACATCACAGCACGTGAGGGGTTAGAGAGGGACATCACAGCACGTGAGGGGTTTAAGAGAGGGACATCACAGCACGTGAGGGGTTAGAGTGGGACATCAACGCACGTGAGGGGTTCAGAGGGGGACATCATCAGCACGTAGGGGTTAGAGTGGGACATCACAGCACCGTTTGAAAAAGGTGGGGGTTAAGTGGGACATCACAGCAACGTGAGTGGTTAGAGAGGGACATCACAGCCGTGAGGGGTTATGAGAGGGGGACATCACAGCACGTGAGGGGTTAGAGAGGGACATCACAGCACGTGAGGGGTTAGAGAGGGACATCACACCCACGTGAGGGTTTAGAGATGGACATCACAGCATGTGAGGGGTTAGAGTGGGACATCACAGCAGTGAGGGTTAGAGAGGGACATCACAGCATGTGAGGGGTTTAGAGTGGGACATCACAGCACGTGAGGGGTTATGAGAGGGACATCACAGCATGTGAGGGGTTATAGAGTGGGACATCACAGCACGTGAGGGGGGTTAGAGAGGACATCACAGGGGGGCACGTGAGGGGTTAGAGAGGGACATCACAGCATGTGCGGGGTTAGAGTGGGACATCACAGCACGCGAGTAGTTTGGGAGGGCGTTACACGTGGTAGTTAGCGTCATACAAGCACACACACACCACACTAAATAATGACACAGAAATACGGGTTCTAATCATGGCTGCAATCAGTTCGTACACCCAATAAAAAAAAATGTTGTTCGGACACCAAAAAGTTGTTACGTCGTCTATATGAAACCATAGTCGCTTCGTACCACTCAGCGCAGAGTTGCCACTTGACTACTAGTTACGAAACGATAATCCGGATAGTACGAAAAAACTCAAAATTCACGTGTACAAAGACAACTAACAAAAAAACTGGGTACGAAACAACTTGTGTAGAAACTGCCTGTCACCCTAATAATACACAGTTGTCTTTCCTCCTCGTCACTAATAACCCATTTAAAACCCATCATTGACCTGTTTAACCTGTTCCCTACGCTCTAATTCACCCCCCAAAAACTACACCACACACCTTACTCAAACCATTAGTCACCTTGGACGTCGCCGTGGGTGAGTAATTCGAGGTTAAAAAACTTACGAAAACTGATGGAAAGGTTGAGAGCAATTACTATAATACACATGATAGGAAAGGATCTCTGCGACCAATAGAAAATTGGGTGAAAAACTACGTGTTGGCACCTCCGGTCGCCTCTCACGCCTCTATAGTCGTAGCGATAACATATTTCACACATGGGACTTTTAAAACGGGTATCTGTTGTCAAATCTTTTTAATGGGTAGCCATATCTATTGTAAATCTTAAAGTACCGCTATCAGGTCAAGCTAACATTGTTTAGTCATTCCTGATGTTATTTATACCAATGCTTACCTTTCATAAAGATTTTTCCTAGTAACGTGGTCAATAATGGGAGTAAAGCCTTCTATTAATCCCACAATAAACTACGCATTGGTAGTAACTGAATTTGGCCAAATGTACCACTTGACAGCATACGCATGGTTTTTTCCACTCCTGATGTTATATTTGTATCACTGTTGCCGTTCTGATCGGTGCATCATCCTGTAAATTGGTTGATTATTAACAAGGTTATGATATGTTTGAACCAACTTACATGTATTGATAATATTTTCTTACCTTTCTCCTGATATATGTCTCTTCAAGTATACTGACTGATGTAAATATATCATAAATAATGAAACCAACAAAGATTGCCCAGAATCTATTCAATGTATTGCAATTTACAGCATCGCTAAAACACAAGATATTTTCAATTAGCAGTAACTAAGTAGGATTTCCAATGACGAAATTAGCAGACAGATGCAGGGGCATCACAGCACGTGAGGGTTAGAGAGGGACATCACAGCAGTGAGGGGTTAGAGAGGGACATCACAGCACGTGAGGGTTAGAGAGGGACATCACAAGCACGTGCGGGTTAGAGCAGGGACATCACAGCACCGTGCTGAGGGGTTAGAGAGGGACATCACAGCACAGGAGGTTAGAGTGTGGACATCACAGCCACAACAGAAAATGAGGGGTTAGAGTGGGACATCACAGAACCATGAGGGGTAGAGAGGGACATCACAGCACGTGGAGGGGTAGAGAGGGACATAACGCACGGAGGGGTTTGGGAGGGACATCACAGCATGTGAGGGGTGTAGAGAGGGACATAACAGCAAGTGCGGAGTTTGGGAGGGCTATGACGAAACTTCTTGTTCTTGTTTTAGGGCTGCGAGGATCCCTTGGGGAACACTGAGCCCTTGACGAAAACAATTTCTTTTAACTGGTACTTGTTTACATGCAGAAGGACGCTCTTTGATACGTCGCCAACGCCAACTACATTCGGTACCCAGCAATATGGGTAACATTCTGGAAGGGTTTTTCCCCAAAAGTTCACAAGGTCTAACTATAATTATAGCTTTCCTACATTATATATAGTCATTGGTTGAGAGACAACGGCCCACGTGGGTCCCCGACGCTCGAAGGTCAAAACAACCAGTGCAGGGTTGCCAGATACTCCATTAAATTAACTCAGTAGTATATCAAATACACTCAAATATTACCAAACATTATATGATTTATTGATTGATTTATGGTATATTAATGGCATTTTATATTTTGTATGTATGTATGTTAGGAGTTATATTCTTCATGGAGACATTAACAGCTATTCTGTGTCTGCTTGCCCAGGTTATTGTGTTTTGAGATGCATGTAGCGCGCCAGATGTACGATGTTTTACTTTTCATTCATCCCGCCGCCGCGGAGAGGCAAACAGATAGCTCCCAGCTCCCTGCCTCACCCAGCCGACCCCACGGCCGGATATTTTCGGGCGGAATTAATTCCGCCGTAGGATACTCTAGGGAATTTAACTTACTCATCTCATCATTATACATTTTTTCTCATCTTCACTGTATTTCTGTTAAGTATATCTTTTGCGTCTTATTATCCAGTAATGTGAATATATATAAGCACACTCGATGAGAGACGAATCTTCTTGTAAATCAAGGTAGCCATTGGCGGATCTAGGATTTTCTGCAGGGGGGGACTTCCTCGAGGCCCCGGGCCGTGAAGCACACAGTGTGGACGCTCGGGTGAGCATGCAACACATCCACCTGCCTCGTGCACCTCTGCATGAGGCACAGTGTGGACGGGGCTTTAATCCCTTCACGCCCAGATTTTTCCTTTGCTATAAAAAATTGTCTGTTGTTAGCCATAGAATTACGAATTGTAACTGAATATACCAAATTCGTTAGTGGACAATGATACTAAACAGGTCATAGCTATAATATATTGCTTATAGTCACTAAAAATTGTCTAATGGTACCCAAATTACAATATGGAAATTACGTTCTGGGTCTCAAGGGGTTACAGTGCAGTTGACAATGGATACCGAGCTGTATCCGCTAGAGGCATACATGCACAGATAGACGCGGAGTTTGTTTACTTACTGCACTTTTTCTCTGAAATTATAGGAAAAATTCATAAAGTATCACAGCAGCTACAGGACAAACAAGCAGACTTAGGAAAAACAGTCAAGCTCATTTCATCACTCAGCGAAGATTTGGTTGATATGCGAAACTCCAACTTGATGGAGCATTACTCTGAGAAGGTTAGGGAACTCTGTAAGAAATGCTGCATTTCACCATTAATGAATAGAAGTCGGAGAAGAAAACCTGGACAACTTGATGAATGCTGGAAACAACCGGTCAAAGATCTGACTCAAGTCACGCCAGCACACAGCATCTTGTATGAAGTATCATACTGTTTGATTAGCTACCTAGCAAACACAAAGACGTATGTCTTACCGGCGGCCCGACGGAAGTGTACGACGTAGGACCGCTGGGAATTTGCTCAGAGGCTCACCGGCGCGGCCCGCCGTAGGGCATATGACCATTTGCCGCTGTTATATTAACTGATTGAGGAATATTTATAGTTATACTTTCTAAGTATATTGCAGATATAGTAATGTTTGAAGGGGTGTTGCACAGCCCATTAGCCGATTAATAGATAGATAGATAGATATTATAGTTTTAAGGCGCCGCAACTGCGGGGTTATTGACGCCTGCTTACATAAAATGCACGAGAAGTAAAATTAAAAAAAACAAAATGTAAGATAGGAATAAAAAATATTTCAAATAACAAAAACAGAAGAAGAACAATAGTACATTTAAAAAACAATAATAAGTGAATATTTAAAAAACCTCATATCTTGTGAGAAGGCCAGCCCTCTCAATAAAGGTATGGACTTAGTTGTACCGTAGAGAAACACCTCTCTTCACCAATGCCAGGGAGAGGGACGGTAGGCACCGTCCGGACCCCCGGACACCGGGGACAAAAATTGCTCACGGTAGGTTTTTTCCAAGCAAGGACACTCGACAACAGCAGTGCCGACACAGTAAGGGGACCAAACAATCATCACAGTAAGGAGGGTGGCCCCACTCCATGAGGAAACCCATGTGTATATAGCGTTCGTGTGTGACCAATACGCAATCGTGCCAAGGCCCGTCGCCTATCTCGAGAGAGACCGCAGTAGCTCCAGTCTCGATACTTTGGGTATGGTGCGTTAGTTTATTTGCCCTATAGTAATCCAAAGTTCTGGCCAACTGTGTGAACCTCGATATGATTGCCTGAGCGGTAGGTCCGTAGCCGCACTGCAAAATGTGGATAGAGTGAGTCTTCTAGCTGCAGCTTTTGCCAAAGCATCAAGCTTCCTCATTTACCGGCAAAACACCTACATGTGCCGGTACCCAACAGAAGCTGACCGTCCCGGCCTCGCCTCTTGAGCAGATAAGCCATTCCAGGATGGCCATTGACAAAGCGGATGGGGAAGAGTTAAAGTACATAGTGATTGAAGAGCACTACAAGAATCACTAAAAATTGTAAAGAGACATCCGAAGAGTAAGAATAGCCATGAGAGCATAAAAAATAGCACTTATTTTTTCCCCCAGCAGTTAAAAAACAGATTGAAAACTTAGAATGCTGACGGCCTTTGTAAATGATGGGAATACGACACCGTATCCAACTCTACGTCTGATTTGGAACCATCAGTAAAGACAGGGACAGAAACCCTGATGTGTGCAAATAGGGTTAAAAATTGGGCACGGCCAGCCTGAGGAGGGAAAAACCTTTTGAGAGCGAAGGCTTTTGCAGAAGGACACTTCTGGGAGACAGCCAGGACCGACTATCGTAGGTCTATGCGGCAGATCCGTTAAAGCTGAGGGAACGGATAGCATCTCCATAATAGCTTGTAATCGGTGGGAAACCAAGGGGCTTTGGTAAGCTTCTTTGTCATGGTAAATTTGCGAAGCTAAATCAAAGAACACCGCACGCCAAGCTATTGTAGGTTCAGGGAGGCAGTTGGAGGCGATACCAACATACTTACATGAGGGACTGGCGTTGGAAGATTCTAATGACCGAGGACACCAGCATCCACCAATAGACTTGGGATTGAGATGACCTAAACGCCCCCGGTTGCCAGGACGGACAACAGATGGTGTACCCGAATCGCCAACATCCGCAGTCGAGTGGGTGTGGCAGAGGAGTACACTTCACATCAAGCTTCGAAAGGATAAGTGAGCGATGTAGATATTAGGAGTGTAGCGCGATCGCTCCCCAGCTGGTGTGCGAGAGGACATTCAGTAGACCTGGTTCGAGACAGTCAGTCTTGACGAGCACGAAGGTGAGGTACCCAGTCAGTCTTATTGTCAAAAATGGTCCTAAAAAACGGGTCTCTTCCCTAACATGCGTATGTCTCTTATCTGGAAAGGTACAGGTCTGGGGCGGGATGAATCCCACGGGTCATGCAAAAATGAACCGCTACAGTTGTCGCTGGGAAAAAAACCGGAAGCCACGATTCGTCGTCCATTCACAAACTTTCTATAGCAAGTTGAAGTCTTCTCTCTGCAACTGACATCCTGGAAGCAGCAAAAGAGATTGATAAATCATCCACGTATAATGTACTAACAATCCCCTCTGGCAGTACATCAACACTACCATTGATGGCCACAGCGAACAGAGCTACACTCAAGACGCTGCTTGTGGGATGCAACATGGAAGCAGGTGTTCAGAAGAACAGTATGTTGCCAACTCGACTCCCTAAGAACCCGGTTGGCTAGGAAACTCTGGAGGAACACAGGCAAACGACCACCACTCTTAGTCAAACTCATACAGAGACTGCAAAATACCGTGTCTCCAAGCTGTGTCGTAAGGCCTGTCTCCAAAATCGAAAAAGATGGTCACATGGTGTTGTCGAGAGGCAAATGCCCCGCCATATGGATGATCTAAGAAATTAGCGCTGTACGTAGTAGAGTGATGCTTACGGAATCACACTGAGAAAAACGGGAGGGAAAAAGTTTACCGTTCCAAAAACATATAAAGTCGGACTATTACCATTTTTCGAATAACTACACACACAAGGAAGTTAGGGATATGGGGGCGGAAAAATTGTCGTAGTGAGTAGGTTTTCTTCCCAGTCTTAGGGATCGGGATCACCACCGCACACCCCAGCTACTTGGAAGGTTCCTCTCAATCCACATTATATTATAGATTTGCTCAACAAGAAATCTAGAGCCTCATCTCTTAGATGACAGAGCATCGCATCTTGGTATATCATCTTGGCCCCTGGGGAAGTTTGTCAGCGCAACCTTCATGGCTTGCCAAAAGCTCCACGATCGTGTTAAAAAGAACATTGTAAAGATTCCCGCCTCTAGATGAAAAAATTATACCTCTCTGTTCCGGTCGCAGTATTTCCTAGCAGTTGGAGAGCAGGGTCTGTCTGCGCCACTGACACAAAATGGGAAGCAAATCCTCTGCTACGTCAAGGGACTGCCATCGGGTCACCATTAATGATGAACTGGAGGGGAGGATGGTTTAAATTTCCCCCTTCTTTTTCTCACCCTTTGCCAAACCTTGTACACCGGGGTAAGATGCACAGATATACTTATATAAGCCCTCCAAGAGGATAGTGACGAGCTGCGTTCATTACCCGGACGGTTATCTAGCGCTTGATCTGTGAAATAATTTTAGGTCTACTGAAGTTGGCCGCGATATGTATTGGCTTCAGCACGGCGGGAGTGACTCCTCGACTGCCGTTAACAGTCCTGATTCCACCACGGGAACAGGCCCGGCGACGAAAAAAGAGCCAGAAGTGCGGGGGATGCTCAGCGAAGGCTGCAAAATGGATTCGAGACACCAAAGTAATTACGGCATCATCTATTGTCTGAAAGTCATCTCTATGATGTTCAAAAACAAAATCCTTTTGAAGCCATCCCAGTCTGCACGAGAGAGGCACACATTTTTTGGGAGACGTCGGGAAGGGGGGGGCGATGGACATCTTTAGTAGTAGGGATAAATGGTCATTCATCGAGAGAATCGGCCACCTCCCATGAGAATCGAGAGGCGACTTTTGTGGACTGCAGAGTGATAGGTCAATAGCAGTCAATGTTCCCGATCTGAAGAATGGAAATGTGTTGGTTACTCCCGGGTTTAATATATTTAAGTTAGTTGCCATCCTATAAGAGTTACAGGAGAATCACCGCGGACGATTTATGTGTGGAATCCTCCCCACAGAAAATGCCAGCCACATTCAATGTCTCCCAAAGAGGAAAAAAGGGACGGGGAAGCTGGGATACGATCCGCAAAGATCTTGGGAGTATGTCGTCATTGGATGTAGATCTATTGAGCAGACAGTGTAGGTCTTGTGCAGATGGATACGACCTGCTACAGCCTGCAGGGTGATGGCAGCGGGTGACAGTGAAGGGGACATCCCCAACGATGGTAAAGGCCACAACCACCACAAAAAGCCACCACATGCTGGATGGTGGTGTATGTTGGACAGGTTATAAAAACCTGTCGGGCAGAGACACCTTCCCTGCCCTATCACTGCTCTTCGTAAAACATAGAATTATTGGTCCAACTCGTTGATGAGAAGGACTAGTTCTTCCCAGTTTTCATGTAATCCACGAATATTCATTGGAGGACTCGAGATGTTATTTCGTCCGTTTGATGATGTTACAGTAGAAGCCGTACGGGCTTGTGACGCTGCGCTATTTGAAAAGCCCAACATCTTTTTTGTGTTTAGAAGTGGTAAACTACTTTTCATTACTTTTTCAGATGTTGATTGGCGGTTGTGTACATCCGGCGGTTGAAATCGGGGTTTTCTCATACGAGGACCCGGGCAGAGTAGAGACCGTATGTCCCCACCAAAGATGCCGATTTACTGACAGAAGATTTACCACTTCTAGGTTTACTGATAGCTCCCGACAGGGTCTGAAGATTGCTTATCAGCATGGCTATCAACTACTTGTGTGTCCATAGGTTGTGAGGGACACCTACCGCCATCCAGCGCGTTGTTGAGCTGTGTCGTAGGCGTTACAGGGGTGGTAAACAGGGGCAGTGATTTATTAGGAGTCCCGAGGTCAGTACTCCCACACCATCAGTAGAGTGTATATTTACGCAAAGTCCATCCCCTTCCCCGACTCAGCAATGATATTTTAGCCGGAGGGAACGCCCATGAGTCTAAGGACTCATTGGAACTGCGAGTTCGCTCTGAGACCTGATTCAGGATGGTGTTTTTGGGAGCCTCGTAGAGGAGGAATCCACTATTGTTCATTTTTCCCGTGTGCGGCATGCACTACACGAGAGGTGGTGGATGCTCATTATGAGAAGATTCAGCAGACTCCCACAGGTCGCAGGTCAATAGCGAGAAACTTATTATTCACCGGATGGATTGAGTAGGTTAAGAGAATATGGTGACGTGGAACTGCAGCAGGTGATTAGGAGTCTTAGGTGAAGAAGCAGCAGACCATCGCGGAGCGTAGGTCCTGCTTACCACCCCCGCCTGGATTGTCTGTGATGAAAGTTCCTTCATGGCGTTCAAGACTGATAATTGGGAGTTGGCCAAATAAAAGATGTCTTCTAAACTTGTTAAGCCATAGACTGCGATAACTCGGTGGAGTGATCAGCACGGCAGTGAAGCAGTAGTAGGGAGTTGACGGGACAGTCAGCGGTGGCATGGGCACCCCCAAAAGCCGAGGCATCGGACCACAGCGAGGAGGGGGATTTACAAAATTTTCCCCTCGTTCCCAAAGCGTAGCACCATAGCCACTGCATAGGGCGGCGATCAAAGGCTTTTATTCTCTACAGACTGGGGACCGATCCTGATTGGAATCGGGTTGACTTGAAACCGTTAGAAGGTTGATAATGATCATGTTTTTGCTTTTGACCTTATAGACTGTTGAACCCTCTTTCCGGGCACCATGTTTAGTATTTGCCCTCCGTAAACTCAAAGGTCGAGGGTTGGTAGATTACGCCCTTTGCTGGGTATAAACTTTGGATGAGGTTTGATGGTATCAAAAAATGCGTCTTCGGTGATGGGCCATGTGGAAGAGCACCGAGCCTTGAGTAAGGTCCTTGGCTCGGATTAGGAAACTCCTCTGCCCATACCGTTTCTTCAAGTGGCCTTCCGGGATCATTCCAATTTCTTTTTCCAGATACCGCGCCGCAAGGCGAAAAAAAGTTAACACCACTTTCCCCATTATAATTACGCCACGTACCAAGTAGGCGGTAGGGCTGTGGCGGACAGGTGGAGTAGATGTAGTAGTTTTCTCAAAATCTGTTGGGGATGTAGTCATCAGGGCAGTCTCCAACAGTTTACAGAGCGAAATGAGTTCGGCTCTGTAATGTACTCGCTCCAATTTCCATCTTTGTGGCTTCCTCATAAGCAGAGGATGCATCATCTGCTTGCAGCAAAATTTATGTAGAAACTATGTGATTGTCCATTGTCATCATAAAATAAGACGGATGGGCGCGGACCACACCATCAAGCCTTGAAAAATATCATGTAAAGGCTCTGGTAAAGACAAGGCCTGGGACACGTGTGGTCAGAAAGCAAGGTGTCCAACCGTAGAAGTGCCCTAGGGCCACCAGGCTCGTCTCTCAATCCCCTCTCTGCGTCACCTTGAGGCGGGGACCGCCAGACCCGGGGAGCTGAGGAGAAGGGGCGGCTGCCCGCTTCGTGCCACGTCGGGCCTGGAAAGGCGCCATGAGTGGCAATGTGAGAGGATTTCAATGGGAGAAGGCGGGAGGGGGGGTTAAAACCTACAAAAGCGGACTGTCAGGGAGAGAGGAGGCCGGGGTAAATTAATGATTGACTCCATAAACAAAATTACTTCACTTCCCCAAGACCACCACCCACCACGGAGCCCAAACAAGGGGAAGCTGTCTGTCGGGGAAGGGACCCACCCACACAGATCCAGTGTAGCGGGGAAAGTATACGCCTTCGGTGCCTAGTGTGTGGTGGTTAGCCGCAGGGCCGATTGCGGTGCCCACCAGGGCAACCTCCGCTTCGGCCTAGCCAACGAACGCATGACCAGCCGATGATCCAGCCGGGGCCACACTGGGACCTCCCGTCTTACCCAACCCCCCTACCAAAGGAGCGTGTTGCCCCACCGAAGGTAACTACAAACCCGCCCTGCGGTGGACTCAACTCCCAAGATAGAGGGGCGCGCGGGGGGAAATATACGGCAGCACGCACGGGCAAACGTGGGGAGCGGAGGTGAAGTTTAAAAGGAGGAAGAAGCGTGAGACGGAAAGAGAAGGGTCTCACCGGGCCTAGAATCGCCTAAGAAAGGACGTAGAAAGGGGAGAAGGCATAATGCGGGACATCACCGGAAGGTCCACCTCCCAGGACGAAGGGGGAGCGCGGTCAAGGAGGCCGTACCGGCACCGAACCAACAATGGCAGGCAGGCCGCCAGACGAGGTGCGCCGTTCGACCACGCTTCAAGCCCGCCACCACGACAAGGTTAACTCCCACAGCGGGGCCGAATTAATAGACTAAGGGGCTGTTCAACACTTATAAAAACATTACTATCTATGCATGTACTTAGAAAGTATTAAACCTAAAATATTCCTATGTCGTTAGCCAGTAATAACGTGAAAAGGAGATCATAATTGCTACGGGACATTGTTTATTCTTAAGTACAAAAAACATTTTCGTTATGGGTTTACATGCTGGTGTACGTGGAACAATGTACAGCCATGTAGAAGGAACTAGGTTGCAGCGAACAAAATACAACATCCACCCACTTGTGCGTTTCCCACTAACTGATGTTCATTCACTGACGGTGACTGCAGGCTTTCCATGAGCTTCCGCTGAAATTACCTCGAGTCAAGTCTACTTCTACCCTAAATTCATATATGTTACCCTAAATCATCGGCACCGCTGTACTCGATATGATGATATTATATATATATCTATTATATATATATATATCCATATATATATATATATATATATATACATATATATATATATATTATATATATAATTGCATGAATTTTAATTGGTTTATTGTTGGATGTACAAACAAGGGAAGGCGGTCGGTTGCCTGCGGCCTCCCCCCAGGCAGTCGTAGGTAATATAAATATGAGTACAAGATAACAAGTTGATGGGCGTCAGGGCTTCACACTGAGGGGTAAGGTGTTGTACTATTTATTATACTAATATATATATATATATATATATATTATATATATAGATATATATATATATATATATATATATAAATAATATATATCTATATATATATATATATCCTCAATGTTCAGGTGTGAGAAGATGCTTTCTAAGTGTCTCATATGATACATTCGCAAAGTATATAGGTCACTTGATGTTTTTTTTCAACGAGAGGAATCATTGAGAAGTTTATTTAACTTTAGTTGGCGTAAAAATTGATCACCCGCTGCATTTTGAAAAGGGTATTGAGAAGAGGGTGGATAGGGGACTATAACAGTCTGCGTTAAATTTTTCCTATTCAGCGCTAATAATATGACAGTACGTTGTGAAAGTGTAGTTGATTAGAAAGTGTTTCAAATATAGGCAAGTCTCCAATTTTCATCCACAGAATTCAATTAGCATGCTTTGCTGATTTTGGCAGTTCATCAAATAGATATCTCCTTGATGGTGATATTCAGAGTGGTAGCAGAACGAGGATTTACGAGGCCACTTATTGCCATGTGAAGGATCATCATTTAGTGAATATCTTTTCTGAATTTGGATACAGCTTCTATCAAGAAAGACTGACATGACTTATAGAACTATATATCACATATATATATATATATAATATATATCTATAATATATAATATATCCGATATATACTATATATATTATATATATAATTATATATATATAATATATATATATATATATAATATATATAATATATATAAGTTCTTCTTTAGTTACTGTTACCCAATTGTATTAGATCACTTAATGTTGCTGATGCACTCACGCCTAAATGGCGGGATTTGTGGGGCAGGTCAGATGGCAGATTGGAATTTATATTGTAAATGTAGCGTTATGAAGGTTGGTAGAAAAAACCCCTGGGTAATAGATACACCATAAGCATGTATCGCTTGAAAAGCATCAGAAGGTGAAAAAGATCTTGAGTGAGGGTGAGCCCGAGACATCCGACCTAGGAGGAAACAATGTATTGATGGCAGAAATAGAGCCTAATAAAGTATTAGGATTCATTACCAGAATGTGTTAAAAGTAGAGTGAGGAAGTTATTCTAAAGCTGATCTGGCTCTACGTCAGGCCCAACATAGACTATGCAGGTTCAGTTTTGGTCCATATTAACAGGATAGGATAGAGTGTGTTAGAAAAAGGTGCAGAGAAGGATGACAAAATGATACAAGGGATGCGTACCTTAGTTATGAGGAGGAAGATTGGAGTTATTACAATTACACTCACTCGAGAGACGAAGAGTAAGGGGCGATCATGATCAGAAGTTTTTAAGTGGATAAAGGGATTTAATAAAGGAGAGGTAGGAAAAGTTCTTACGGTTTTAACCAGGGTAGAAACAAGAAGTAACGGATTCAAGCTTGGAAAAAGCGTAAGATTAGAAAGGAAATAGGGAAAAAACTCGGTTCACAAATTAGGTGTGAATGAATGGAATGGTCTCAGTAGACAGGTAGTTAGTGCTGAGTCAGTGGGGAGCTTTAAAGGGGAAGCTGGATAGAGGTCATGGGATGGGGATGAAAAAGGTGGATGTAGGTAGTGTTAGGTGACAGGAACTACCACGTGAGGCCTGCGGACTCTAAAGCTTCCCTATTTTCTTATGTATGTTCGTATATTATTCTCAATGAGTATTAAGACACTTGAAACAATGGGTTGAGCAGGAATAGGGAAAATGAAATGTCAACATTTTGACAACATTCAACATCCCTAAAGTCAGAACACAGGCTTTAAAGAGATTTATATCCAGTTCATAGTGTGAAAAATAATGGAGCCTCAGACTCGGAGGAGCATTTTGGAACTGTTAAAACCTACAAATTATGTAGTCTAGAAATGCGAAGGTAGATTCGAGAAATTTGTTTACAAGGAAGTAACAATCATGCCATATAATATTGTTGGTCATTAAAAGCTAATTTTGTTATAATACAAACTCCAATACTCCCCTGTTCTAACATGCCTTGTAGAGACAAACCATCTGGCTTGGCCTGGGCCAGGGATTTATGATGCCAATCTCAACGAATTTTTGAAGCCTCTTGGAAGCATGTGAACTATTACTAAAGTGTGCAAAGTTACGGCATAAAACTTCAACATATGTAAGAAGTTTGAAGCATTTGATGCACAGAAGATGAATAAGGTACCTGAACATGTAAAACAATAATGACATGAGTGAAAACAATCTTTTAATAATGTAGCTACTGAATGGTTTTGGCTTCCATAATCACATTGCAGTGTCAGAGCAAAGCCCAACAATATTATCAACAGGAAGGTCTTTTGATTATGAACCATTCTTCATGGCACTGAACATTCTTTAAAGCTGAACGATCATACAACCTCTATCAAATATACAAGAGTTTATCACTCTTCCCTTTCTCAAAAACAGAAAAAGCCTTTCACGTAAAATGTAAAATAGTCCAGTACCAAAATGCTTTCAAACATTGTATAAATATGCTTGAGACCTTTGATTCTCTATGTTACCTCTTTAAGAAATTCACATCAGGAAGCATTGCTTAATGCAATCTATAGCTGGTATATATTCTGAGCAAAAATTCATTTAGTGTCAAGATATTAGACAGAACATCTGATAAATTATTGACAGGTGAGAAGCACTGCGCAACGGATCTAATAATATAAGGAAAACCCTCAGAATGATTAGAAGCAGAAAGATGACACAGTATTCTTTGAGACAACGGTCAGAGTGAAAAGCTGATGACTATTTCATGCGGACAATAAGGGACGGACACGAAATTGATCTACATTATTAACATGGAACATCTACCCGTGTGTGTGTGTGAAATCCTGTGTGAATACTGAAAATTATTCCCACGTTTGAGGCTGCCCCTTTTGGGGGGGGGGGCCCCCGGTACATGCGCCGTTATCAGTATTGATGCAGTGTGAGTGTGGGAGGTCGGTGGCGTCAGGTGAGGATGAAACATTGAGATAAATATTAGTGGTTTGGCATGTCTGCTCTGGCGTAAGGGTTGTGTGGCAATAGTGGTTGATGCGTTGGTTTGAGAAGGAATTGTGGAGAGGTGAATAAGGATTGTCTATACATACAAACACCAAAGTTCATACAAACATTAATTATTATCATAGCCACTACAAATTTATTGTGCATGCTTGACCAACAGGAGATGTCCTGTGTGTGTGTTGTGTGTGTGTGTGGTGTGTGTGGGTGTGTGTGTGTGTTTTGGTGTGTGTGTGTGTGTGGTATTCAACTAGTTGTATTTCACTATTGGTATTTGTGCAGGGCCGAAGCAATGCTGTGTGGCCCCGTCTCTCATTTCAACATTTTTATCATTCATCCTTAGTGTTTGTGTTGCCGAAGCCAGCACACCGGAGAGCAGGTCACAAACCCCGGCTAACACCGTGGTACCCCATTCACTCGCGGGGTGGGACAGGGGCTCGGGTTGAAGAAAAACCCATCTGTTTCCGCTCGCCCGGGGATCGAACCCGGGGACTTCTCGGTTGTGAAACCGAGCGTGCTTCCTCTCACACCCACGGAAAGTACCCCTAAGCTAACCACGGCAGGTACAGTGTGTGTGTGTTGTGTGTTAAGTATTACCATAACTCAAATATAACGATGTATGATTGAAAATATAACAGGAAATACCACCAATATAACTACTATATACTACTACCACAACAACAACTACTACTACCACTACTTACCCCATCCAAAATTACTTCTACATCTACTATTTTCCCATTGTACTATAACCATCACTAACATCACCACCACCAAGTATTATATATAGATATATATATATTTAATATATAATATATCCTATATATATTATATATATATATATATATTTGGTGGTCCTTATATAGGGGCACAAAACTAGTTGGAATTATTATTCTCCCACCCCTGGGAAATGGTACAATTGATGAGAAAAACTTTGTGGGCTAATTTTCTTTTCAAATCAATAAAGGGGAACATCTTGCACCCATCAGCCTGAAATTTCAACCCGTAGGGCTACATTAGCTCTGGGTCCCCACCCCGAAGGACGTGAGTATTAGCCGCTCATGGGCGGGGGTACATAGTGCTAACTATATTGTTTGCCACGTTGTGTTTAGGGGTTCTTCTTCGGCTATAGGGAATCCTTGCGTTGATGGTCACTAACTCTTGTAGGAGCAACTGTAGGCGTTCCTCATCCTTTGTTAGAGGTTTGTTTACTCTTGGATCAGAGCGAACCTTTCTTGCGTGGTCATTAGTCACAGAACGGGACTCTGACAATCTCCGTGCTTAGTGATAATCGCTCACTCTTTCTTGGTATGCCACTCAATTGGAATCAGAATCTAAGAAAGCAGTATCAAGTCGAAGCTGTGTGAAGTAAACTGAGAATTCTCTCTGATGCAAAGTTCGGGAAGAGGAACAGTTCTTGGATGATGTTGGCTGGCACGTGATCCTCTTGGAAACTACAACATCTTGTCACCTTTTTTCTTTTATTGCCAGACAATCTTCTCTTGCGTCAAGGGAACTTCAAGGTCATAAAGGGAGAGACCAACATCTCCTCTGTCAAGTACCACAAGCGAACTGCGAGAACTTTTCCTAGGCATGCTTGGCCACTCACTGATCATATTGTCATATGAATTTAAGGATTTAGATTTTGCGAGGAGCTGCAGCAATAAAGGGGCCATTGGTCCAAGCCTTTCATAGATTAGCACAACAAATAGCACATTCGCCGAAGGACATGCTCCTCAGTGGCAGTACAGACGAAACTGACCTGTCGAACATCCATTACCTTGAGGAGTAGGATAGACCTTACTCCATCCAAAGGGCAAGATGCATAGGCCCTGGAGCCCCCCCCCCCCCCCCCGTGGGAAAACGCGGACACCAGCTGTCGGGATACCTACAAGGAAGATGAATGAGAGCTAACAAAGTTCCCATAGTCATCTTCGTAGGTCCCTCGTTCTGCACGACAGTCAAGGCCCAGATGATTTTTTTCTACTTCTATATCTGCAATGAGAGGGGATATTTCTTCATTCTCTTTTCGGTTTATCGTTTTGACGGTCAAGATTCTCCCAATGACTCGGAAGCGTTTGAAAAGCTGGACTTCAGGTGCAGGATGAAGGTGGCCACAACAGTAGAGACACACAGCCTCGTACTACAGTTCGAGAACATAATGACGATTAAGCAAAGATAAGAGAGATTTCCAACTTCATGCTTCACACGTAAACAAGCTCCGTTCTTCCGCCGTAGTGGAGGCAGTGGTGTCTAAATGACAACCACCAAACGACATTGGTCTGTGAACCCCAATCTCCAGAGCATGGACAAACTGCTTTGCTATTTCAACACCTGTTCCATGTGGAAGCTTGTAACTTTGAGCAATCTGGTAATGTCTTGCCTGGATACAAGGATGGGATTAGCCGTATCAACATTGATCTCTGGAAAATAAATCCTGCCATCAATTTCCATCTCAGTGAACGATGAGTGGGGATCCAAGCTCTAACTACTCATCAGCAGTGTGAAACATGTTTTTCCCTATGTTTTTGTCTGTGACATGCGAATGGCGGATCTGTTTAATATTGAGGTCTTCAACATTTCCTCCAAGAGAACGAGCAGCCACCGGTGAGAACATAGGCCAGACCTATGTTTGCATTTTTGTTCTATCAATGTCGCAGCCAGGGAAGGGTCAGATGTGGACCAGAAGCTCTCTTTCTCTGCTTTTGATGCTCTTTTCCACTAACTACTCCTCCTGTCAGGCATTCTTCCTCTTCAGTGGAATCTGCAGAAGATGAAACTGGAGACTGCTAAATCCGTGGCGTAACCCAGAAAATTTAAAAGGGGGGGGCCAAAATCAAAATATGAATATATATATACTATATATATTATATAATATATAATATATATATATATAGAGATATATATTATACATAAAGTGCAGACCACATCTAAATATATACATATATATATTATATATATAGATATATAATATATATATATATATTATAAATATATAGATATATTATTATATATATATAATATATATATATATATACAGAGATATATATATATAATATATTTATAAATATATATATATTATATATAATATAGATATATATAATATTATATATTAAATTATATATATATATATATAATATATATATATATAAATATATATATATATATTATATTAAAAATATATAATATATTATAAATCTATTTATATATTATAAAATATATTTATATTTATAAATATATTTTCATATTATAAATATCTATTTATATATGAAAATATATTTATGTATTTAAATATATTTATATATTCTAAATATATTTATATATTATAAATATATTTATATATTATAAATATATTTATGTATTATATATATAGTTATTTTTTATTATAAATATTTTATATATTATAAATCTTATTATATTATAAATATATATATATATTATAAATAGATTTAAACTAGCCGCAAAAGCCGCCTACAGGCGGACTTTTTGGCATAGATCCGCGGAGGGCTATTGGTGGGCCTTGGCCCACCACCAGATGGCCCAGATGGCACCTCCAACTTTCCTGAAACATGGATGTAGAAAATGTATGTATTAAACACCAAAACCCATTTCACAGCACCACCAACCATTCACTCACCCATTACCCATCACTCCCACCCATTCACTCACCCATTACCCCATCACCCCCAACCCATTCAACTCACACATTACCATTACCCCACACACCCATTCACTCATCCCATTTGACCCATCACCCCCACCTATTACCCTCACCAATCACCCCCAAAAACCCTCACCCACACCCATTCATCAACCATCACCCCACAACCATACCCATCACCCCACCCATTCCTCACCCACTTACACATCACCCGAAATCAAGGTTTCCTCAATTTCGACAACCCACTTTTTTTTCACAATTCTCGCTAATAGGCTCACTAAAAATAAAAAAAAATATAGTGATAGGGATAATCCCATAAAGTGGGCTTAACACCTTCCCCTGTTCAACCTGGTCCCAAAACTGGCCATATGAATGGAATTCCGACCACGGGGGGCGGAACTAGAGCGGCCACACACACAAACAACACACACACAAACAACACAGACACACACACTTCGCTTATATTATTATCGATTATATATATTTACTATATCATAATATATTATATATATTATATGTTATACTGGTAGAAACATTAAATTATTATATATATATATATATATATTATATACTATATATATAGATATATTATCTATATTATTATATATATATATCTGTATATATATATATATATAATATATATAAATATATATATATAATATTATAAATATATTTATATATTATAATTTATTCTTTGCAACAGGGGCGCGGCCATGGCCGCATGCCCCCCCCCCCCCCACCCCCTCCCCCCCCCCTCGGTTACCCACTTGCTGCTAATGACTCCATCTTCCCAACAGACGATGGATGCCATAGCCTCGTCATGAGACGCTTCCTAAGAGCATCAAGCCTATTCGCTGTGCCATGCTCTTTACCTTCCTGCAAGACCACGTCAACTTTTAGTCCAGTCAAAATATGAATGGACCCCACCACAAATTTGCAATTAAAAACGAGAAGTTATATTTTTCGAAACTTGATGCCTACTGAATATCTGCCCCAAGATTATATTAAATATTTGAGTGGAACATGGTTTTTCAGGTCATTTGTCGTTTTGGTTACCTTTTTCGGACTACCGCAATAATTGGAAATAAATTGGATACGACAATATCATTCTTATAATACAACAAAACAATTTTAATTATTTATTTAACCAGTTGGGGCTTGGTTATGGAAAGGACAACTGTCACAGGCAATAAGACAAAATAGTTGACTATCATTTTTGCACATCCCAAAAATAGTGGATTAAAATTATACTTAAATGATGACGCTATCATTTCAAACCCATTATACTGATCCCCCCTTTAGCTGTGAAAGCTGCAATAAAACTTGATTTAGTATATAGCCCTCAACAAAAATGTATGCTAGTCTTCTCAGGAAACGACATTTACCGATTAAAGGTGATACCGGGTATTAAATTTGAGTGTGTGCGTATGGGGATTTCAGTTGAAAAAAAATATCTTTGAGCTGAATAAAGTTCGTAATTTCATAGTACTTAAGTTAGTTAATAGTGAGTCAAGAAATATTAGTATGATATGGTGGCATATACATATTAGAGATAAGTACAATTACAAAACACAAGGTCTTATCATTATATAGGGGAATGTTGGGAATACACTACCAAAAATATGTGTACAAATGAACTTAGGTCGTTAACAATATTTAACACGTTCACTTCATCTCTTCCATGGTCACCATCATCCAGCAGCATCGAAAACGTCTACTGATTAGTCTGCATTTGAACAACTACCTCTGCAACAGTCCACATGCGAATGTGCAAGGCAGCCAAATTTTCCGACAAACACAACGTTTACCACTGCAGCACCCTTGCATGAACATCTAACAAAGCTTTAGGAGATACTCTGGGCTGCAGCGGAGGTCAGAATGCACAGGGATCATCCTGGTGGTCCATGATTACTCCAATCCCCAGTCAAGTGGATGAGTTTGGTGTCTTTCCACTCTTGCAACCTGATGGAATACCCGTAGGATGTGATATTTGGAAGCATGAGCTCGTTGGCGGAAGTAATGTGGGTGCAATGCTGTTCTTGTTTGTTGTCCTTAGCCTGAAATTTTACTACTCTCAATTCGTTTTTAAATTGTGTGATGGTTTCCCTCCGCTACACACAAAACATGCTCTGTCGACTGCAGCAATGATGCTCATCCTGGGGTGGAGTATTCATTGACCGAAAAATTAGGGCCGCTTGCCGGAACATATCATTTGTGCTTGAACAGTTGAGTCCATTGCCTTTAGCCGATCCCAAAGACCATGATGTCGGTCGCATCCCAGGTAGCATGGATGAAGAGACTGTTTTCACACAGTCTCACCCAGAGCCTTCTCTGACTTTGCCAATGTCCAAGTATGTCTTGGATTCAATGAACCCCTTTTAGGCACACATTAAGTAGAGACGGTGGCGCACTATTCTGCTGAAATAATAGCACAGTAGTATCAACAAGTCAGTGTCTCTCAACAAGAACAGTGTTGGTTTTGAAGAACTACGAACTGCAGTGTTGTATGAGTAGGTCAGCATCCTCCACTCGCATTGAAGCACTTACAATGAGATCATCCAGTTCTTACCAGGCTGTCTATGAATTGTTGCTTGTTATTCGGTTCCGAAGAAACTCTTCTTTTGACAGTAAGGCTTCATGGTTTCAGAAAAGATACCTCCACTGATGGTGCTCACCCCTTTTCTGAATGAGCACAGTATTTCGTTGAGGGACCTTGACGATAGCCATCAAAACACGACGATAGCATGCCCGTAGTGCTACTAACAATATTTCAGGTAGCGGTCAGAATATTATTGTACTGGTCACCTGGATCTGCCACTGTATGCGCTGCAATATGGGCACCGCCCATCTAGTACGTATTGTATATCGGTGGTTGTATTAGTATCTGCAGGTGCCAAGGAATTTGATTGCTGAGGCTAACGCTGGCTTATTGGCGGAGGCAAGGCATATGTAGTCTCGAACAAAGAAGGATGATAGCGCATAACTCACAACGAGTGCTTGGATAAGTCCCCTAATTCGTGCAGCGATCACAAGTCTCTGGAAGAGTAACTGAGGGTTGATATGAGTCTCCGTCTGTGTCGTCATTGCAGTCTCTGAGTCCATAGTTAGGCTTGACTGTTCTTGTTGATGATGTATTCAAGCCACACGTTTACCAATCATCTGCACCAAAGACCCTTCTCCGCCACGGTCTTCGCGTCATGCACAGGACCGCTGTTTTGGCAACTTACAGTGAAACTGTTGTGAAGAGTATCGTTTTCTTGAAATGGATCCCTATCATGAAGAAACGACAAGCATTTTCGGGTATCAGCTACAATCAGTCTTCTGTCTAGACTTTGATAGATCATTGTGTTTTTCACTTGGTCACAACATCACTTCAGTGAGGTGTTGGAGGGCGTTGGTTCACCTTGCACAGATCAGGCTAGCCAGACCCAGACTCGAGCCGCTGTGTCTTGTCATCCCTCTTCCACTGGTCAGCCCACCTGCTGGTAATTCAGGCTCCTCATAAGTACTTGCCCGATGACTAAATCGGTAGACAGCACCAGCCAGTATCTGTCGCTCCGTCGGACAACTGGAATCTTGGAGAAAATCTGATGATTACTTTCTGGATGGTCCTTCGGTAACTCTGTCATTAAGTGCAGTAATGTGAAGCACCTTGTTAGTGACGTGTCCGGAAGCTGCAAGATATGCAGCAGGCGCGACAGGACATGCAAAGTGAAGCATCCAATCCCTGTTCTTTCAGATTTCAGAAATAAACGGATATGTCCACCATTTTCATGTATGTTAACTACAAGTCTCGCTGTCCGTTGATCCTTTCATTGCATCAATAACCATGCTTGATTTTGTCTCAATGACCTCCATCACCTTCGACGACTCGCTGTCGGACACTGCTTGGTCACCGGACATCAGACCGTCAAAAAACACGTCACCTGCATCATTGAGCTCTGTCGGGAAGTGTAGGCACACGTCTCCATCACTTGTGTAGGTTATCTGAAAATAACTTGGAAACAAGTTTTGCATTGAGTGCGGCTCGTGTCAACGAGTAGCTGTCCCCGTATAGCTCTAGACACGGCTTTGCCAGTCATCATGTGAGTTGTGTGTTGCTAGATATGCAACTTCCAGAAGCTCTTTGAGGTCCTGACCAGAAATTCAGGTGGCCAATACACCCAAGAAAACTCTGACGTGTATGGGAATCCTCCTAGTCTTAGAACAATCGAGTGAAGTTTGCTGTCCGCTTGGCTCGCTCTTGACTTATTGGTGATAGCTTTCCAACAAAGTGGATGTCAAATGTCAGTATCGGGGTTACACCAATCTCGGCGAATGGTCACAAACGAAAGCAGTGTGGAGTTGATGCCAGTCCACGTCAATGGACTGAGATCAATCATGGGCAGAAAACATTATTGAGGCCCACCCGGATGTTTCCCTTGTGTACCATCTGCATCCATTCCAGTCCAAGAGGGCTTCGAGGTGATCGAACTGTAGAGCGAAACCTTTCCAGAGGAGATCAACATTTGAGATGATTTGTCGCAGGTCAGTAGACTCCGGAAGATTCCGTTAGATAAGTGGGATGCAGTATCCACATGCTGAGGAATGGACGGATATTGATTCGCCCCCCCCACTTGTGCGATATCTCTGCTGAGACAGCTCTACGGGCAAAGTGAAGGGTCGGACTGCTTTTTGGTGTCACACAACAATGAGGCCCATGCCAATGGAATGTGTTTTCTCCCATGTAATGTGCGAGTCATGTCACATTGTCCGCCAAAAATGAATGAAATGTCCAGGGGTTAAAACCATGATATCTGTTCCACTCGGACTGCTGCGTGCGATCATACGTTTGCACATCCGTGTATGAACAAGTATAACCATGTGCAAAGAGCGTGTCTATGAGAAATCGAGAACCGAAATGGTAGTGCATTTGGATACCAAGACCAGCAAAAAGTGGAGCTTGAAGGATCCTAGGACTCGTGGGCTGGCATGATTCGCCTGTCCGAGTGAGCAGATTTTTTACGTCTTTCTCCTTCCCCCACAAAAGAGCATTTCCAGCAAGAGCTCTTAGTGGCTCTGGTAGGAACTTGGTTGCAGCAGTGACAGTGGACATGTCGATAGTAGCGGGTAAATCGTTCCTAATTTGAGAGAACCTAGTTTTTGTCACTTTTAATGGATCAGCGGCTGTCTTGATCAGGCGCAAAACTTTCTGCTCAGAGTATAACTTTCCTTTTGTTGGACGATAGAAGCCTGAAGAATCGACGATGCAACACCCCTAATGTCACAACATTTGTTTTCCATTCATGTCTGCCAATTATGATCTGACACCAAAATTGATTGAGAAGTTATCCTTCATGTATGAAAAACCATAGGCATCACAGCCAGTTCGTCTATAGGATAGTCCCCATTTTCCCAATGAAATCACTAATTGTGAGGTTTAGTTCATCATTCATCCTTCTAGGGTACTTTGACAACCTTCAGGACGCTTCATGTCTGATTTGGTCATTGGTCGACCCAACTTCTGCTTTTTGGATGAAGACGCCTCTTCCGATTGGAATTTGAGTGGTAAAGTTTCTTGTGTACGAAAGTTAGTACTGCACCCGTTATGTATACAGACCTGCTGCGTTGTCGATCGCCAACAACTGCAATCTGCTCATCACTGTATCTGACCAATTGTCTAATCGATTTTCCACAGGCAGTCGAACACATGATTTTGGAAGTCGAATGTCTTAACATGGATCAACATATGATCCTTTTTCCCTCCCCTGGTATGGTAGGAAATTACCACAAGAAAAGACACTGAGTTCGGTAGTCAAACGCTGAATCCAAAGACCGAAGGCACCTCCTTGTCTGATCAGACGAAACAGGTTTTCGCTTCAGAGAAAGTTCAATGTTCTATCACATTACAAGAACACCTCCGGCAATCTGTATGAACTGCCTGTCCTGGATGGACTTGGACCTTCCTCCCACGCTCATTCCAGCTTCTTTTGATCCTCGTACAACCTTTATCCATCAGTTGTACTGGTGGATCACAGGCGAGGTTCTTACAGAAGACGCAGTAACCCATGTTGCTGAAACGATGAGGAAACTTAGGTTACTATTTTGCTCTCTATTCTCCCTCTGTTTTCCGACTTAAATGTACATGTTCATTATACATGGTATTCATAAAAAATACAAAAATACCAGTATACTCGCCAAGTTTTAAGTTAAGCGGGTAAGTGGTTAACGGCCCAAATTGAGTACTAATGACAAAATGTTATTAAAAAAAAATTGAAATGTTAAAAAAAAAAATTTGTTGAAAATTTAATGTGAAAAAAATGTTACAGAATTTTTTTTTGTTAAAAACTTTAAATAAAAATAAAACTTAAACAATCCTACATTAAATAGAATAATCCCTTACATTCACAATGACCGCGCGTTGAGCGGTACTCTGCACACCGATCCCAACTTCCACGGCAAGAGTCAATCCAAACTCTCGTCACGGCTCTCGTTCAATCTGAAAAAAATAATTGATCCAATCATTAGATTGAGTATAATTTCATATATTTGTTTGGGGATCAAAAAAGGTTTCATAAAAATATGCTTGTTTCTATTGCGAATTTTGGTGGTGGGTTAGGGGTAAAAAACGCGCTATAATTGATTGGACTATTTCCAAATTTTTCCCACTACGGCTTGGCTCACGCTAACATTTCAAGAAGTTCTTGTACTTCTTCATTTGTCAATTGCCTTTAGAGCTTCCGAATGAGCGGACGTCAAAGAGGTTCCTGAGTTCTCTTTAAAGGCCTCTTTACGCGGTATCTGAGGGTCAGATCCCGTCTATGACGATCCTTCTCAGGATTCATACGCAATGGTACAGTTATCAATTTCTCACAATTACGTCTTACTAACATCAGGTATCCTTGCCATTGCCCAGCAAGTCGACACATCGTCTTGTCACCATGGCGTGACTGCGCGAACAGTTTTCTTCATCGGGCGAAGATGAGTAGTATGACCCCCAACACTCCCCATTGGAGGGAAGCTGGGAGCCTTAATTCAGGTTCTGGAGGTATCAATAATCCAAAATTTTCTCCTTTTTTTGTTCCAGCCATCATTATTGCAACTGAAAAAACAAATGAATTCTTTAATATTAAGACTCCTTAATAAAAAAGCAATGCAGGAAAACAGAGTCCTAAACAAGCCATGTAATTTCTTGTTTCATAAGTAACAGTCATTTGGGCAATAACAAATCCCTCAAGAAATTTTCTTCTAGTGTTGTACTATGAAGTCAGCTTAGATAGTTAGATAATACAATACAGGATTTTATGTAAAAATTCATTTTTGGGTTTAGCAAGATGTTCCCATCATCGGATTTCAAAAAAATTTTTTAACCACATGCTTTTCATATAAATAGTAACACATTCCAGGGGTAGGAGCTATACTTTTCCGACTTTTGTTTTTAAGGACCCCCCAAATAAAATATAAATATAATATAAAATATATATATAATATTATATATATATATATAATATATATATATATATATATATATATATATAATATATATATATATATATATAAATTATATATTAAATATATAATATATATAATATATATATATATATATATATTAATATATATATTATATATATATTATATATATATATAATATATATTATACACTGCGGATAACTGCGGATAGTTTTCTACTACTCCCTTTTTTTTTTATTTTTTTATGTTGGAGCCTATAGCACCTGTAGGCTATTTTCTTTTGAGGCTCAGGCGGTTGGCCCATGCACATTTGAAGAGTCGTGATGTCGGGTGTTCTCGCCCCTTTGGGGGCGAGGCTTTATTTTATAGTGACACCTGTGGTCTTTGTGAAGATCCCGTTTTCTGTGATTTTCAGATCCCCCCAGGCAAGCTCATGCTGCCACCTGGTGCTTTCCGTCCCACCTGCAGTCGAAAAAACAGATATATGTAAATGATCTGTTGATCTTTCTTTCTTTTTTTTCTTTCTTTTTTCCGTTTGAATCTATAGCGCTTATTGAGTCTATAGCGCTGTAGGCTTATGGAAAGTCGTGATGTTGGTCGATCTCGCCCCTTAGTGGCGCAGGCTGAATTTTTAAAGTGACACCTGTGGTCTTAGGTAAAGATCCCGTTTTCTATGATAATGTGATGTTTTGGATCTACAGTCAGGCTCATGCAGCCCTAGAGTTCCTCCGTCGCACTTACATTGGGGAAAAAGGTATACAGCTGCATGCAGGGTTTTTTCAGCCACTCGACGATGGATTTGGGCAGTTGCTCCTTGGCGGAACTAGAACTCGGGGCCTTCTGCTCCCCTACCAGGCTCTTGTCGACAGCATTAAAGATGGTCGAAAGAGTTGCCTCCGGCAGGATTCGAACTCGGGAACATTGGGCCCAAAAAGGGGGAGGGGGTAGCGGAGTGGTTAGCGTCCCCGATGGCGTTCTGGGTACCCGAGTTCGACCCCCGAAAAAACCCAAAAAACCTTTTCTGCCCCGTCGAGTGGCCTAAGAACCCCACATCCCCGATCAATTTTACCTTTCGTTGCGAGTGCATGGAGGCACGGGGGCGGCATGACCTCAAATCACAGGCGTCACTATAAATCCGCCTGCGCCCCCAGGGCGAAGACCAAAACCTCACGCCCTCAAATGAACCCCAGAGACTGCCATCCACCCCCGGGTCACACTGCCTACGGGGGCTATAGGCACAAAAAAAAAAAAAAAAAAATTTTATATATAAATAATTATTTTAATTAAAATTAATATATAAAGATTTTTTCCCGTTTTCTGTATAAAAAAACTAAACTAACCTCCCTTTTCCTAACCCAACGGTAACCAACCTAAACCCTTCTGTCCGAGAGTTCCCCGGGTTTGTGTCGAACGAGAATTTCGGTAGACGAATACCAGATATATCCATGAGCCAGCCCGAATTTTGGGGATATCGGTACCACCCCCGGGGTGACTAATTCTTGGGGGTTTTTACTTCTACTGTCTCTAGTTTATGTTTTGTATGATAGCCCTTGCACACTGGTAGTTAAGGTCGTTATCACTTCTTGAAAGACACACCCTACCAAAAAATTTTCAAAATTTTTTTTAAAAATTCAAATTTGGGGACGGAATCCCAAAAGTCACTAAAATAATATAGTAATTGTAATTTAATACAGTCCTGTAAATACCCAAAAAGCATCCCATGGGTTTTGTACTTACTTTTAGGGCCCAAATTAAATCCCCCTCTATCATCTACGTCAGATGGGAATCTACGTGTGCTCCCGGCTTTTCTTCAATAGCCTTTTTCGGGCATGTCTGTAACCTGCACATGTCCTACACTTCAGGCCTTTGGGGCTGGGCAAGTGCACTTAGGGAGTTCGCATGACCGCACACCTTGCAAAACAGTAGCTGCAAAACAGATTGGTGCTGGTGAGCCTCGCCCCCCGGACGAAAGTTTGCCGTCCTCACTTCATCCACCGCAGTCTGTTGGGTTCGAAAAAAGGGCTGGCTCTGCAACTTCTCCCCCAAATCGCAGCCTGGAGTTTGCACGTATCATGCATGAAGAGGCATCCTCAAAAGGGAGGGTTTTGACTGACTCCCCCCCCACGTCTCGCACAGAACGCCATACCGAACCCTTTTTCACCTCATTTGTGTGGGTAGATGGCAGGTACATTGGAAAGGTGATTTCCGTACTTTAAAAAGAGTTAGGAGACCTTCCCCATGAGCCCCCAAGTTCGGGAAAAGCTCCTGGTAGTCTTTCCACTTCACCTGCTTGAGTGTGGCCATTTTTCCCCCCCCAGCGAAATGCACTGACGGTATCACAGCCTGTAAAGGCTGCATACCAATAAATGAATCACACACGTTTGCCCCCCGTTCGGCTCAGTGTGGTGTACCCGGAATTTTGCCCGGGGTTTTTCGCCCCGCACTTCTGGAACGGGGGGGGATCTTGTGGCACATGCCCAGACACGGACCATGCGTCTGTATCCTCTGCAGTTGATACAGATTTGTCCCCAAATTTCGCTGCATAAAGGGGCATGGAAAAGGAGGCGTGTGTCTGTTTCTTCTTGACTTGACTTAAGCTCAACCCTTTTCCCCCTGCTTTTTTGGTGATCTTGAAGCAGACTGCTCACATGTGACATACAGCTCTTCCCCTCGAGCTTCTCCCTGTGCTGTGGTTTTTCCATTTTTTCAAACCGGAACTTGATGAATTTCCCTTTGTTGAGGAATACCGAGAAAAATTTTTTCCACTGCTGGATGTTGTGCCCGTTGAATGTTCTTAAAATGGATCCCTGTCCCTTCATTTCTGTTGGCTCTTCTGATCTTTGGGGGATTCCTTGAAACGTAAAAACACAACACAATGCGCCTGCTTTTAGCACCTCATGGAAAAAAGTGACTCGTGCTTGCCTGAAAAGCTGTGAAAAAGTGTTGTCTTTTCCCTTCTTTTTCTGGCCCCGGCTCATCCATCAATTATGGTAGCAGGGGGCTGGGGGATACCTCTGCGGGAGAAACATTCCTCTCCAACCCCCTTGCTAGGGCACCTTGTTGGTCTTGCGGAGAACCCACCCCGCTGGCAAGTGCCTGGCAAGGCCCCGGGGATGAGCCAAGACATCATCTTTTTGAGCTTTCTGTTCCGCAAAAGGATCATCTGGCAAATATTTTCCTGTCAGCCTTCAAATACCCTCCTTGGCAGGGCCCTTTGTGAGCGTGGCCTTCTGATTTTGTGAACTTTCAGTTTCTCTTCGTCACGTGTCATGAAACTGTATATTGGGTATCGGTCTCCAGGCCTCTTCCTTGAAGGCTTGATATCATCCTCCCATTCTGTGGGGCCCCTAGAAGGTTTTTGGAAAATTCTGGTGGTGCTGTAGTCGCGTGCAAACTGACAAGATCTCCTTGCTCGCGTTAAGGGGGTTTCAACCAGCTGGTCTCCACAGTTGAACAAAAGTTTGGACATCGGCCTCATCTCTTTTCTAAATCCTGGGCATCTGTAGGTCTGGGGGGCTGAGTCAGTATATTTTTTGGCCTACACCATGGGCCCGGGCCTGCCTAAATATCTGTGCGATACTCCGATGTCAGGTAGTACCGCACGTCCACCTTTAGGCTGAACCCTTTTTGGCCCCCTGGTGTCTGGGTTCTTTGTTGATCGTCTTTCGATGGCTGGTCCACAGGAATCCGCCCAAAGGGATTCTTGCTACCGACGGACAAAAAGCCACCTTGCATGAAGTTTCGGCCTCTGGGTGTTAAATGGGCAGTCGAGACTCAGGGCATAGTATAGGTCGGAATGGGCCCATTTTTCCCCTTTGTCATAGGCAAAACCCCACGGTATACTGTGGATTGCTCCTAGGTGAACATCCGTTCCCTTCCTGGAGGCTGAACCGGGTCCAGCATGATCTCAACCTGTCCAGGTAGACTCCAATGCTGAGAGGTTGGTTCTCTTTGGGGTCTCAAGAAAAAATTGGGAAGAGCTTCAGGATTGTGTGCATGTTCACTCTCCATCAGCTCTTAAAAGGGTTTCCCTGAACCATTCTGTAAAGCTGTTGATGTTCTTCAGTGTTCCATCCAATGGTGTTCCCCCTTTGAAGGGTTTTCTTCTAGCCAGGGAAGGGAAGCTTTCCATGCAGCCTCATCAGTGCTTCATACACGAGTTTGTGCAGTCTCACTGCCTGTTGTACCTCCCCCGGCCGTCATCACCCCTGACACTGACCTTCGCGATGACACCTGATTCCACACCGATCTCTAAGACCTGAATCCTAAAACCCTTTTCCCCTTGGTGGGGGAGGAGATTGCAATTGTGTGGAAACGCCCATCCTGATGATAATGTTCTTGAACTCTTTTGTTTCCAGAGAACCTGGGCAGCTTTGCATAGATGCTTGATAAAACACCACAAAATCTTGTTAAGCTGTAAGGACGCATGATGGCATGCTTTCTCCAAGACTTCATTAACGGTGGACATTTTTTTGCGGGAGCTTGTTTTGGGGGCAGGTACTTACAGTGTCCTGGACCACGCAATGTCTCTGGGTTTTTTGATGTTGAACCCAGTCCAATGCTGAGGACTGGTTCCATGGTCTGACATTCGAGTAAAAGCCAGTCGGTTTTTGGTCTTTGAACCCTGGACCCTTTGGTATGTCCATACCATCTCAACCCTGGTGGCCCTGCCCGCCGCCCAACATTGTATTTGGCAAATTGATGCGGTCAGAGTGATGCTTCTTATCTTGGACTTGGTAATCTCGGGCAGGACCTTCTCGGGCACAGAGCGCAACCTGGAACGGGACAGAATGCCATTGACTCTGTGAGAAGTCCCTGCTCCATTATGTCTCTTCAAGTGGGGTCGATGTTTCCGGCCGGTTGTGACACCCAGGTAGATTTTGCGGGCAGTGGAATGTACCCTTTTTGAAAATTCCACTTCGGGAAAAAAAAGGGCTGTATCGATCTCTAAAACTTTGAGTGGACACCAGGGCCCAAAGACGATTCAGGGGTTCGGATCATTCTGTTTTTCCTGTAAAACCCTTTTACAGCATTGGAAGCAGTACGTGCTTGGGGGGCTTTGTCTTGCCATGGTAACAAAAAAGCCCAAGTCATGCCAAGGAGTGGCAACTTGACCCTTTTCGGGGGGGATTTTGGCACCACATCTCCTGTCAGCAGGGTGGCAGGAATTTATGACTGTGCGGGAAAACATTTATCTGTATCGGGGGGCCCAGGGGCTACTCACACTTGCTTATTGATCTCATTCCTCATGCTTTCCTGTTTGGGGTTAAATATTTTCGGGTTACTGCTCTGCTTCTTGCAGATTTTTTGTCATTTTGTGTGCTTGTCGGGCAGTCGTCCATTGAGGGGCTGCGTGGATAGATTAGAAGTTTCCTTTCATCGGGGGACAAAGCGTAAGTGTTTTCCCCAAACTCTTTTCAATTTTTCGGCGAACATGTTTCTTTGTCGGGTTTTCAGTTGGTAATCCAGGGGACTCATGGATTTTCCCCAACCTGATGTGGGTTTTTTACATAGCATCCCTCGGGGTTGGGGAAAAATTCAGTCCTTATATAAAAGAAGAGTTCCTCGAGGGTTCTATCTCACCTCTTCGAGCGTGCTCCCCCCTTTTTTCCTGATTTTTCCCGCACCAGACCGGGCGGCCGCTGGGGAATCATTTTTTGGGAAAGGGTTTTTGTAGCCGACTTGGGGTAGTGACCCTCTCGAAACAAGGTCTCTGCAAAGTAACCAAGGATTCTCTGGTTGTTTTTCCTTGTTGCTGCTCTGGGGGATTTTCCATCCTCGTAGCTCAACACACTGGATTGGCCCCTTGTCTTTGCTCTTTCAGTATTTGCTTGATTTCCTCGCAAAAGAGACTCTTTGGTAACCCTGTATAAGGGGCATCCCTTGATCCCCTCCCCCGGGGGGCGACGCTTCCCTGATTCTATTTTGCACCCTTGGCAAGGATATAATCCAGTGACTTTTTTCATTGTAAAGAGACTACGCATTTTACTTTATAATGTATGTGGGTATTCCTCCTTCTTCAAGGCCCTTGGCTGCTTCCAGGACTGGATCATGCTGCCTGTCTTGCACCCCTGAGAAAGGGTTTTTCCAGGAGTCCAAATCCTGTGGTGACACCAGACATCGCTGTCATCATCGGCAGTGGTGATACAGTCGATCCGTCTCTCTTCCTCGCTGAGGTTTCATCATGCCCTCAGAAAATCGCACACACCCGCAAAAAAAAAAAATCACCATTAAACATTACATGACAAAAAAACAAAAACTTTACATGGAAAAACCCTTCTCATATTTTTCTCCTTTCCAATAATAAATTATCCCCAAAATTTCACAAAAAATCACCAATATGAAATAAACCCCTAAATATGGGGAACTTGAAATTCTCCGAAAACTCTTGTAGAGAATCAAATTAGTACGACTGTTAAATATATTTTTCATTTTTCCCATATTTTGGGATTTTTTCCCAATTATGGGGAAAAACCCCAAAAATTTTTTTTTTTTAGGGTAAATCCAAAAAATGAGGAAATTTTGAAAAAACCAGAACAACTCTGGGGAGAGAAAAAATTTTTACATAGGGGTTCCAAAATTTCGCAACGATCGGTATTGATTTTAAGAAAAGAGGAAAAACCCCCAGCGTCCCCCGCTGAAAATTTTTTTTATGGGTACACCCCCATTGCATCAAAAAAAACAGACTAACTACCATGCGGGGAAGGGTATCTATTTAATGTATTTACAGTCCTCTTAAACATTTTGTACCATTCGTGTTTGTCACCCCAGGGGTACCGTATCTGGCCCGGCTCTGGGCAACTCTCCTCCCTTTATTTCTGTTCCCCCACACCTGACCTTTTGGGTCACCCCGGCACCTACTGCAGCAACAGATGAATTATCACGCCAAACTCAGGTAAAAACCGCGAATTAGTACACACACGAGGGCTAACACATCCAGATCACAAAAACAAATGTTTAAAAAAATGCTGGCATGGCGGCAAAAAAATTTAACCATTCGAACCCAATTTCGTGTTTAGGGCGCGAAAACTTTAAATGGGAAAATTTTGAAGTACCGCTAAGCTTTGTGTCCAGAAACGAGATGCCACGAAACAAAGGTGCCCAGTGATATTTTTTTTTTTCTAGTGTTAAGGATGAGGTGTATGCATTATTTTAAGGTACGTCCTCATGAACCATTTATTTTACCACATCGGGGATGTGCATGTGCTCTCTCTTTGGGGGCGTCCCCGTCCACGATCAGCACACAGCCCCACAGTACCCTTTGGGGGACAACATACCCTTGCCTGGCTCTTTGGACCCATGCACTTTTCCCACTGGGGAATGCTGCACACCCCTCTTTTAAACCCAGACTGCCGCCAGAACATTGGATGAAGAGAGAAAAAAAAAATAAGAGAAAAAAAAATATTTGATAATGATAAATTAGTAAGAATTAAAATTAATGGGGAAAAAAAAAGAAACCAGTTTTAGAATGTCATTCTACTTTTTTGTTAACACAATTTCCCCAAATTTTTACATACCTTAAAACCCCCAGCTATCACGCATTTGCATCCCGTTTCCAGCTAACGCGGAAACCTCGAAACGCATACCTCTGATTAGCACATAAGTCACGGCTCTCGCATATCTGTGTGGCGAAAATAACGTAAAGTTTGAAATTTCCAGGCGCTTCATCAGCAACCCATGCATTACTCGTCCCCGATTGGGCGATGTCCCGGGCCGGGGAAACCTGGATAAACCCCCATAGTGCAGGCCAGATTTTCCCACCGGCACCCCCCCATAAACCCCTCCCGAGACCAACTTTATTTTGTTCTCTGAACCCTTTTTGCAAAAAAAATTGATGCCAACAAAACATATAGGGACTCACACCCCTAGCAGCCATTTTCAAAATTGCCCCCCAGCAATTTTTAAAATCAAAATTTTTTTTCAATAACTTCACTTTAGACACTAGAGCCAATTTTGATGTCTAAACCCCGTTTTAAGGTCCAGCAACCAAAGGTGCCCCAAAAAAAAATCACCTATGACAACCGCATGTTGGATTTCAAGATGGCCGCCCTTTTCAGACCAATTTTTGCCCTTTTTACATCCCCTTTATTAAATAATGGCTACCATTAAAGTGTTAACGTAACAGATTGAATCACAATTCTATCTATTTTTAACGGTTATTCTTGTACTTTTAGATGAACGAAAATGTAGCCAAATGTGTGTGTGACCATGGCATCAAGAAACGGGAAAAGGGATAGTAAAGAAACAGATGACTCAAAATCAGTACAAATTTTTTGTCATTCATAGGAAAGCTTGCTCGCAAAATTTTCACAAAAATCACAGAGGGGCGGCTGTTAAAATTGAAAAAATTTGTCAACTGAGATTGCTCAACCTTTATTCCCCCTATCGTATCCCGATGGTTGTTCACAAATTCCTGATTCAGCTGAAGACCATCATGGATAACCCGGCTGTCATAAAAACTTCACCGTAACATTTACGACTCTCAGCAGGTGCAGTTGCCCCAGAGCTAGATCTCTCGTCCACCAAAAGGGGCCCTTTAGATCAGAGGGAAGGTAAAATTCCACGTGACTGCATTTTCTGCCAAAAGAAGGTCCGACACGGTGGCGGTTGGGCAAAATGAGGGAACAACACGTTTGTAGGGGGAGGTCATACCATATTACAAGTGGTAGAAGGGGAAAAAGACTTTGATCTCCTCGAAAAATAAAAATATATCTTTTTCCAGTGAGCCCAGTATCAAGGAGTTTCAGAGTATCTACACTAGGGACCCAACATCATGGCGCAGCGGGGATCAGGAAAAAAGTTTTCAAACGCTCTGAAAAAAAAAAACCCACAGCAAGACCTTTCAAGTTAGTTTCATCTTGATGAAAAGTCATTTGCAAAAACGGTGATGAAACTAGACTCCTGAGGGGAAATTATATTTGCTAGCCTGGAAGAAACGTTTCCCAAAAAAAAAAAAAATATAGATCTGAGAAACAAAAACAAAACTCGTGAAGCGTTATAGCAGAGCTATTTGTTTGAAGCAATCCAGACCGGGCGGGTTTGTTTTTCGAATCTTTTTTCCCCTTAAATCCATGATCAAATTTGGGTGAAGCTGTCAAGCAAACATACTTACTTGGCACAACAGACAAAAAAAAGGATGTGGGTAACCTTGAGGCAAAACCTTTTTAGCAAGCATCCCAATCTGCAGAACACTTCAGGGGTACCCCCACTGCCCGGTATTATAGAACCTAGAGGCTGTCATTCCGAAGAAATGGAGAAATTTCTCTTCTTTTTCATGACGGGGGAAAACCCCCATCGCGCCACACCAAGGGGACCCCCTGGGACAATCCTCGGACAAAACCTCGCCGAGCCGCCACCAAGGGCGCTGGGAAAATTTCGAAGCAGATACTTCTCTGTATGACGCTGCGCCCCCGTTCCATGCAGAACTCATCAAAATCATCAACAATTCGGGCATTGGAAAATTACGTTTTTCTTGACTCAAAAACCCAAACGCATCGGCACTGCAAGAAGCATCAGAGTTGTCCCACTTTGAAGTCGAAAACCCCCCACCTCCCCTTCTTTCCTCTGTTGACAGTTTCGACCAGAACACAACACATCGGGGTCTGTGCATACAAATCACGGTATCATGCTTTAGGAATGGACCTATGTAGGGGACGTGGGGAAAAAAGTTCCAAGGGGAATTCCGCAAAGAGTCCTGGCATGAAGATTGTTTTTGAACTGGAACGAACAAAAAAAAGTCAGTCACACTAGAATTCCGAAATCTACTGAGGGAGTTGACAGAAAAAGAGTCCAGGATACAAGTAAAAGGGGGGACATTGCGTGGCAAAAGACACAAATTTCAAAAAACACAAGATCTTTGGGGCCCCGACACGTCTACATGTGCAAAGCGATCCCAAGTCTTCCAGGTGGGCTGGTTCGTTCCTCCCCTGGTAGAAGCCTCAAATGCAACAACCTAGATACTATCCGTGATTGACTGCCCCACACTGAATTAAGGCAGTACAGGAGTGCTAAAATGTTTAGAGGAAGCAACCAAGCAAGTGGGGCCGAGGTACACCATCCAAGTTTCGATCTGGCGTTGCATGAAGGCATATCCCTAAAACTGGAAGAAACCCGAGAGATACAAGGATCACTCATCATGATTGGGTCCTTCCCTGTGATATGCCCTCTTAAAATGATCGGGAAGAAAATGGCAGCATCTTGAATCCAACATGGCGGTTGTCATAGGGGATTTTTGTTGGCACCATTGGATTGCTGGTACCTTAAAACATGGGTTTTTGACTCAAAATTGTGCTCTATGTGTCCCAGAGTGAATTATTGCAAAAAAGTGATTTATCAAAATTGCTGGTGCATTTTGAAAATGGCTGCTATCGGGATGATCCCCTTTTTTTTGTTGGCATCAATTTTTCTTTTTCAGAAGGGTTAAAGAACAAAATAAAGTTGGGCTCGACGTTTTGGGGGGGGTCACGGTGGGGAATCTGGCCCCTGCATACCTCCATCCCTTCCCTTTAGCCTTCATCAGTCTGTGCACGTTACCCGTACGCTTAAAAATGAAAAGGATAGGCGATTATGTAATCACTCCACCTAAATCGCAACACACAGGCCCGGGTCCCTCTCCTTCCTTTTCCCTTTTTTCGTTTTTTCCAAATAAATTATCGTTCTATTCTAAAAGTTGTAAAATGCATTCCCCCTCCTTCCCCGGGATGTTGTTAACCCCAGGGGGGCCACTCTCCCTCCCTCCCCCATTCTCTCTCTCTCCCCTTTTCTCTCTCTCTCTCTCCTCTCCTCTCTCTCTCTCTCCCCGCTCTCTCGCTCTCTGTCACGTCACCTTTTCTTCCCTCCCATTCCTCTTAAATTTCAGTAACCTTTCCCCCCTTTTCTCCCATCTCTCTCTCTCTCTCTCTCTCTCTCTCTCTCTCTCTTCTCTCTCCCTCTGTCCGCACCTTTTTTTTCCTCCCATTCCTTTTAAATTTCGTAACCTTTCTCCCTTTCTCCTTCCTCTACTCTTTTGTCTCCCCCCCTTTTTCCCCCCCCTCCTCCCTTCCCTTACCGCTTCTTACAAACCTGTTCCCCCTCCCTGGGGGCCTTCTGTCTCCCCCCCCCTTCCCTCCCTTCATCTTTCCTTTTCTTCTCCCCCCCTCATCCACCCTTTCCTCCTTCCCCCTTCCGTCCTCCTTCCGCCCCCCACCCTTCCCTCCCCCCTCATCTCTCTCCCTCGTTAGAGCTGTTAAACTGCCCATTAGTGTAATGCGAGCTTAAAACTATATTACTATTCTTTAACCCCTACTGCAAACAAGGCAATACTCCCACCATACTGTATACTATTACTATCTAGCTATTTTTGGCATAGGAGAAAACTATATATTTAATCGATCGTATATTCTAGACGAGAGAGAGAGAGAGAGGAGAGAGAGAGAGAGAGAGAGAGAGAGTGAGAAGAGAGAGAGAGAGAGAGAGGAGAGAGAGAGAGAGAGAAGAGAGAGGAGAGAGAAGAGAGAGAGAGAGAGAGAGAGAGAGAGGAGAGGAGAGCGAGTAAAAATTTTTTTGTAGTATAAAATTAAGTGAAAAAAAAAAATTTGATTAAAGAAAGTATATTAATCATATTAATACAATTCGTGTGTGCGTTGTGGTGTGTGTGTTTGTGTACGATAAAAGTGCTGGTGAAGGCTAAGTGACTGACATTTCCCTACATGTTTATATATGGGTCCGGCCCCGTTCTCCACTTAGCTTATAGGATGTAAATGGGTCAAAACCTTGCTTAGGGCCCCAAAAAGGAAAAGTTTTTTTGCACCTCGAGACGTCACCTTATTAAAAATTCTTTAGTGGTTGGTTTGTGCGGAGTTAAACCCATAAATTTCCAGATTGCCTCTCTCTCTCTTCTTCTCTCCTCTCTCCTCTCTTCTCCCCTCTCTCTGCACTAAACACCCAAAGAGGAATATACACATACATAATGTAAAATTAAAAATACTTTTAAATTTTAGATATTTCCAAACAATATTATTGGCTACATTCACACTCTCGCGCCGCGGCCCCGCCCAAACACACACCACACAACCCCTTCTCCGGTTTCGAAAAATATTTTGCTATAGCCATTTTTTTTCCGAAAACAAAAATGTAAATTTTAAAAAATTATTCATCCTTCTGATGGGGGAAAGGGCCCAGTTTTAAGGTCAATGGAGGAGGGGAAGGGAGGGGAAGGGGGGAGGGGGGGAGGGAGGGAACTGTTTTAAATTTTCATAGCTGTTGGGGTTTTCGGGATTTAAAAATATAATTACTCCCCTCAGGGAGCTATAAAGTCGGGAAGGTTTGAAACAGGTGTGGCTATTTAGGGGGGTGGGGCGGGTCTCCAAAGGAGGGGGCGAACATTTGTAGACAAGGAAAAAAATTTGAAAATTGATGGGGTTGCCGCCCCCCAAATGTTCGGAATACTTGCGTGACTGTACTATTATTGTTTTGTAAAGTTTCGAGCTCTTTTTATATATTAATGTCGGTGGAAATTATTTAAATAAAAAATAAAACCCAAAAAGAAACATCCCTTAAAGTAATCGTCCCGACCTTTCATCTTCCCGATTTTTTGCAGTCAAAAAATAGCCATGAGCGGTATATCAACAAATGCTGTCACCTTTTACATCCGTCATCCGTTTTTAAAAATTTCCGCATTCAAAACCTGTAAATTCCCCGACCTCAAAACACAACTGACGACCAGCAGACGAGGGACCCCGGCTTGGGACGTCACAGCAGGAACCCCCCGGCCGGCCTTGATCAATACCGAGACTCAGAAAAAAAAATATACTTGAAAAATTTTTGGGTGTTTTGATATATTTTTTGTGCGATATGGCATATACTTGCATCCTGTATAGGTGCAGCAAAAAAATTCCTTTTCCCAGAGAGCTTAGCACCCATTTCCAACCTATACGGGGACGATATATGTATTATGGTGCAGACGTGTGGAGCTCGGGGAGTAAAGGGGGGTGTGTGGCAGATTGTCTCGCCCGCGAGACAATCGAAAATTCATGACTTTCCCTTTTAGGATAGTGTGTATACGCAGAGACCCTGTTGCCACCTCAGTGCGGGGAAGGGATTAACTCTATTGATTTTTTCACGAAAATTTTCATACTTTTTATTTTTAATCATTTTACTTTTTAAAAACACAAGTTAGACTGAACCAAAAAAAGAAAAAAAGAAAAAAGTGAACAAAATAGAAATTGAACCCAGCAAATGTGGGAAAAAAAACCACAGTTACATTCCCCAGGTTCCCAAAGGGACCCCTTTACGACCAACCCCCAAAAATAAGAAGAACGGCTGGTTTTGGGGGGGCCACGACTGTCCAAACCGGATTCGAACCAGGGCCTCAATTTTTACTATGCGCGCTAGCCACACACCACGGAGGCGACTTTCCAAACGTGCAAAAAAAGAAAAAAGACAAAATTTTTTATGACTTGAAAGTTTTTGAATCAACCTAAAAGAGTATCAGCATTAACTTTACCGAAAAATTGATATCCTTTGTACTTGCTACTTTTGGGCCTTCAAGACAGAGCGGGTGCATCTCCTTAAAGATCTAAGTTGATAATTTGTAGGGACTGTTTTTCTTTTGGGGGGTTTTACCAAAAACAGCAGTTTTGGGTTTTTTCCTCTCAACACTGTTCCCTTTTCCCGCCTCTGTGGGAAATGAAAAAAGGACAAATTTTGAACTCAAAATCTGTGCTGGAGAGGGACTCACACCGCTTCGGGCAGAGAAAGGGTTTACATTGCCGTCCACGAAACAACATGCTGACTCAGGTAGGCTAAAACTGTGGGGGTGAGGAAAAAAGTAATGTAAAAGCCCAGTATGGTGTATCTGCTTTGGGGGGGCCCCCCTGGGGGGTGGTGGGGAAGGGAGGCCA
>JACEEZ010002492.1:240321-335321 GCA_016584305.1 Chionoecetes opilio | reverse complement strand
ACCCAACTCCGTGATGAAGTGGCGGAGCTGAAAAAGCTATAACACTTCCAGATACTGTTATGAATAAGAAGTTTGCAGACATGCAGGCACAAGTAGACCGGCAATGCAACACTCTCGAGAAGCAGCGGCAGTTCCTGGAGATGTTGGACAGGAAGGAGCGGGAGAAGAATCTTGTCGTTCTAGGACTGCCTGATGATAACGAGAGTCTGCATGGTGCCACAGTGGATGCTGACATTATTGGAAATGTTTGGGCGAAAATCGGAGCTGAACAGGATCAGATCGTGTCGTACCGGAGGCTGGTAATCAGAAGGGGAGACCACCCGCGACCCGTGCTGGCTACCATGGCAACACGTGATGTAAAAGAACACGTATTGGGAAAGGCAAGGACACTGAAGACTTTTCCCAAGATAATTACAAGCGCATATACATCAACAAGGGTCTCCAACCATGTATAAGAGCGAATGGAAAAGACTTCGAGATGCTGAAGAAAGGAAAAATGCGACCAGAGAACAGCGGATGTGTGATTCGCCTGGACACCCGTGAAAGAAAACTTTATAGTGACAACGTTGTCATACGTGGAAGCTAAGGCTTTTTCATCAGTAGGACCACAAAATAACCATGAATTTAAATTTATATCATGGAATGTATGTGGATGCAAGACAATGCTAGCAAATAATCACGTTCAAAGTTTACTGTTAAGATATGATGTCACCAGCCTAAACGATGTGAAACTGGTCAAGTGTGTCCTTCTCATGATACGTGTGCAACAGAAGTGCAAAGGGAAGATCACCGCAACGCGGAGGTACAGTAATCTTAGTTTGAAACTCTTTTGCAGGGTCAATTTAGTTTGCTGATGTATGTATGGTAGATCAGGTGTGGATAAACCTTTGTTTTGCACCTAGAACTTATTTGGACTATGTTACTACCTCCTTCAGATTCACAGAATTATACAAATACAGCATATGCCTCAATTCAGGAAAAGGTAAAAAGCTTAGCACATATTGAAAATTATGTTTCAGTAGATCTTAGCGCTCGGTTTGGTGGCTTTGTTAGGGAAATTCCCACCTTGGCAGAGCTAAACCAATAGTGTGTTTGTATGAGTATCCATGGTTACTTTGATCCAATCCTAACATCCTAACGAAAACGCCAACATTTTGGGTAGAATTTGTATCGAGGATGGGCTGGTCGTACTAAATAATGTCAAGGTATTTGGCCACCATTTCAAAAGAGATAAAACATACCGAAAAGGTAAAGAGTGGTTGTCAGAATTGGATACATGCATTATAAGTCCTAACATGATACAGACTGTGAGAAACCTACAGGTTATCAAGCAGCATCTCCTGCCGAGTGATCACGCCCCCTTATTCCTTACTATGTCGGTAAACAGTATAAGTTTTGAGAGAGTTTTGAAAGTCGCGCTGAATTGCTAGGAGCCCACAAGTGCGTGTGGGCCCTTCGGACCCATGTATTGATGTTGTAGTAGTATACGTATATTAGGCAACATGTGATTGCAAACTCCAATCGTGTTGTTGCTGTCGTTGGTCACTGGTCAAAGTGCCCCGGGGTAGACCACGTTCCGTGTGATTCCAGCCCTTTGTGTTCCGTGTGATTCCAACCCTTTGTGTTCCGTGTGATTCCAACCCTTTGTTTCCGTGTGATTCCAAACCCTTTGTTTTCCGTGTGATTCCAACCTTTTGTGTTCCGTGTGATTCCAACACACACACACTCACACACTCACAAAAACGTAAGTTCATGAGTCTACCGAGTTTGTTAAATGTGGCAAGATGTTACCGCAGAGTTTTATTCATGTAATCTAATCCCTGAATTTTTTTTTTTAGCCCAAAACCCCCTTCAAAATAATTCAATCGACATGGGACCAAGCCGCATACCACATACGTTTATTTGCGATTTTTTGAGCCTACTCTCATCAAAAATTTTATTTACATTTTCGGCTACCCACAACAGACACACAGACAGACACACAGACACACGGGTACTCCTATAGTATATTAGATATTAGACAGCATGTGATTGCAAACTCCAATCGTGTTGCTGCTGTCGTTGGTCACTGGTCCCAAAATGCCTCGGGGTAGACCACGTTCCATGTGATTCCAACCCTTTGTGTTCCGTGTGATTTCAACACACACATACTCACACACGCACACACACGTCCCATGAGTCTACTGAGTTTGTGAATGCGGCAAGACGTAACCGCAGAGTTTATCCTGTAATTTTATACTCCGTAAGTATTTTTAGCCAAGAACCCCCCTTCAAAATGATTCAATCGACATGGGACCAAGCCTCTTAGCATCTACGATTTATTTACGATTTTTGGAGCCTATTCTCATTAAAATTGAATTTACAGTTTCGGCTACCCATAACACACACACACACACACACACACACACACCACACACACACACCCCACACACACACACACACACACACACACACACACACACACACACACCACACACACACACACACACACCACACACACACACACACACACACACACACACACACACACACACACACACACACACACACACACACACACACACACACACACACACACACACACACACACACACACACACACACACACACACACACACACACACACACACACACACACACACACACACACACACACACACACACACACAACACACACACACACACAACACACACACACACACACACACACACACACACACCACACACACACACACACACACACACACACACACACACACACACACACACACACACACACACAGACAAACGGCCACTCCTATAGTATATTAGATGCAGTGCTGCACAGTCGAGTGTCTGTGAATAGATTTGTTAAACCTACGAAAATTATTGATGTAGATATAGAGATGCTGAAACAGAAGTTGGGACAGTGCGAGATCCCGAACATGGAGGAGAGCGTTGATGAGTGTGTGACTCGAATGTCCGAAGTGTTATACGATAATGTGAGGAGTGCCAGGCTATGACAAACTAGTGAAGTAGGAAATGAGACCTTAACTCAGAGTAGATGGGATATAATGTTGAGTAGTAGGAATGACTTAGAAATCTGGAAATCTGTCAATTGGCGTGGACAATTTACACCTGGGGATAATGTTGTTGACAAACCATCTGATCAGGAGCTTAAGACATTCATAGAGAGTACATATAATTAACCAGATCTACTACAGCTGTTCGATGATGACAGCACCAAAGTCTCCATACCTGTTCTGGATGAACAAATAACTGTCATTGAGGTAGAACGTGAAGCCAGAGATATGCACTCAGATAAAGCTTGTGGTCCAGATGGCCTTACACCCGGTATATTATAAATGTTATCTGGTCCCTGGTTACTTGTCCTAGCAGCAATTTTCAACAATATTTTCAGTCGAAGCAATTATCCAGCAGCGTAGACTCGCGCCAATATGTTCTCAATTCATAAGAAAGGAGATAGGATGCATCCTAGGAATTATAGAGGGATAAGTATTATCAACAGCTGCGCTAAACTATATGACATGATATTGTGTTCGATTTTGAAACATGTGTTCAAACCTTTCAGGGAGAAAGCTGGAGCACAAGAGAAACGAGGATGCATACATCATATTGTAGCCCTCCGTATCCTGTGTGATACAGCCAGAAAAAAGAAATATAAACTTTTTGTTACATGCGTGAATTTTCTCCCAAGCGTACGGTCTTGTTTTTCGCCAAGTACTGTTTCGGGTGCTGAGGCGACTGGGTTGCGGCATGGTAATGCTGGGGGCTCTGGTGTTCATGTACGCAGTGACCGAGTGTTCTAGGCTCGGTATTAGTCACAGTAACGCTCGGTGTGCGCCAAGGATACCCTACCGTATGTCAATTATTCATTTTATTTTTAGATGACCTAATCAAAATGGTGAAGGAAGGGGCAGGCGTGGATGGGATCCTATCCGGGCTTCACGTTTTAGTACTAATGGATGATACAGTGTTGATAGCAACTACTAGGGAAAACATGACATATAAAATCCAGATATTACAGTCGTATTGCAGTGAATATGGCAATAAAATTAATAATCAACAGAAAATAAAAAAAATTGTATTTAATGGGAGTGAGAACGAGATGAAGCGTCTGCTTGTAGGTGACCTGGGGTTGGAGCGGTGCGACAAATATGTGTACCTGGGATCACCTTTCACTGCAGACGAATCCACCTCATCCGCCGTCAAGGCACATGCAATCTCAAAAATCCTACATGTACTTTAATATGTATCTTTCGTCAAGAAAAACAATGATATCCCATTTCTTGTGAAAAGACGCGTGTTTGACGCGTTGTCGTCAACTCATGTCGGCGTTGCTATATGGTTGTGAAAGTCTTAGTTGACTGCTGATTTGAAACCGATGACAAATCTTTATAATGGTGCCTCAAGGGGCTGTTGGGTGTCAGGAGATCTACATGCAATGATGTGTGTTATATTGAAGCTGGGTATCCGTCTCTTAGCCAGATGGTACAAACAAAGCAGCATAAATTCAGCAGACCAGGCCATTTTTAAGTACAGAAATATTTAGATACCATATGTATTTTATACAATGGCAACATATCAATCAATCAAATACAATAAAAACTGTGTCTCTGGTATAGATAGATTCGGAAGAAATTTCATCAAAAATAGCTAGATGGAAAATCTTTGCAAGGAAAAATTTACTGGGCAAATTCTAGTCTGGGAAGGTTAGTCAGTAGGCGAGGGATTTGAGAGAGAAATATTGAAGAAGGGGAAAGGGCTTTGGAGGAAAAAAAGGCGTAGAACTCGAAAAAAAAGTAGTTGAGTTAGCAGAGTTCACGGAAATAGGGACGGAGTTTGCAGGGTAAATGTTGTTGAAGAAAATTAATGAGGGCGAAGGTAATTTTAAAAGTACATTAAAAAGTAAACATGTTTTTGAGAGGAAATTTTGATGCGGGCGGAATTTTAAGGGATAATTTATGGCGTTAACTTTAACTTGAGAGAAGAAATTATAGAGGAAAAGAGGTGTAATATTAGGCAAAGAAAATCGAACCATTGAATATCGAAATAAGTAAGAGGAATCAAATTATGAACATTTTGCAGATAGCGGTGAAAAGAGTATTTTCAGTGACGTGGAAAAAAAAGACTTATGGCGAGGGATTAATAGAAGCGAAGTGGATAGCGTTGGAGTGGCCTGGCAACGAGGCGATTGGGTGGGCTCGTTATTGGGCGTAATGACCAGCACAACACTGATTGGTGAAAACTTTGGGGGAAAATAATGGAAGTTCTGTGATTGTCTGAATATTTGAGACCGTTCAAATTAAGTTGGATTAGTTGGGATGGTGATAGTAATAGTAGTAATAGTAGTAGTAATAGTAGTAGTAGTAGTAGTAATAGTAGTAGTAGTAATAGTAGTAGTAGTAGTAGTAGTAGTAGTAGTAGTAGTAGTAGTAGTAGTAGTAGTAGTAGTAGTAGTAGCAGTAGTAGTAAGTGTTTGATTGTTGCTGTTTACACATATTCATTATATAAAGTTTACATTTTTTTCATCTTATGTAAACAAATATTGAATTGTAGTTGCCCCATATTTCTCTCAGTTTTTTCTCTGTCTCTCTCTCTCTCTCTCTCTCCTCTCTCTCTCTCTCTCTCTCTCTCTCTCTCTCTCTCTCTCTCCCCTCTCTCTCTCTCTCTCTCTCCTCTTCTCTCTCTCTCTCTCCTCTCTCTCTCTCTCTCTCTCTCCTCTCTCTCTCTCTCTCTCTCTCTCTCTCTCCTCCCTCTCTCTCTCTCTCTCTCTCTTCTCTCCTCTCTCCTCTCTCTCTCTCTCTCTCTCTCTCTCTCTCTCTCTCTCTCTCTCTCTCTCTCTCTCTCTCTAGAGAGATACGTCATTAATAACCGGGTAAGTTTCCGGCGGCCTGGAAACACGCATTGGTAGTTCCTCTCTTTAAAAATGGTGACCCTAACTGTGTAAGTAATTACAGACCTATATCGCTTTTACCAATCATTTTCTAAAATACTTGAAAAAATTGTTGCTAACCAGCTCTCACATTACCTAGAATCTAATAAGTTACTCTCTGGCAGTCAACACGGATTTCGACCAAAATTGTCTACTGAAACAGCTCTCACTTTAATTACAGACAAACTGTATATCAACATAGACAACAAAAATATATCTCTGTTAACCTTGTGTGATCTTTCAAAAGCGTTTTGATAGTGTGGACCACAAGATTCTCTTAAATAAATGTGCTAACTTAATATTGATGAATTTTGGTTCAGAAGTTACTTAAACAAAAGAACTATATCTGTTCGTCTGGAAAGTAACGTGTCTACTATGCAAAACATTAACTATGGGGTACCACAAGGTTCAATACTTGGTCCTATATTATTTGGAATATATGTGATGATTTATCGAACATGTAAACTGCTTTCTAGGACAATATGCTGACGATACCCAGTTTTTTACATACAAGTACACTTGACAATATTGATAAACTTATCAAAGACACTGAGGACACTCTGATCAAATGCAGACATTATTTTCTAATTAACGGACTAATGTTGAATTCTGCTAAAGCACAATGTATATTTATAGGAACCGTCAGCTCTTGTCTCGTATTCCCCCCAACACTACCTTAAACTTTAATGGTGACATAATCTCCTAAGTAAAATTATTTAAAAATCTGTGAGTTTANAAAGGTTCTTATCTCTGCTACAATAGAGGCTTTTTTTGTGTGTTTGTGTGTAAAATTCGACTGACGTTTCTTATCTTCTTCCTATATTAATAATTTTCTTTTCTTCTATATACTATACAAAATCAATACATTCCTGTATAAATATATTTTTTTAAGTAGGTATTTCAATATTTTTTCTGGTCGATATTTTATTTCCATGTCGCATTTTTGTAATAGACGAATGTAAACGAGAGAGAGAGAGAGAGAGAGAGGAGAGAGAGAGAGAGAGAGAGAGAGAGAGAGAGAGAGAGAGAGAGAGAGAGAGAGAGAGAGAATGTTTGAATATACACACTATTTACTTAATCAACACACACACACACACACACACACACACACACACACACACACACACACACACACACACACACACACACACACACACACACACACACACACACACAGCAGACGACAACGCGACTTCTAGTGGCACAGTTGAGGTGCCCAGCGAGCAGACGAGTGTGAGCGAGACGTCAGATCAGAGTGAACGTCAACAACGAAAAGAATTACGCGACCGCAAGAAGAAATAAATGCTAAGTTCAATTAGCAAGTATGCTTACATATCATATCATATCTATCTTCACTATGTACTTTAAAGAGTTGCCCTTTGCTTCGATAAATAATTCAGATTTAATATATTTTCTTAACTCTGATAGATTATGCAGATCTTCTAAATTTAATGATTATTTTCATAACCTAAACTTTGATCCCTTTATCACACTAGACGATAAATATAACAATGAGTTAGATGTTAACAACTTCTACATTCAAACAAGACATCTGAGTGTTCCCAAGTCTGAATATCTGTTTCTGGATTCCTTTTCTGCACCAATTAATGATGTTAGCTTTACCATTCTTGCTATGAATATACGCTCTATTCCAACCAACTTCCAATATTTTGTTGATACAGTTTTATCTAATGTATGTATGAAATTTGATGTTTTAGGTTTTTCCGAAACAAGACTCGATTCGGACCTCGTACCAGTTACCAGGTTATAACCTTTTCACCAATTGTAGAAATAGATATGGAGGTGGTGTAGCACTATACATACATCTCAAATGTCTATCATTCTTCTGTGTCTACTGATCTCTCAAATCTAGAATCTTCCTTAGAATGTTTAGGTATTGACATTAAGATCATGGACAAGTTATTCCTAGTCATGTGTATTTATAGACCTCCAAGTGGCAACATCAGCAGTTTTTTTGATAAATTAACAGAAGTTTTATTATTAGCAAATAATAGGAAATATCATGGTATTCACTTGATAGGAGATTTTAATCTTGACTTGCTGAAACATAATGATAATAGTTCGGTTCATGAATTCATTAATTTAATGTACTCTTTTTCTTTTGTTCCCCTTAACCACTAAGCCACCAGAGTCACAGACACAACTGCCACTCTTATTGACCATATATGGTCAACACAGGTTGAAATGAATACAAAAAATTATGTAATACATAACGATACAACTGATCACTTCCCAGTAGTCTCACAATTCAGGCATCAAGCTGTGAGAAAAAGTAAATCGCGATTTATTTACAAAAGATGTCTAACGAATGCTGCCTTAGAGGTTTTCAATAATGATATTTCTCAACTGGATTGGACACCTATTCTTGATTGTGCTTGTCCTGATGATTCTTACAATTTATTTTACCACCAGTTTGATACTCTGTTCCAAAAACATTTCCAGTGAAGCAGATTAGAGTTAAACAAAATGATCATAAAAATTCTTACATCACTCCAGCTTTAAAGAACAGCATCAAAGAAAAACACAGGTTAGAAAGACTTGCAAATAAATGGCCAATAACATTTCGTGAATTTATCGAACTTACAGAAATAAATTAACAACTGTGCTAAGAGCTGCAAAAAATAAGTACTATAAGGATCAACTAAAGCAGTCTAAAGGTAATCCTAAGTCACACTGGAAGTCAATTAATGAAATTCTTGGTAGAAATTCCTCTGCTTCAAAGGACTATTCAATAGAGCTAAAACCCTTGTGTAATGATACTGCAACTAAGTTTAACGACCACTTCTTAAGTTTTGGAAATTCATCAAACAACACCACCTTAAATAACAATTCACATGATCAATATTTACGCAATCCTCCTGATTTTCAATGTACCTTACTCCTGTAAAACCACGGAAATAGAGAGCTTCCTAAAAGGCATTAAGTCTGATGCGGCAGGATATGATGATATTTCACCCAAACTACTAAGACACACCGCCTCTTTCATTTCTACTCCTTTAACACACATAATTAACCTCTCCTTTATGACCGGTATCTTTTCCAAGTGAGCTTAAAAAGGCAAAGGTAATTCCGCTGCACAAATCAGGTAGTAAGCATGATATTAATAATTACAGACCCATTTCGATTCTTCCAGCATTTAGCAAATTGTTTGAAAAGGCACTCTCCACTCGCCTTGTTAACTACCTTGAGAAAAACCGCCTACTAACAGATTGTCAACATGGATTTAGATCAAACCACTCTACAGAGTCAGCAATCTTACAATTTGTTAATGATGTATATAAATACTTGGAAGGTAAATTCTATGTAGCTGGAATATTTTTAGATCTATCCAAAGCCTTTGATTCCTTAGATCATAACATACTTCTTGATAAACTTGAACATATAGGGATAAGGGGCATTACTCACCGGTTATTGAAGAGCTACATCAGTAACAGGTCACAAAGTGTATATTGTAATTCCATGTATTCAGTTTTCAAAGTTATAACTAAAGGTGTACCTCAGGGATCTATTCTAGGGCCTCTACTTTTTCTCATATATATTAATGATATACCAAATGCTAGCACAAAATTTAAATGTACTATTTATGCTGATGACACTAGTCTTTTATTAGCCGATACAAATATTGACTCTTTACATATAAATTTAAATCTTGAATTAAATCTAATAAATCAATGGCTAGAGTCCAATAAATTGCACCTCAATATTGCCAAAACCAATTACATACTTTTCCAAATAGATCAATTAAGAATATTATGCCTCCATTGTCATTAAAAGGTCAATCAATTCAACGTGTGCCTCATACAAAATTCTAGGAATTAATATTGACGAGAACTTAAACTGGAGCTTTCACATTAATCAAGTTTGTCTGAAATTATCTAAAATATGTGGTATATTGTATAGGGTCCGCCATCAACTTACAACTGAATCTATGTTAAGTATATATTATACATTGTGTTACCCTCACTTGATTTATTGCGTTTCCATATGGGGTTGTACATCGCCATCTTTCCTAAATAAATTGATAATAGCCCAAAATAAAATCATGAGATGCATTCTATTTTGGGAAAATTTGCTTCCACAAATCATATATATCCTCAGCTCAATATATTACATTTCAAATTAATTAGAAAATATTTCATAATGTTGCTTATTTATAAAAACATTAAACTCTACCCCGGAAATAAGGTTTTCGATTTCGTCGGAAATATTTATAATATTAGGGGTAATAGTATTAATTTAGTGTGTCCACAGTTTCGTACGTCCCTCTATAATAAAAGTGTGTTGTGTGAAGGTCCTCAGATATGGAATTCTCTTCCTATTGCAATAAAAAGTCTGATGGAGGCTGGAAATTTACTACAATTGAAGAAGAAAATAAAGACTTATTTATTAAATAGTCAAAATACTTTATAAACTTGTGTTGAAACTGTGTCGATTGTCTGTATTTGCTTAGAAATGTTTTTTCATATATATTTTTTTTGGTGTTATTCATATTGTATAGTTTGTCACTTATAATGCCTGTACTACTGAACAACCAATTAGTTACGATTTTGTCTGTCTAAAGAGCTTATGCTCGACAGACCGTGCCATCATTACGTTTTTGTTTTTATATATTCAATTATATTCGTGTGCTTTTGTAATGGCAATAAATTTACTTACTTACTTACTTACTTCACAACACACACACACAACACACACACACACACCACACACACACACACACCACACACAACAACACACACACACACACACACACACACACCACACACACACACACACACACACACACACACACACACACACACACACACACACACACACACACACACACACACACACACACACACACACACACACACACACACACACAACACACACACACACCACACACACACACACACACACACACACACACACACACACACACACACACACACACACACACACACACCACACCACACACACACACACACACACACACACACACACACCACACACACACACACACACACACACACACACACACACACACACACACACACACACACACACACACACACACACACACACACACACACACCACACACACACACACACACACACACACACACACACACACACACACACACACACACACACACACACACACACACACACACACACACACACACACACACACACACACACACACACACACACACACACACACACACACACACACACACGATTCATGTATAACCTTTTTCTCCTCTTCCGCCTTGATTTGTTAGGAAGATGTCGTAAGCGCTGGAGAGGAAGAATAGAGGGAGGGAAGGAAAGAAAGGAAGGAGGAAAGAGAGACTAGTGAACTTGTCAAGGTGTTTACAAGGGCAACACCTGGTCAGGAGGATTGTGTGTCCGTCTGCCTGTCTGGCCTGACTGACTTAACTGTCCGTCTGTTTGTCTATCTTTGCTGGACGTCTCTCTCTCTCTCTCTCTCTCTCTCTCTCTCTCTCTCTCCTCTCTCTCTCTCTCTCTCTCTCTCTCTCTCTCTCTCTCTCTCTCTTTGCTGGACGTCTCTCTCTCTCTCTCTCTCTCTCTCTCTCCTCTCTCTCTCTCTCTCTCTCCTCTCTCTCTCTCTCTCTCTCTCTCTCTCTCTCTCTCTCTCTCTCTCTCTCTCTCTCTCTATTGAATGCCCTCATTTTTACATCCAATGAGATAGAAAGAGAAAGAGAGAGAAAAAAATATATTACGCCCACTGGACGACAAACCAAATTACAGACATGAAGACATAGGAGTATAATCGTGCCTCACAGGGCACACCGCGAACCATATAAAAAGTGTTTACAATGTGGTATTTGAACCAATATGTTCGTTTGCCCATACCTAATTTAAATTTTGCTGTATTGAGATATTTTTTAGTTTAGAATTAAAAGTACAATTCAACAGTTTGGAGCGGTCAAGCTATTCAACAAATATAATTGGTAAGGTCTCATTATAATTTTCAATGTTACAGGGCGTCCATTATATTGTTTATATCTCCTGTACCTCTGAGTAGTATATATATATATACTAGCCGCAAAGCCGCCCTCCGGGCGGACTTTTTGGCTAGCTCCTGCGGAGGGCTATGGTGGGCCTTCGGCCCACCACCTGTGTTTGGTGGGCCTTCGGCCCACCAAACATGGACTCTCCAGATAGCCCCTTTTAACTTTCCTGAAATCATGGATGTAGAAATGTATGTATTCCCCCACCCATTCACTCACCCATTACCCATCACCCCCCACCCATTCACTCACCCATTACCCATCACCCCCCACCCATTCACTCACCCATTACCCATCACCCCCCACCCATTCACTCACCCATTACCCATCACCCCCCACCCATTCACTCACCCATTACCCATCACCACACACCCATTCACTCAACCCATACCCATCACCCCCCACCCATTCACTCACCCATTACCCATCACCCCCCACCCATTCACTCACCCATTACCCATCACCACACACCCATTCACTCACCCATTACCCATCACCCCCCACCTATTCCCTCACCCATCACCCATCACCCCCAACCCATCACCCCCCACCCATTCACTCACCCATCACCCCACACCCAATTACCCATCACCCCACCCATTCACTACACCATTATCCATCATCCTACATCAAGGCTTTCCTCAATTCTCGCAACCCACTTTTGTTTTCACAATTCTCGCTAATAGGCTGCTAAAAAAAAAAAAAAAAAAAAAGTGATCGGATCATCTCATAAGTGGGCTTATGACCTTCCCCTGGTCAACCTGATTCCAAAAATGGCCATATGAGGTGTTTGCGCCACGGGGGGTGAACCTATACACACACACTCACACACACAGACAGACAGACACACTTTTCGCTTATATTATTATAGAAGATATATAATATATATATATAATATATAATAATATATATATATATAATATATATATATATATATATATATATATATATATATAGTATAGAGAGAGAGAGAGAGAGAGAGAGAGAGAGAGAGAGGAGAGAGAGAGGAGAGAGAGAGAGAGAGAGAGAGAGAGAGAGAGAGAGAGAGAGAGAGAGAGAGAGAGAGAGAGAGAGAGAGAGAGAGAGAGAGTATATACGGGCAGGAGATTTTCTCTGAGACAGATCTCGTTAAAAGTGATAGCTAGTTCAGCGTTTATATCTTCTTAAAGATATTTTCTCTTTGTCTTAAGAGTGTCTTATTTTCTTTTGTAATCACTTTTATGACTTCGCCGTAGCTGTCATGTTTGCTGTATCGCGATTTCGGGTCTAAGAACCCTTCTTCAGCAGCATATGGAAGATGTTTTCTCCTCAGGAGTTGAGGTGAGCATGATTAAGAGTGGAGTGGAGTGGGGGATAGGACAGGTTGGGTGAAAGAAGAATTAAAGAGGAAGAAGATAAGTGAAGGAAAGTATGAAGGAAAGTCGAAGATTGGATAGATGGCGGGCTAACCGCCTTGCTATATTTTTTATAAAATTTTTATTTTATTGTTAGTCGCTCTTTTTTGTATTTCATCTTTATCAATTGATATCTATTTAATTATTATCATATTATGCTCCCTTTAAATTTATTTCTAACATCCCAGACGTCAAAAGACAGATCAGCATCTAAAAAAAAAAAGAAGACAAAGTAGAAAAAATATTATATATAAATAAGTAAATAAATAAAGTAGAACATTTAGCTAATAATTCCTTCTTATCAATCTGTGTATATTGGGTGTGTTTTTATTTTATTTATCTGAATGATTGGTTTCCTGAACCAACCATGTTCCCTGTTGTTTATTGTTTGCAATTATTTCCATGTATAATGAGTCTTGTAATATATTTATAAGTCTGTTTTTTTGTGTTTTGACCTCTGTCATATAATGTTGTGTTTATTGCTTCCAGTTTCCCTAATTGGTGCAGTTCTGCTGTGTTTCTTTCATATGGGTATTTTCATCGAAAGGCGAACCTTAAGGCTTTATTTTGAACTTTTTGTAGTGATAGCATAGCTGATTTGGATAATGTGTTTAGTGTATATGTGGATATGTCAGCATTGGTAGGATACTGCTTTTATTAAATGTAAGTTTTATATTAGTAGGTAATCCTGTAAATGTTTTTTAAGTTGTTAGTGCTGCTCCTGCTTTATTTTTGTTATGTTTTACTTGATTCAAATACCTCGTTTCTGTTGAAATTTAGTCCTAGTATTTTGCCTTCGCTGGAGTAAGGATAACTGTTCCCTCTATGCTTATAGGGTATGTTTTCTTAACTGCCATTGGGATAATTTTAAATTTTGTTTAGAGTTCGTTTGGATTTTCCATTTATTTTCATAATTGTTGATTCTTTCTATTTCTCTTACCACCTTAGCAGCCATGAATCTTCTTGATTTATTAGGCTGTGTAATAATTTGAGTGATGTCATCGGCATATATAATATTAGTACAACCTACTGAAGGTGCTGGAATGTCTGATGTGTAGAGTGAGTAGAGGGTCGGTGAAAGGGAGCTGCCCTGAGGCACTCCGCTTCTAATCCTGAATATATTACCATTGTAGTTATTTATAGTTATGCTTGCTGTTTCTGTTTTCCAAAAAGTGCAAATTAGTTGTTTAATGATGTCTGGCAATCCTGTTGTTAGTATCTTATATTTTAGGCCATTGTGCCAGACTTTATCAAAGGCTTTTGATACGTCTCGTAAAACTAAGTAGCATCGTTGTTTGCTGGCTAGAGCTTCAGCTATTTTTTCTGTTGTCACAGCCAAGGCAGTGTCTGTACCCTAGATACTCTAAAACCATGCTGTGTTTTCCGGGAGAATATTGTTAGTTTTCTAGGTATTTACTAAGTCTTTTTGTTAATTATTTTTTCATAAATTTTCCCTGGGACCTCAAGTAATGAATGGGTCTATAATTGATTGGATCTGTACTTGTCTTATTTGCTTTAGGTATAAGTGTTATTTTTGGCATGTTTGAATTGTTAGGAAAATACCCTAATGATAATGAGGAATTTAAAATTTCTGTGGTATATTGTAATTGCTTCCTCTGGCATGTTTAAACAATATTGTTTTATTTATTTGGCTATGACCAGGTGTGTTGTTTTTAAGTTGTTTTATGATATTATATATTTCTTGCGTTGTTATCTTAGCAGTGATATAATTCGAGTCGTCAAGTCTAGTTATATCAGCCTTGTCCTATCTTGCCTGCAGGTTCCCATTATCTGCTATGTAATTATCTACTATAGCTTCATTTTTGGGTCGAAATTCCTGTTTTCTTCGGGACTGATATAAAAGACGTTTTCCCAGATCTTCCTAAAATACTTCCTCCTCCGTGTAGAGCTTTTTATTATTGTATAATGTATGGTGAGGTGTTGCTTTTATTTCCTCTCAACTTTTTTACATTTTCCCAGAAATCTTTGGGGGTTTTATATAAGGTTTTAAGTTCATTTATTTTGTTTTCCCAGTTATTAGTATACTGTTCTTTGCATTCTTCTATTAGATTTTTCCTTAGTAGTTTGTAAATTATATATTTCACATACGTCCAACCACGCATCTCAGCTTCATCTCTTAGGTTTTTTAAGACACCATTGTAAGTGCTTGATTTTATTGCTGAGTATTGTTTTTATGAACTATCTTAATTTTGGTTTTAGGTATGTATGTCTCCATAGCTTTTAAAATTATATTGTACCAAGTTTGTATTGATGCATCAATCTCCTCTCTATTAGCTTCATTTTTTGGTCTTGCTACTTGTATATTTTCTTTGATATTTTGGTTGAAAAGCTCCCAATCGACATTTCCAAGTTTGTTCTTAACAGGTGTGGGTATCGTAATTGCTTGAGGCAGTGATGGTAAAATATTATTGGTATGTGGTCTGATGACGTGACTGGTCCAGCTTCTATTATATGATTGTGGTAAACTTTATTATTTGTTAGTATGATATCAGTGTGTCGAATGAGTGTTTGTGGCCAAAAAAAATGGGAAAGTTGGGGACCTAAATGGAATAATTTTATTGTTGTCTGTTAATAATTTTATCCCTTTCCCTACAGGTTTTATTGTAGAATCCCTAGGATATTATGTTTAGCGTTAAGATCTCCTAAGATGTAGGTTGGGGTAGTGTTTGATGCCAATCTGTGAAAGTCCGGTATGGGGAGGTAGGTCTTCTGGGTGGGAGGTATGTTGTTGCGATTGAGATTGGTCCTGTGTTAGTTTCTATAGTTATTTGCAGTATATCGGATAAAAAAATCATCTGTAATTTTGTGTTTGATGTTTGATTTAATGCAGATAGCGCTTTCGTCATGTAATTCGTTGTTTGAGTTGTGTGAGGGCTGAGAACGTGGAGAATGGGGAATAGAAGGGAAGGAAGAATAAATGGGGAAAGAGAAGGAGGAAGAGAAGGGAGGGAAGAGGCAGAGTACTGATGATGGTGGTGATAGAGAGAGAGGCAATTGATGTTGTGCTTACAACAATCTTCCTTATCAGCCCTACGAAGGGGTGGCCGGCGCCCACCTCACATTTGCTGACCACAGCTAAGGGTCCCTCCCGTCCCCCGGCGAAAGAGAAGAGGAGGCGAGAGAGAGAGAGAGAGAGAGAGAGAGAGGAGAGAGAGAGAGAGAGAGAGGAGAGAGAGAGAGAGAGAGAGAAGGTGAAGGAGAGTGTGAGAGAGTGAGAAGGTGAGGAGGCGAGGAGAAGGAGGAAGAGTGCTGAATCTTCATCCCTCAATTCACGCCATCACTTCACACTTATGTCAGCACTGAAATAACCTTTGACATGTACCCACCACACGCCGGGTCTCCCCCTGAAGACAGGAGAGAGAAGACAGATTCTATATATCCTGCGGTGTGGCCACACGTCTTATTGCGTCGCGTGGATATTTACGAGACTAGTGTTTAGCGCGGGTGAGCGAGTTTAGGTGGTATTCCTTCCAGATACCACGCGCTCAAGTACGTGCCAACACACGCCGTGTCCTTCTTTACCAGACGCCCGACGCCCGCCACGCCGCTTGTCCCCTGGGGCATGTGCTACTCATCTCTACGAAGTCCCGACGTCCTGCCAGGCACCTGCCCTGGTGGCTTTGCCCCTGTGTTCCTCCTGGGCTCCTGAGATGAAGGGGCCACGGCAGGGCAAATAGCGGCGCTCGGCGTTGCCCCTGTGGCTCTTCACTTTACCCCAGGGACGACGAGCTTCGACGGGACGACTAAGGAATACCCCGCATAACCCCAGGGGCGGGAAGTGCAACTCTACGAGACCAAGATGTCCCTGCAACACTGCCCGCCCTGGTGGTGATTCCCCTGGGACCGCATGGCTTCCCGGAACCGCCGTGGGGCAACCAAGGGGCGCCCTCACTTTGCCCCAGGGGGTAGGGGAGTGCTACACTACAAGACCATGACGTCCCTCCACACTACCTACCCCTGTGGCCTCTCTTCAGGGCCCTTGGGGAGCCACTGGGCGCTGGGGGCAGGCACTAGGGGCGGGCGTGGGCCGGAGGTGCAACTCTATGCGACTACAACGCGCTACTAGATACCTCCTTCAGGAGGTTTTCCCTGGGTTTCCCCCCCGGAACCCCGGGGCATTACGAGGCACCTGCAACAGGATCTTAGGACCTCTTAAGCACCACATACAGGTCTTCCTGAAGGCGACGCAGCAGATGGTGATGTATCTATATATGATTGACAGTGCATGACAGGGGCGGGCGATAATGGATTGACCCCGGGGCAACTATGCAAGCTAGGGGCCTCGGGGGGGAACAGGGAGGGTCGCCCCCCCGGGTAAAGCCCGGGGCGTTATAAGCCTGGGGAATTAAGCTCCCCGTATCTCCGAAGCTACGGGCACTGCCCCGTCGTACCTGCCGGTGCAAGGAGATAAAGCCCAACCCGGCACCTTCAGGTAGAGGTGCCGGGGTTATTTGTCATGCCACGACCAGCGACCGATTGGAAGAACCATAGCGGGTTGGGGGGGACGCTAAAACAGGAGCAACTTATATCAACGGAGGTTGAGCCTCCGCGCACGCAATTTCCTTCCTTCCCCCCTTCGGGAGTAGCGGAGCGGCGGCGTCCGGAGCTTAACAAGTTGATTGTATGTGTTGTGTAGCCAAAAAGTTTAAGAGAACCATCTGATTTTATTCCGTGACTATTAATTAAGATAATGTCGGGATTGATAACTCTGTAAATGTTAGTAAGAAAGTGTCTGTTTGTACGCCAGTTGGATACGTTGTGTTGTACTATTTTTATGTTATCCATCATACTTGTGTTATTGAGAGGTGTGAGTGCCATTATGATTTTATTTAGAACTTTTTCTGATCCTTGTCCTTTGGTCTTGTGGAGGAGTTCTTTCCTGCGTGAATCCACCTCTTATTTTCTTGAAAAGCTGGTCATCTGCAATGCGCCAACAATTTTTTAGGTCTATTTCATCATTTTTTATTAGTGTAAGTATTTGTTCTTCTGTATATTTTGTGCTGACAAACCTCCATTTGTATCTCTTCTCCTCTATTCCTTTCATCAACATGTCCCTTTTAAAGGTACGTGCGGGCCAACCTTCGCTTTTACTGGTGATTATCTCTAGGCCTAGTTCTATCCCGCTTATCTGCTCCAGCGGTGGCATCTCTGGTACTGGTTGTTCCTTGTTCATATTATCTTCTGCCTCCTGCTCCTCTGTCTGTCCGTCTGTTACATCCTCACTAGTCTGTCTAGCCACGGAGCTTTCTTTTGTTGCATTTACGATGTCAGCAGAAGGGGGATTTCCAGGTAAATTTATACTGGGAAGATTGTTCATTTTGAAAAGTATATTGATTTCTTTATTATATGTACCCGGGTTTAAGTGGGCATGCATCATGCAGGTCAGGATAGTAGCTGCCGTGTCTTTGCCTAAACTGATGTCTATTTTTGGCTGGTTACTATTAATTGCTGTTGCTTGGCTATAAAATGTTTTAGTGCCTTCTTTCTTTTCCTTCATTTTCTCCTCTCTAATTTTCTTTTTCTCCGGACATTTGTCCTCAGTTACCCAGCTTTTTTTTGGCACCAAGTTCCTCTTTTATTTCTTCTTCAGTTTGTTATATATGTTGTCATCCACATTAAAGACGAGCACTGTTCTTTTCGCCCTAAATTCTGGGGGTAATATAGGGTCATAGTTTGCTCCCGCTGAGGTCTTTTTTGCCTGTCCTTGAAAGATTTTATCTAGATCATCGTCCTGCGTGTCAGAACTATATGGCCATCGTTTACATTGATGATCTTAGTTGCATAGACCAAGTTCTTGGAGAGAATCTCCAATAGCTTGGTTTTAGAGCGAGGTGAGGGTTGGCGTATTTTATTTTAACTCGCGCCCCTGGTGGTTCATTCCGTAAGTGGAAAGAGGTGATAAAACCAAACTATAGAAAAAAAAAAATGAAAATAAAAATAAATAAATCCTAAAAGACAAGACTGCTCGAGAGCAAGACCACACCTACGCTAAACCCCCAGCTAGTGCCGTAGCGCGCTCCCGCCTCCTGAAAGGCGTCGGAGGACACAGGCACAGCTGCCCCGGAGGGACTTACCTAACCCTAACAGTTGTTGCCTCACCCCTGGGCTTCCTATCACCAACCCTTCTAAGGGCCCCCCTTGTGACCCTGGCCTGCGCCAGGAATCGTGAGGTTCGGTTTCGTGCGGGGAGTTACGTTGTGGGCGAAAATGAATTAACTAGCCCTTTAAGTAGGCCTAACAACCCGACAAATTACCTGACAAACAACCCGACAAACGACCCGACAACCAACCCGACAAACAACCCAACAAACAACCCCTCAGCACATAGCAACACATGTTGCTATGTGCTGTTGCATAGCTGTGTGCATAAAAGCACAACAGACTGCTTAGGTCACCGTCAGAAGCCAGCAGGATGTAACAAAGCGTGCCTGCGCGGGAAGAGCTGTGGTGGCGTGAGGTGGAGCGGAGCAAGGCACGTCTGGTCAGTTTGGCTCAGTGCTGCCAGATCGAGCTGCCAAAATTTCCCTATATTCACCTCAAACATTTCCCTGTTTAGCCCTGTATTTCCCTGTCGCCTTTATATCAGTTTTTCCGTCAGAATTGCACAATTTGCAATGGATATACAGAGGGCCTTTACCCCTTCATATCAACCAACTTAAAAATTTGGGTCACTTTCCCATTTATCAGTGTATCTTTGAGTGTACGCCTGGCGTTTGCGCTTGTATGGAGGCAGTGGCGCAACCAGGGGGCTCTCCGAAATTTCCTTCCTTGTAAGAAATCAGAATACACTAAGTCAGTTAAAAAAAAGTTATTACAGGTTCTACCTAGCGATGTGACCGCGTCACCTGACCGTGTACACCTATACCTTGATTTGGTCGCGCATATGCTTCACGAAATGTCTTGAACAAGCATCTAACAGCACCAAAACTATTGTTTCAGCAGCAGAAATATGAAATCAGGCCTGAAAAGGCCATCAGCTGATGGCGGAAAAATTTACCATCCAGCGACTAGCGATAAATCTGGCGGATTTACTGTGTACAGGGTGGCGAATACAAATTTCTGCCCCCCCTCACCGAAAAATATTCCTAGGTGCACCTCTGGCTGGAGGAGTAGACATGATTACAGGTCACATCAATAACACAGTAACAGAAGTCCTTCAGAGACTTCAAAAACGTCAATCAGTACGGCAGCTTTACCGGGAACTGAGAATGAACTCACGGGAGTCTGAGATAGGACCTCAAGGCAGACATTCAGAGAGAGTTAAAGGCCACGGTGGTTAGCTTAACTAACTCCCTCTATTTCTACACCCCGGAGCTAGTGGGTATTCCAGTACGAGATATGGCAGTGGCGGCACATGGTCGCTATGGGCATCGATAGCTGATTGACTGACCGACTACAACGACGTCACAGCCTCGCCAGCGAATCACAATTGTGTAAAAACAAACGTGCCAGCCAATCAGGTTGTGTCTCAAACGTGTCAGCCAATCACAAGGCAGCAGCCGCGGCTTGCATTTTCAAGGTCGTTGTACATATTTCTAATTTCTAGCTTATTCCATCATTCTTTCGTTTCTACCTCCACATACATACACGCGGGTAACACGCCGGTGGCTGTACTTCATTGTATTCTAGCTATTAATTCTTAGCTTATTAATTAGCTTCAAAGTAATAGGGCGCTCTTCTTCTTGTGATCTTTTTCGCTTGATAATCTATTCGTAAGCTCGTCTTCCTGCCAGTTGGGGGAAGCCACGACCCCGGGAGGCGGGTCACAAACCCCCGGCTAACACCCGGTACCCATCACTGCTGGATGGACAAGGGCTTGGGTTTTAATTAAGGAAAAGGATATACCTTCAGTCTGACGCGGAGCCGTGCGCGTGGTGGTGTCTGGCATCGCTAGTCGCTACCCGAGCGAGTGAGATGCCGCAGCTCACCATTCTTGGCTCTTCACCACAAAACAATATCACCACAAGCGGCTGGGTTTGTTATATGGCCTAATTTCGTTTGTATACTTGCCCTGTTCAATTCTTGAGTCAGCAAACATCATATATACTCAATTTATGAGTATGTTTATGTATGTTGCGTCCTCCACACCACCCTCAATAGTACAGGAGCATTAGTAAAAACTTAACGAAAACCTAGAAAAAAATAGCAGAAAGCTGATTTTTTCAGGGGAGCTCCAGAAAACCATAAGCATGTCCACTGTGCAAAGTTCTGCAAATTCAACCTGGTGGCATTTTCAGAATTGAAGATGGCCGCTATAACAATTTGCGATAAATGGTTAAAATACCAAAATCGGCATAACTGGCAACTTATTACAGTGGACCCATGCCATGTTCATTTTGAGTTAAAATAATTAGCATAAAGTGTAATTACTAGTACACTCCATTTTCATATGGAGACCATGATGCTCTGGTCTGTGTAGCAAGCGGTGTTGTTGCTGGCAAGTGTGTAAATGCAGATCAAGCATTTGATATTGGTGTCAAGGCTGCTTCTGTAATGACTGGCGAAACCTATGCTGACATAAAATTAAAACGAAAAGACCGTGTGACCAGCATCAGTGGTGACAAAAATCAGGTCACTGTGCGAGGTGTTGAGGTGGAGGTGAATAGAACAGTATTGTTCATGAGGGTCACATGTGTGATCCGGGAGAGTTCTGAGATGGAGGAATATCTGCTTCACGAGTTTGCCAAACAGCCACCCTCCCTATTCGATAAAGGTATCATGAGGAAGAACACTAAGAGTGTCCTTGCTAGTGTTCTCAAGTCGAAAGTGAATGTCCATCTAGAACTTCCAGATAATGCACATTTCGTCCTTGATGGAGGACATCTTCTTCAAAGCTTGCCATGGCCTGCTGATCCCACATACAACCAGGTGTGTGACCAGTATGTATCCCATGTTCTTGTTCACTATGGGCCAGGTAGTATAGTAGTGTTTGACGGATATGGCAGTGCTTCCTCAACTAAAACTGCGGAACAGCAGCGAAGAGCCAAACAGAACACTTCTCCTGACATTGTCTTTGAGTTGGAAATGAAAACCACAACATCAAAAAAGGCATTCTTGGGTAATGGCAGGAATAAGACCGATTAATCCAAAAATTAAAGGAGAAATATGAGGCTGTGGGTTATAATTGTCAAACAGAGTGTTGCAGATGCTGACTGGCTGATTGCATCAAGTGCCATGATTACATCAACTGCCATAGATGGTGCCCCAACTCAAAATTCGCCTGTCGTTGTCGTGGGAACTGATACTGACTTGCTGGTGATGATGGTCGCACAAGCCACCCCAAAACATGAATCTTCATATGCTCTGTGGACGGAACCCTTTGCATGTGTACTGTATACGTGAAATCCAGGAAGCTTGTTCTAGCATCAAACAACACCTGATGTTTGTACATGCAATCACTGGATGTGATACTGTGTCTTCCATATACAATGAAGGGAAAAAAAGGGCCCTTCAGCTGTTCGATAGTGATGACAATTGGGACTGTTTGAGTGTTTTCTCTCAGTCTGACAGCAGTCAGGATGAGATAGCACGCATAGGAGAGTTGTTTCTACTAAAGCTGTATGGAGCTGTCCAGTCAAATTCACTGGACAAGCATCGCTATGTTATGTACTTCCGATCTACACGTAGAGCGTCCTTATCCTCATCTGGTTTCAAGTTGGAATCAATCCCTCCAACTTCAGCACCTGCCAAGTTCCATAGCTATAGAACATACCATGCTGTTCAGCAATGGCAGGGAAATGAGCTACCACCAAATGAGTGGGGGTGGGAGTACAGAGAGGGGATACTTGTTCCAATCTATACCGATAGGCCTGTTGCTCCTGAGAAGGTACTGAAAATGGTATCTTGCGGCTGCAAGATAGGGTGTGGAAAGTCATGTCGTTGTTACAAGGCACGGATGGAGTGTACCATAATGTGCACTGGTTGCAGTGGGTACAATTGTAAAAATTCGCATGTTCTTGATGTGCAAGGCGAAGGGGATACCACTGATTAGACATTCCTTCAACATATGGTTGTGTTATTTGTGGTTTCTAATTGGTGTTTTTGTACAATATAACATAGTTTGGCTATTATAAATGTAACGTACATAACATAGTTGTGGTATTATTAAAATAACAAAAAAAAATTTTTTTTATTTTTCTTCACCTTATTTAATTTATGCTAATTATGTCAACTCAAAATATGTTTTATGGCTCCATTGTATTCAGCACACTCTAAAACATAGATGTACACACAAAAATCTTATTACTACGAACTCGGATGGATGATCATAGTACTTTTCATTTTATCATTAATTGTGATGGCGGCCATTTTGAATTATGAAAACGCCACGAGGTTTGAATTTCCAGAACTTTGCATAAGGGCGATATATACAATATTTTGGAGCTCTCCTGAAAAAATCAGCTTTCTACTATTTATTTCCACCTTTTAGCTAATGCTCCTGTACTACTAGGCAGTCGCCTTGTTTTGACGGCTTAACGTCTTTAAGTACGTCATCAATCTCCACGCAGAATACCCAAACAGCTGATGGCAGTCGCTAGGTTGTTTAGCATGGACGTTAGCGTCTCTGAATGTGGCCCCAGAACACTACTGTAACCGACACTGTGCGAAAACCGGACGAGAACGATACGGTTATTTCGAGACTTACAGCGAATCTCTCTCTCTCTCTCTCTCTCTCTCTCTCTCTCTCTCTCTCTCTCTCTCTCTCTCTCTCTCTCTCTCTCTCTCTCGTAATTTAGATATATACACACAAAACGTTTATATATTCTCCGTATCTTTCGAATTTCCCTATATTGTCGTATATTTTCAATTTTCTTCCCTGTTTCCCTGTAGTGACCTGAATTTCCCTTAACAGGAAATTTCCCTGCATCTGGCAGCACTGGTTTGGCTGCCAGGCGAGAAGTGATGATCGATGACATCTTCATCAAAACAACAAGTCACTACGAAGCAGAACAGCTGAAGCTCTGTCTACAAGATACTTCGGGCCTCACCTTCACCATAGAAAGCAGCTCAGACAAATCAATGCCGTTCTTAGACGTCCTTGTTACGCAGGAAGAAGAATCATTCATCACAAACGTCTACGTAAAACCAACGAACACCGGACACTGCCTCAACGGAGAAAGCGAATGCCCACAGAGATATAAAGACTCCACAATCGGTGCTTACATCAGAAGAGCTCTCACACACTGCAGTACATGGTAACTTATGCACAAAGAAATCGAGCGATCCACTCAAGTCCTCATCAACAACGGCTTCAGCGAGAGAGACATCAACCGTCAGACTAAGAAAATCTTGGAGAACTGGTACAACCCTAACGCCACAAAAAAGAGTCAAGACATAATATAACTATCTTCTACCGGGCTTTCTTCTCCACCGCTCACCAGGAAGAAGAAAGAATAATATCACAAATCGTCCACCGTAACGTGAAACCTGCAGACCAAGAGAGGAGAATAAAACTACAAATTTACTACAAAAACAAGAACACCAGCAACCTCCTTCTCCGTAACAGCCCAAGCCAGACAAAGGAGACAAAACAAAAGTCCCATGTCGTATATAGGATCACATGCAAAAGAGGAAACTGTGAAGTCCTCCCCTCATCCTACATCGGCATGACGACAACGAAGCTGTCCAGACGTCTTACTTGCCACCTAACTTCCGGAGCCCCAAAAAGTCACCTATTAGAACATGGCATCATCATAACAAGAAAATTTCTAGAAGAAAATACAGAATTGGTTGACATGTGTGCAGATGTGCGGCGACATCCCATCCTAGAAGCACTGTACATAAAAGAGATCAATCCCAAACTTAACGTACAGGCAAACGACCTACAAGCTCTACCCAGCATGAAAAGAACAAAAGCAAATAACAGCCTATCCACAGAAAAGCCAAGCGAAGACCAAACAACCAATCAGCGTCTCCCACTCAAGAAGACGAGAAGCAAAAGCTATCTACCAATCACCGATGCCGCTATTAGGCTGCGTGGCAGGCAGACAGGCTATAAATAGCGCTTCACCTCGCATCTTAATCATGCTCACCTCAACTCCTGAGGAGAAAACATCTTCCATATGCTGCTGAAGAAGGGTTCTTAGACCCGAAATCGCGATACAGCAAACATGACAAGCTACGGCGAAGTCATAAAAGTGATTACAAAAGAGAATAAGACACTCTTAAGACAAAGAGAAAATATCTTTAAGAAGATAATAAACGCTGAACTAGCTATCACTTTTAACGATATATATATATATATATATATATATATATATATATATATATATATATATATATATATATATATATATATATATATATAGAAGAGAGAGAGAGAGAGAGAGAGAGAGAGAGAGAGAGAGAGAGAGAGAAGAGAGAGAGAGAGAGAGAGAGAGAGAGAGAGAGAGAGAGAGAGAGAGAGAGAGAGAGAGAGAGAGAGAGAGAATTTAAATAATCTGCCCACTAAAGAGATTTAAATAATCTGCCCACTAAAGAGAGAAAGAGAGAGAGACATAACCTGCCCACTAAGCTGCAAGTTACCCCTTAAATTTGTTCTCTTTATTCGCCCGTCACGAGCCCCGCCCACTTTTGCAAACCTATTAGGGAAACAAAAATTCCCTGCCCGGTGTCGTGTGGGCAGCAGTCTGTTTACGAGGTGCAGTCCGTTTACAAACAAAGACGTGTTTATCAACAAACTAACAAAAGAAAACGGGAACTGCACGCGCGTAGAGGGGAATATTTATGTACTAATGTTGACTTGTTGATCAACAAAGGCATTGATTGTCCAGGCGTCCTTCGACAACAAACCCGTCTTTATTTATCAACAAAAAAAGGGGGTGGGGGGAGCAAGAAGTGGAACACTCGCCGACGTCGGCGAGAATTCCTATCGGCAACAGTTATAGGTAGGGTTTTGAGCATATATGATATATGAGGCATTCAATTTCGTACAGAAATGTCCTGTGAGCAGGAGATGGGGCCTTAACCACCCGTGTTCAAGAATGCAATCTGCCCCACACAGGTATCATATTCATCTAATACACATCAACATAGTATTTTCTTTTTAATTAGCAAGATGCTGTATTTCGTAAATTTACTCATGATTCACTGCAAACAGGCTATATAATGGTCCTTCACATCAGTAATACAAAAGCAGAGCGCATTATTCGATTCATGAATGTTTTTCCTATAAAAGAATAAAAACAGTATACCCTCCCCTACTTTAGCGGACATTCAATATTGAGGCGTTTTCTGCGGGGGAGCAAGAAAAATTTCGCTTGCAAGAGAACAAATTTCGCTTGCTCTAATTTCGCTTGCTGTTCAATCATCCAGGGATGATGCTTGCCTGACCCGCAAGAAATTTCTTGCGGCGGCAAGAAAACTGTTTGTTTGGGCCCTGTCGCGTTCGGCTAACGTGGCGGTGGTTTGTGCTTCAATAAAAGAATGACAACAGTGTACTTTCGACAAAATGAATTACACTTTCTTATTTAAATGTCTTATCATAAAAGTTTGAATCAAATAAGGGAGGTTGCGGCGTGTAATTAAGGATAATATAATCGTCACAGCTTTATATATTGCTTTATATGCATTCGAACATTGTTTACAGCAGAACAGCTGGAGTTAAAGACTGGAATGTGTGACTTGATCGAAAATCAACAACTTCACACACCTCACTCTTACCCGATTTGCTGACAATACCATTGGATATTAAGAAACACTGAGACGACTATCGGCTTCCTGAGGAAATTTTGCATCGCATTAGTATATATTTATAACTGATGTAAGTGCAAGTATACGAAAACAAGGGTTAAGTAAAACAGTGCATAAACATTTTCTCTCACTTGTTTGGCTTCATCACCTCATTGCTCGGCTATTTTTGATCACATTAAATTTATAAGCACACTTCCTGAATATGCACACTTTTCTGACTATGACGGTATGGGATACGCCCCAGTGTGAAATTATTTAGAGGGTCAAAATAGTCATTTGATCTTTGTTTTGCTTACATCTCAGCCGCCGCGTCGCCATCTCATGGAGCAAGCGACGGTGAACGTTTTCTGCGGGGATACAGCAAGAGAAAAGTGACAGCTTGCAAGCGAAATTTCTCTTGCTCCCCCGCAGAAAACGTCTTTAGTAAATATTGCCCTCAACGCGTGCGCAGTTCCCGTTTTCTTTTGTTAGTAAACAAAGGCGGACTGCACCTCGTAAACAGACTGTTACCCACACGACACTGGTTATCACTACAGCCACTCAAGCGGTGATGATGGTGACGTCATTGTTGGGCGGTGAACGGCAACGGCGGCCGTAGAACTGGACTAGTGGTAACCGGCCTTGAGGCAGTTGTAGGAAAACTATGTTGTAACGCAGCCTTTTTATTATTGTTTGTTATGATAGGGAGTGTTAAAGCATGTTTTAACGCAGCCTTTGTATTATAAGTTTTGTGATGATAAGGAATAACAAAGTTGGGAAGACTAAATATAGTGAGAGAGATTTGCTAATTCAAAGCAGTAAACTTAGAAAAATCGAACGTGCTCCTTTGAAGCCCGAAACCATATCTTAGATAGGGAGATAACACATAAGAATTCGTGTGTAATAGCAATAATAATTGCAACTACGACATAATTATGTTGTCATCTACATCTTGGAACTATTAGCGACACCAAGAGGGGTAACACGTACTCTAAATAAGGCCGTATCTGGTCCTTGTAGAGCAAGAACTTCCCTTCTCTGTCTAGGAAGCTGGCCACCTTCCGCAGGGCAGAGACCCTGTAGGAGGCCTTTAAGGCAATGTGTTTGATGTGGCCGACAAACCGTAGCTCTCGGTCCTCCTCCACTCCCAGAACCTTGACGGCTTCCTGGAGTGGAAGAAGAATACCAACAAACCGCAGCCTCCCCTCCACTGCTGGCCCTGCAGCAGGAGACCGAGAAACCATCTTTGCCTGTCTTCTCCGGAGCAAAGGTAACCTGCCAACGTGTACCCCACTCTTGTATAACACTTAGCTGCTGATTGATCTCATCACCAGCACGCCCACTATCCTGTCGTGGGTAGGAGCAGGAGAGAGTACAGTCATCAGCGTAAGCCGAGACTGTTGGCAGCTGCCGGAGAAGATCGTTCACGTAGATGTTCCACAGGACTGGCCCCAGCACAGAGCCCTGTGGGACTGATGGTTCCACTGGCAGGGACTCAGATGCCTGCCCGTTGACAACGACCTGGAGGGTCCTTCCTTTCAGGTAGTTCCCCAAGAGCAGCAGGTCACCCTGGATGCCTTTTGCCCGGAATTGTTCCAGTAGACTTCCATTCCACACCCTGTCGAAGGCACCCGCTATGTCCAGGGCCACCACGACAGTGTTCTGGCCGTCATCAAGGGCGTCTTGCCAGTTTCTGGTAAGGAGCTTCAGCAGGTCAGAGGTGGAGCGTCCGAGAGGATGTTAATTGTCGCTGCGGTGATAGCAGATTACGCCACGATCCTCTCGAACACTTTCCCCAGCTCAGACAGCAAGGATATGGGCCTGTAAATGTTGTGGTCAGATCTAGAGCTTCCCTTGTGTACAAGAACAACTTAAGCCTCCTTCTTCTTTTTTTTTCTTTTTTTTTACATCACAAGGAACTGGCCAAGGGCACAACAAAAATGGGTAACACAAAGCCCGCTTAGTTGCCAGTCCCTATAAAGAAGACAGTAAGACAATAAAATACAAACAGAGGGGTAGGCCAATTTAGTTCGGGAGGTGTCTTGTTACTCTTCTTTTGAAAAGATTTAAATCATAGGAAAGTGGAAAAATAGAAACAGGAAGAGAGTTCCAGAGTTTACCAGTGAAAGGGATGAAAGAGTAAAGATACTGATTAACTCTTGCATTAGGAAGATGGACAGAATAGGGATGAGAATGAGTAGAAAGTCTTGTGCAGCGAGACCGCGGGAGTGGGGGAGGCATGCAGTTAGCAAGTTCAGAAGAGCAGTGAGCATGAAAATAACGGTAGAAGAGAGCAAGAGAAGCAACATTACGGCGGTGATTTAAAGATTGAAGACAGTCAGTCAGAGGAGAGGAGTTGATGAGACGAAAAGCTTTTGACTCAACCCTGTTTAGGAGAGCTGTATGAGTGGATCCTCCCCAAACATGTGAGACATACTCCATACATGGGCGGATAAGACCCCTGTAGAGAGCAAGCAATTGGGAGGGAGAATAAAAAGGACGCAGACGCCACAGCACACTTAACTTCTTAGAAGCTGTTTTAGCAAGAGATGAGATGTGAGATTTCCAGTTCAGATTTTTAGTAAAGGATAGTCCTACTGAGCAGCTTCACACCACTGGGTTACAGGCAGTGGATGCCGATCCTCCCATTGACGAAACCGCACCCTCTCTTGACGAAGTCAGAGAGGCTGTAGCAAAGTTGAAGGGTGGAAAGGCAGCTGGTGTTTGTAATATCAGTGCGGAGCTCCTCAAAGCTGGGGGTGAGGCCATGATCCGCGGGTTGCATGCTGTCCTGACTGCCGTGTGGCAATCAGGTACCATTCCTCCTGACTGGAAAAGGGGGCTGGTCGTCCCTATCTGGAAAGGGAAAGGGGACCGTCAGGACTGCAACAATTACCGCGGTATTACACTGCTCAGCGTACCAGGCAAGGTGCTTGCCCATCTATTGCTGACACGAATTCGCAGTCATCTGGTGAAGCATCAGAGACCTCAGCAGTCTGGGTTCACGCCTGGTAAGTCAACAACGGACCGTATCCTAGCGCTTCGTGTCCTGGTGGAACGCCGACGTGAGTTTCGACAGGGGATGCTTGCAGCCTATGTTGATCTCAAGAAGGCGTTTGACTCAGTGCATCGTGAGTCACTCTGGGATCTTCTGCGACTTCGAGGGATTCCTGCAAGGACTATTGGTTTGATAACTGGTCTGTATTCTGGGACTGAGAGTGCTGTGAAGTGTGGGGCAGGTGTATCCAGCTTCTTTCCTGTGAATACAGGAGTGAGGCAAGGGTGCGTCCCTGCTCCATCACTTTTCAACGCTTGTATGGACTGGGTATTGGACAAGGTTGTAGATCAAAGTGATTGTGGAGCATCCGTCGGCAAAACCAAGATCACTGATCTTGTTTTTGCCGATGATGCAGTAATCTTTGCTGAGTCGCTGGAGGTCCTGGTGATGGCTCTCGAGGCGCTGCACGAGGAGGCAAAGCCTTTGGGACTTGAGGTCTCCTGGCTCAAGACCAAGGTCCAGGTATTTGGAGACTTACTAGATAAAGCAGTACAGTCTGTTCATGCGTGTGGCGAGGACATTGAGATCTTGGAAAGTTTTACATACCTTGGTAGCGCAGTCCATAATGACGGCGGGTCACGTCAAGAAGTCTTACGACGGATTGGCATAGCCCACGGTGTTATGGACTCGCTCAGTGGGAGTATTTGGCGTTGTCGGTACCTGTGCAGGAGGACAAAGATCCGGATCTTCAAGTCGCTTGTGATCCCTGTCTTACTCTATGGTTGTGAGACATGGACACTAAATAGTGACTTGAAGAGACGAATCAATGCCTTTGGTAATAAGTGTCTTCGCAGAATCATGGAGTATCGCTGGGATGATTACGTGTCAAATCAGCGATTGCACCGTGAGACTGAATCGAGGCCTATTACCTGCATAGTCCGTCAGCGCCAACTTCGGCTATATGGGCATGTGGCACGCTACCCTGAAACCGATCCTTCCCATCGGGTTGTATCTGTAAGAGACAATCCGGCGTGGAGGAGGCCAAGGGGGCGCCCACAAGGCTCGTGGCTGGGGCAAGTTGATGTTTCTTGTCGAGAGCTGCTTGGTATGGGAAAGGAGCCTGCATGGGAACTCGCGCGTGGTGACCCCCGGGAGTGGCGTCGTAGGGTGGGCGAGGCGACGCGCCCCCCTGCGTATGCCCCCAATGATTGATTGATTGATAGTCCTAGAATGTTCATTGTAGAAGAAGGAGACAGTTGTGTGTCATTGACGAAGAGGGGATAGTTATCTGGTAGGTTTTGTCGAGTAGATAGGTGAAGAAATTGGGTTTTTGAGGCATTGAACAAAACAAGGTTTGCTTTGCCCCAATCAGAAATTATAGAAAGATCAGAAGTTAGGCGGTCGTGGCCTTCTACACTGAAGGCCACGTGTTTTCCTGCAGGCAGGCAGTGAAGGCTGTGGTGAGAGGGACAGACAGTTCCCGGGTGCACTGTTTTAAAAAGTGCGGGCTGACGTCATCAGGGCCAGTGGCTTTTATGGTTTCGAGCCCACGCAGAAGGTGCTCGATTTGCGTCTGTGTGACCTCTACCTTGTGAACGATCTCTTCGCACTGCTGCTCCAGACGAGGAGCCTAACCTTCAAGTTAGCCAGCAACCGGGCCTTCTCCTTGTTAATGACAGCCGCTATTCCGTCCTGCTTGGTGAGGGGAGGGATTGAATATTGGCGGCTGATTCCCTGTTTTTCCTTAACCAGGGACCACCATGTTTTATGTTCCTCACGCCTGGGCCTCGTAGTTTACGGCGCAGGTCCTCTTCCCACTTTTTCATGGCCCATTTGCTGGACACCACCATCCTCCTGCAGGCCGCCCGGTGCAGGTCCTTGTTGCGCCGAGTCGGGTTCCGCTCGTAGTGGAGCCACGCTGAGTACTTGACCTCGGCAGCAACACAGTAGCGGTAGCCAAACCATGGCTGATTCGTGGGTTTGGTGGTGTAGTCGCGGTGTGGCACATGGCGTCTCTGAAGGGCCAGGTGGGAAGTAAGGGCTCGTAACATATTCTTCGCCCCGTCCCGCAGCATAGTACCCCACACCGTGACTCAGGTCATGAAGGCAAGGAGGCCCGGTGGCGATTTTTTTTCCCTAATTGGTTTGCAAAAGTTGGCGGGGCCTCGTCTCTCTCTCTCTCTCTCTCTCTCTCTCTCTCTCTCTCTCTTCTCTCTCTCTCTCTCTCTCTCTCTCTCTCTCTCTCTCTTCTCTCCTCTCTCTCTCTCTCTCTCTCTCTCTCTCTCTCTCTCTCTCTCTCTCTCTCTCTCTCTCTCTCTCTCTCTCTCTCTCTCTCCTCTCTCTCCTCTCTCTCCTCTCTCTCTCTCTCTCTCCTCTCTCTCTCTCTCTCTCTCTCTCTCTCTCTCTCTCTCTCTCTCTCTCTCTCTCTCTCTCTCTCTCTCTCTCTCTCTCTCTCTCTCTCTCTCTCTCTCTCTCTCTCTCTCTCTCTCTCTCTCTCTCTCTCTCTCTCTCTCTCTCTCTCTCTCTCTCTCTCTCTCTCTCTCTCTCTCTCTCTCTCTCTCTTCTCTCTCTCTCTCTCTCTCTCTCTCTCTCTCTCTCTCTCTCTCTCTCTCTCTCTATATATATATATATATATATATATATATATATATATAACTACTCAGAGGAACAGGAGGTATAACAATGTAATGGACGCGCTGTAACATTGAAAATTCTAACCTTAACCAATTTTATTTGTTGTATAGCTTGACGACTCCAAACTATTTGAATTTTACTATTAATTATAAACTCAAAAAATATCTCAATACAATAAAAATTAATTAAGCATGGCCAGTAAACATGTATATTGTTTACATGTACAGCATATGCAAACAGAAACGATTCTACCTCCACAAATATTCGTCACTGGAAAAATGACATTGAGCAACAATTAATAACAATGACATTATACACAATTGTTACTGAAATCATTTTTACGTATGTATGTAAATAACAAAATTCAAATTTTCCGTCGCAAAGTTCCTCAAAATTTTGGCTTGATTTGGTTTTTTGCATTTTACTACGAAACTATTGACCCAAGAAGAAAAATGACACAAATAAATTATGTCTAGTTTCACGAGATCTACCCTGAGGCGCTATCCGTTTTTTCCTACCATGCTACGTCTTTGGGTGTATCATTTTATTTGGAATTTTAGAAAAACTTATTGAAAACTTGATTTTTAGGATTATTTATAGATGAAATTTACCTCCACATATACCATAGGGACGGCTGTCAACAGCTGCATCTTTTATATTATATAATGTATTCTCCTAACTTTTATGGTTCTTGAGATATTAATGAAAATGTGATTTTCAAAAAAAAAGTTCCTGGCCTGATTTATTTATTCCTAGCCTTCAGATTTTATTTTTATTTTTTTATTTTCACATGATTTGGATGAAACTTGGTTTATACATAGTGGCTTTTGCTGATGGTGATCACGAATCTGGTCTTCGTTTTCTGATATTAGGTTCGAAAAGCAATTTTTGAGCCTTTGTAAGGATATTTACCCCCGTAAATATATAGTTTACGTCCTTTTCGCAAACTATTCTTGTTACCGAAAATTATGTAACTCAAAATATCATTGCACATCGACTGACATACAAATATTTATGATAAGATTTTCATATCATCAGAGAGAGAGAGAGAGAGAGAGAGAGAGAGAGAGAGAGAGAGAGAGAGAGAGAGAGAGAGAGAGAGAGAGAGAGAGAGAGAGAGATAATAATACTTTTTAATAATAATAATAATAATAATAATAATAATAATTTATTGGCCGTCATGTTACAATTCAGTACAAGGAAATACATGGTGAGTTATATGGCAGGGCCCGATGAGCAAATGCTCTATTACGGGCCTGAATCAAATTATCTCTAGGTTAAATTTCTCTCACAGCGATGGCCGCAGACAACTCAACATAATATACATAAATGCAATTTTTATCTATTCAGATTTTTATACACCTACATACTTACGCATACATACACATATATATATATATACATACATAAACACATACATAAATATACATACTCGTATATACACTCATACATAAATACATACATATACACGCATACACAAATACATACACATACACACATTCACAAATACACACATATACACACATAAACATTTTCATCCACACCTACATGATCATACACAGGTACCTATAGTAACGATTCGTATCTAGCAAATAATTCTCGTTTAATTCTCGACTTGAACATGTTCTTGGAAGTGGAATTTTTAGTGTCGTCTGAGAGTGTATTCCATGTCCTACAACCCCTGACAAGGACACTCTGCTGGGCGTGTGATGTTCTGCACCGAGGAAGTCTCAGCTCATGACGTGTGCTCCTTGTCGCAATGTTGTGTGGTGCCCGTGTATAGTCAATAGTAATGACACAGTTACTTAATGCATTGTATACAAAAATACCTGTTCGAAAGCTTATGATATCTTGTAATTTTAATAAGGAATTATTCTTGAAATAAGGATTAGTGTGTTCATAACGACTACAGTAATACATTACTCTTAGTATTTTTTTCTGTGTAACAAAGAGGTTATGAAGGTATGTGGGACATGCACCTCCCCAAATTGCGGCACTACGTATATGTTAAGTGTGGGTAAACCAGTGACATATGTATTTGCTTAACATTGCTATCATTCATATTAGATCTTATATTATATACCACTCCTATTATTCTACTAATTTTCAGTTTAATGTAATCTATATGAGCTTTCCATCGTAAATGTTCATCTATTATTACCCCTAAGAATTTTGCTTCTTTAACTCTAGTATTTTAATGTTGTTTATCTTAATGGAAATGTTGGTTATTGGCTGTCGCAAGCTAGGATGAGATAATAAATACTGTGTCTTGTTAAGGTTTAAAGAGAGCTTACTACTATCAATCCAGTTCGATACGTGTACTAATTCGCTATTTAAAGTAGTTTGTAATTCTCTAAGGTCACGGCTTTTAAGATAAATAGTAGTGTCGTCTGCAAATAGAAGAAAATTCAGTTTATCACTTGAGTGCACTATGTCATTTATGTATATCAAGAATAGTATAGGTCCCAGAACTGATCCTTGAGGAATGCAATATTTGATTTTTTAATATTGGATATTTTTGTCATTGAAAATTACATACTGCTTCCTGTCTCCTAGATAACTCCTAAACCAATTATTTGCAGTTCCCCTTATCCCGTATATGAATAATTTTTCTAACAAAATACTATGTGAAATCGTATCGAGAGAGAGAGAGAGAGAGAGAGAGAGAGAGAGAGAGAGAGAGAGAGAGAGAGAGAGAGAGAGAGAGAGAGAGAGAGAGAGAGAGAGAGAGAGAGAGAGAGAGAGAGAGAATTTAAATAACCTGCCCATTAAAGATGCAAGTTACCCCTTAGATTTGTTTTCTTTAATCGCCCGTCACGAGGCACCGCCCACTTTTGCAAACCTATTAAGGAAAAAAAAAATTCGCGGCCATGGCACAGAATGCACAACAATACCTAAATACTCTTTAAATAAATACAGTAAGCCCTCTATAATTCGAACCCGTGGTATAATTCGAATTGTTTCAGGCCCAGTTCGAATTTTTCAACAACTTTCCATAACCGAACTGAAGTTTGAATTGTCCGTACATTGTTCGAATAGCCGGAGTTTTCTGCAGCATCTTCCACCTCCTCTTAGTCAGGCAGATAGGTGTATCCATCATAAGAATTGTGGGTTTAGACGTACAAGCATGAAATTTGGCACAGTCATAGATAATAATCTAATGAATAATTCCAGATATGGACCCACCGCGAAAACGTCCTATGGTAGCCGTGGCGGTCATTTTACAAAATGACCGTTTTGACCGCGATTATTTTTAACCGGACGACACAAATGCTTCTTTATGTTCTAATGAAATGACTCTAGATACACATATATGCCATAATTGTATTCTCCAAATGACCACAATTTGCATTTGTGTTGCCAGCAATGTCAATTAACCCACCAGGGAGCGTAATAAGTGCTGACTCATCAAATTTCGGAACCTCCGCGTTCAGGAGTCAATGTTTCAGTGAACTTACAGGACCAAATTAACTAGTTGACAGGTAAGTACATATTTATTTGAAGTAAACCACTATTATCTATAACTGTGCCAAATTTCATGCTTGTACGTATAAACCCACAATTCTTATGATGGATACACCTATCTGCCTGACTTAAAAGTAACAAATTTAGTAACTGAGCAAATTATTTGGTGGCTAAGAGATAAATACACTTTCGTCATAATTATTAAAATGCCTGGTTTAGTAATATTTTATTTGGTTAAGTTGACAAAACGAATATTGTAGGTAAATTTAAACAGTTTCGTCTACAACAGTACAGTTTGTTAACAATAATCTAAACTCAAAAGTTCTCAACTAATTTCAGCTATGTATATAAATACTAATTACAGCAAATATATTGTTTTTGTAAACGCATTTTAAATACATTATTTCGTAAGTTGTAAGCATTCAACAAGCTTCCAAGATTGATTTAGAGAGAGCTATTGTACTGCAACAACTGAGCTGTGCTGAGGGTTGCTTGGGTTACACCATCACCTGATTGAGACTTGATGTTGGGGCCGTCGAGGATCATGGCCACCAAAGTCAACAGTGACTGAGGTACTGATTTTACTTGGCAGTCCTCATCAAATGAACCTGTGAATGTAGCTGCAGTTTGGAACATTTCTCTACGTACTATCTTCGCTGCCCTTGCAAGACATATGGCTTCGTCATCGTAGTCTTCTTTGCAGACTTTACGGAGGGAAGGTCCTACATCTTTATCAAATGCAAGTAGTATATCACGCCCTTCCTTATGAGCCGTAAGGTATGCATGGGATTTGGGCCAGGATACGATTTTTTTACTCTGTGCTATGTTGTCTGACATGCTGCTCCACTCCAAGTTGTTCTAGACGATTAGAATAAAGTTTGACGAGATCTGCAAGTTTAAAGACAGGGGCTTGCTCTTCATCTATTCTTGTTTCATCGATAAATGACAGCAACTCGGCTAGTGCAATCCCATGGTTGACTTTATCAGTTGTGTCCATCTTCTGTTTATCTTGTAATGATTTAGTTTTGTTGTAAAGTGAAACAAGACACCTTGGATGATATTTTGCATCTTCGGCGACCATGTCCCAGCACTCAATTTTGCAAGTAGCCTCTCGTCCTGCAGGTCTAATGCACATCTTCGTACGCGGGAGTCTAGACGAAAAGTTGATGCCTCACGGAGTGCTTCGGAAGTTGACACATCTTCGCATAAAAAACAGACATCCGATGCTGCCACTTCATGATGAGCGACTTGACGAGTGTATTTCTTGGATGTAGTAGCATCAGGGTCGCAACCCTGTGTGCATTTCCTTTTTTCTGCTCGTTGTAGTTTTATATTATTGAATTTTGTATGGCAGGATTTGTGCCACTTGGCATTGTTCTCCAGAAACGTAGCTTCAATGCCATTCCCGTCATCAAGGCGTCCTAATTCCAGTGGCATCGGTAATTCGTGAAGTTCATTGAAACGTCTGATGTTGAAGGCAATGGTAGAATAACCAACTCCAACATCGTGCCGTTTTGATTCTGCTGGGCATTGCAAACTTTCCCGTGTGATTTTTTGGCACAAAACGCACTTGTTCCAATCCGTCTGTACCTGCGCCTTTGATTGTCCAGGTTGCAGTGGATCCACTAGCTGATAACTCTTAGACATTTCGTTGTTCGAAACACCAACTGAAAAAAAAAGATATAAGATATGAGGACAAATAGGATACGATAACAAGTTGCAATAAATAAATAAAAACATTATTATCACTCACTACATGGACACTAATAAATGTATTTCTAAAGGTTCATATGCAAAACTCTTTGGTGTAAACAGATCACATTTTAAATGGTTTTATATAAATCCTTGTCCCTCAAAACATAGGTCTAGACACCTTATTTGCTCAGTTATCTGCAATAATGGCCGAGATATAGGGGAATATAGAGTTTTTGGTAATGGCGGCACTAATTTGCATACAAATGATACGTGGGACATTTTTTCAACTATTTAACATAATAAATCATTTTCTACACATTGTTTCCTATCTATAGACTCCAATGAGAAGTATATTTCGGGGGGGGTGCACGAGACCCCTATCTAGCCACTAGACTAAAAGCGGCCATTTTGTAAAATGGCCGCCACGGCTACCATAGGACGTTTTCGCGGTGGGTCCATATCTGGAATTTTTCATTAGACTATTATCTATGACTGTGCCAAATTTCATGCTTGTACGTATAAACCCACAATTGTTACACCTATCTGCCTGACTATCTGTGCCATCCACTTCGTCAGCCCGCCTCCACATCGCCTCCAACACATTAAGCACCTCAAGCACTGAAGACCTTACCTTACAAATCCCCAGAGTGACACCACTGTTGCGTTCAGTAGCTACCCTCCCCCCCCCTCGAACTCTCCCTACTGAACGCTTCACAATACATATTGCTACCAAGATCATCATTAACCTAATCTAATGATCTCATCTCACCATTAACCTAATCTCACCGCCTACCCAAGAAGCTTATTAATTAACCTAACCTCACCGATTAACAGTGGTGGAACAAGGGGTGTAAGAACGGGGGGGCACCATAGTTTTCATATACTATATAGGCTATATATATATATATATATATATATATATATATATATATATATATATATATATATACTAGCCGCAAAGCCGCCCTCCGGGCGGACTTTTTAGCTAGCTCCTGCGGAGGGCTATTGGTGGGCCTTCGGCCCACCAAACACAGACTCTCCAGATAGCCCCTTCTAACTTTCCTAAAATCATGGATGTAGAAAAGTATGTATTAACGCCAACCCATTCACATCACCCCCAACCCATTCACTCACCCATTACCCATCACCCCCCACCCATTACCCATCACCACACACCCATTCACTCACCCATTACCCATCACCCCCCACCTATTCCCTCACCCATCACCCATCACCCCCAACCCATCACCCCACACCCATTACCCATCACCCCACCCATTCACTCACCCATTACCCATCACCCTACATCAAGGTTTCCTCAATTCTCGCAACCCACATTTTTTTTTCACAATTCTCGCTAATAGGCTACTAAAAATAAAAATAAAATAAAAGTAATCGAATCATCAAATATACAGGCTTAAAATGTGCCCCTGGTCGAGCTGGTTCCAAAACTGTGCCATATGATGGGATTGTGCCACGGGGAGCGGCACCTATCGCGGACACACACACACACACACACACACAGACAGACAGACACACTTTCGCTTATATTATTATATATATATATATATATATATATATATATATATATATATATATATATATATATATATTTATACATAGTGTATTATTCAGCCTAATATACTATATATAGTCTAAAATATATAATATATAACCAATAATATAACCATTGTTGTTGTGGTGACGGAGAAAATTGCAAGCTAAGACGACCCCAACCCTGCCTTAGCCTCTACACTCGCTGCGCTGTCCTAGGCGGAGCGAAATTTGCTTTCGAAAATGTCCAACTAGCGCTAAGATGGTCTTAGTCCCCTAAGATGGTCTTAGTAGTGTTCGAAAATGCCCCCCCAGATCTGTAGTGCGGGGGTAGCTTGCGCTAGGGTCTCTGTAATAAGAGGGTACCGCCACTCATAGGCCCTATGTTGAACACTACTGGGCGCCATCTTGCTACCAGGGCCTCTTCGTTCACCCAAGACCCGGGGAAGTTCTCAAGGCATGACCCCGCAGTATATCATGTTATACATGTATAAAGGATATACTGTTATCTTCGGAAATGTTTGTTCAATAAGATTATCACATAAAACACAGTAAAACACATTAAATAAAGGTAATTATGAGACTCTGAAGAAATATGATGAACTTAACATTCACTTAAAGCTCGTCGTCATGTAAAACTTAATGGGACAGCTTATAAGATGGAAGATACCAATAGAAGCAGAATTTTATTAGCTTTTCATTGCTATATTTCGTTTTCTGATACATACAGTAGAACCATGCATAAATTAGCGTTAACTAAATAAATCGCCGCGAAGGCCCCGCTGTCTCTCTCTCTCTCTCCGTGAAAGAGAGAGAGGGAGAGATGAGAGAGAGAGAGAGAGAGAGAGAGAGAGGAGGACGAGAGAGAGAGAGAGAGGAGAGAGAGGAGAGAGAGAGAGATGAGTAAAAGAGAGATATGAGTAGAGAGTGATGAGAGAGAGAGAGAGAGAGGAGAGAGAGAGAGAGAGAGAGAGAGAGAGAGAGAGAGAGAGAGAGAGGAGAGAGAGAGAAGAGAGGAGTAACCAAAAATTTACTAAATATATATATATATCTTATATATATATATATATATATTATATATATATATATATAATATATATATTATTATATATATATATATATATATTATAAGTAGAAAAAGTATTTTGGTAACTCTCATCTCTCTTTCACGGAGAGAGAGAGAGAGAGAGAGAGAGAGAGAGAGAGAGAGAGAGAGAGAGAGAGAGAGAGAGAGAGAGAGAGAGAGAGAGAGAGAGAGAGAGAGAGAGAGAGAGAGAGAGAGAGAGAGAGATTCAGATTCAGATTCAATACTTTTATTCACAATTGAAGTACAGTTGTGAAAGAGACTGTTTCATAAGAACAGTCTCATCTCAGTATACATATGATGAGCTGGTAAAGGACATCGAATATGAGGGGAATAGCCGTTGAGTTATAATAATCTAAACACACATGGGCAAGGGGAAGTATTATGACATTCTTGTTTACCCTACACGATTTACGACAGGGCACAGAGTTCAGATCACACAGTCAGGGAGGGAGGGGAGAGGATGAGTTATAGGCACACTTAGGCACTGATCCCGGGATTTTTTAGGCGCCATGGGGGGAGGTGGGAGAGGGTCCATGGGGTCTATATCCATGGTCAACAAGGCGTCTTCAGGGGGTACAGCTCGGCGTCGCCTTGAACCAAGAGTGTCTTGTATCGTTCGGGTCATCTCGGTCAGCATTTCCTTTAGACTCAGTATCTCTCCTGTCACGCTCACCATGTCGCTTCGAGCGGTCGCCATCACACCCTTCAAGACTGCCACCTCCCCCTACAATTCTTGTAGAGAGACTATTTGGGCACGCAGATCAGCACATTCCTCCCGATGATGGGCCTGCGCCTCTTGTAGTATCTTTATCTCGTTCATCAAAGTCAAAATAGCCTCAGAATCGCTGAGGGAGGCAACACCGCCTTCAGCAGCCTGTGAGGGGAGAGGAGGAGCAGCCACCCCGCGGTGAGAGGGGGGAGAGGGGGTGACTTGGTGACTGGCTTGGGCAGACTGCGGGTGGCTAGGGTGGGGGAGGGAAGGGTCCGAAGGAGAGAGCAGCAAGGGGATATCAGCCAGCATCGGCGAGGAGGAGGGGGGCAGCCAGGCCCGCCCCATCCGGGGGAGGGATGGGTAGGCTGCAGAGTCTTGACTCGGCGGCGGGGGGTTAACTGCGGCAGGGAGCAGAGGCACCGCAGACTTCCTATAGCGGTGGGCATCGGGCCTCACAAGGCACTTCACGCTCCAAGCATTATGCTCCAGGAGGCAATTGGGGCAGCGGGGCGTGATGGATTCCCCATTGATAATGCGATCCTTGCAAAGCTTAGTGTCATGCCTCCCCGAGCAAAAGCCACAACGCACGGAACTATTGCATTGCCATTCGCGGTGGCCCCATCGCTGGCACTTCCCACAAAATGCAGGCTTTCCGATAAATCTCTCCACATGGCAAGGCCTCATCCCAGGTAAGGCAATCATTGATGGCGGGTCACCCGCCCACATCGCAGTCACACGATTTCCTGGCACCATCATATTGGATCGAGGATCCCAACGTTGTCCGTCCCGTCGAGCCCAGAGGACGCCTGGATGATCTTCGAGGTGGTGAAGGGGCATGAAGTATGGGTAGTTCCTTATATTCACCTTGACCTGCCGGTTTTCCTCCGTGGCCTCGGTAAGTCTCATGACGCTGCCGCGTAGCGGGTGGCCCACCTCCGTTAGGAACTGAGCAGTGGCACTGTCCCTCGTGACTGCCATAATAGACGTGGTTGTCATCTTAGGAGTAACAGATAAGTTGCGATGTTTGCCAGCAACTTCCGCTAGCCAGATTGACCTGTCCTTAGGTGACACTCCAACCGGGAAGAAGAGACGATACAGCTTGTCAGGGGCGGGGGGGACGTCAGCGGCAGCAGCACTGGCCCCTTCGGGAGGAGGAGGATTGCCATGGTCGTCACCGCCACGGGCGTTCTTTTTCTTTTTGGTATTACAGACAAGTTGATAGCCGTCAGAGGCATCGCTATTCTCATCGTGAGCTTCCCAGGCAGGGCCCCGCTTAACGCCCTGCATGTCGGTGTAGCGGGAGGGGAGTAGCAGACAGCCGCAGCGGTGCGAGGGTGGGGAGCGACCGCACCCCACAACGTCTCGAGTGGCACTGAGAGAGAGAGAGAGATCGCTTCGCAGCGATTTATTTAGTTAACGCTAATTTATGCTCCGTGTGCACACATGCGCGATACTTTACTGAACGCAGCCTTTGTCTGAAGACACTATCAGTGACGCCAGAGTGCTCAGTGTACAGTAATGCTGCATTTCAAGACTTCAGTATCAGCCATGTTTATAGAGTACAAGTACTACAATCTGTGCTGTTTTGGCATGTTTGAGCGAGTTCTTATTGTGTGGGTGTCTAGAGGTAACTATCGGATACTTTGGACTTTCAGCTAATTCGACCTAGGTTTCCCCCCAATTAGTTCGAATTAGAGGGTTTACTGTACTCGTTTTACCCAGAAGGGTGCAGTGTTTTTGGATATGTTTAGACCTCTCCCTATCTCTGCTAGAGACACGCCCTCTTCATGTAGTGTCACAACTATTGCTTTCTACACCATGGACAAGTGTATTTTCCTCATGGTCAGTAGGTTGCGGCATACACGTGCGCATATAATAGCGCGCGAATCAGTGCATCAGATGGAAGAGAGAGCGACCCAACACACCTCCTAGTGTGAAGTGTGCTGGATAACTGACGGCGCGGCAGTGACACAGAGTTGACAACACTTTGTAGAGTTGATGTAAATCGCTAAAAACTCAACCGTATGTTCACTCATTAACATTAGTAACTCAGTAACATTAGGTGATAAAATTATGGTAAAAAAAGGCCTCCTTGTACATGTACCTGTGGCAGAGCGAAGGTGTTTCATGCATGGGCTGAATGGGGATACGTTCCCAGAGCGCCAACAAGCTGATTCACAGCCTTGCGTGTGGTGGCTTTCCGGCAGGTAATAAGCATTTCTTATATCAACACAGCAATCAAACAAACAAACAATCAAACGTAATATATTATAACGTAATTATAATGCATTATAACGTAAACAAAGAGGATGCTGCAACATCCTCCTCACTCACAGACAGCCTGAGAACAGCTGAGATCTGGACATCAAACATTGTTTGCAAACTGTTGGCAAACAAAGTGTCCTGGTGTGGACGGGCCTTTATAAACATTCACAGCAAAACAACGATGAACACACTACACAACTCATAAACTTTCAAACTTCAAACCTTGCATGAAGAGAAATCCTGAATCATATCATAATAATCGCACAACATTGCCTTGAAAGTGTGTATCAATGCATGAGTAGTGAGTGAGTCAGTATTCATCAACATTACCATCTCATAAACATCAATCATTGGGAACATTTAACTCATCTGTAAAACAACATATTGACACAAAGAAATATTCACCACGTTCTTCTATCAACAAACATACCATTTCCCTCAATCATCCCATCACAATTTTAATAACATTCACAAAACAGTTACAACACAACAATTCAAGATCACAAAAACATTGAATCATTGACATAGAAGTGCGCGCCGCTAATACAAGAAAAGTATAAGTAACAACATTCTTTAAACTCGTCAACAGAAATTCAACAGGTGTGTGTGTGTATGTGTGTGTGTGTGTGTGTGTGTGTGTGTGTGTGTGTGTGTGTGTGCAGTAAGATGTGGAAAGACTTCCAGCGTTGCAGAAAACTTGGTACGACACGAAGGAATGGAGAAGACCCATCGCACATTCAACAACCCCCCAGCGTGAAGGCAAGGCAAAACAAGCACAACTAAGGGGGGGGGGGGGACACTCAGTAGAGCGCATACCTCCGGCGGAGGTATGCGCTCTAAAACAAACAGTTGTGATTCGATTTCATCCAAAATTTAATCAGTTCTCCCTTATACCAAATAGACTTGGCATACCAAGTTTGGTCTAAACCTATTCGTAACTTTTCGAGAAATCCTGTACACTAACAAACAGACAGACAGATCGGGGTGAAAACATAACCTCCCTCCAACTTCGTTGGCGGAGGTAATAAACCAAGATCATGATGATGATGATGGACAACTCAAATATACAAACAAAAAATACAATAATTGGGAAGATTTTGATAACGAATTCTTATATTTTCCAAACTTTCTTATATCAAATCTATGGAAGCTTTGGGTGAACAAAAATAAGAAGGCTAAAAATAGTGAATGCTTTGCTATCGGCAAAATTAAAAACAAACATATACAAAACAACCATAATAAATTAATACTAAAAGAGAGAGAAGAGTGGTTTTGTGGGGACTAAGGAAGCCACGTGTTGTGTTTGGCAGGGACATAACCCAGCAAGGATGTTGAATGACTAATGAAATGGGTGATGGAAAATATCATGTGGAAAACAGACCAAAGAAATCCAGCAGGAGGAGGAGTGTTCATACCAGTACAGAAGGCGATCAAAGTCATTACAGTGCAAATGGGAGAAGGAACGGCAGAAATAATTAACATGAGCCTGGAAACAAGTAAAGAAGACCAGAGATATCGCCGAGGCCTATGTTCCTCCAAAAACCAGGTCATGGACAGGGGGATGAATATCAAGAAATGTTAAACGAAATAACTAGACATTGAAGGAACTTATTGGAGACAAGTGTAGAGTTAATTTTGATGGGTGATTTTGTTTATAAGTAAGAGATGTTACCTTTAAGCTAGAGTCATCCTGGGTTGGTGGAGCTTTGGATCAGGGATATGACTAACAACCGTGACATCGACCCTGAAAATATACACAAACAAAGGTTTTACCAAGCACACATATTTATTGAAAGTCACACCTGCACTGCCAACCCAACAACTACTGGGGCCATTACTCCCTCACAGAACACAAGGGCACAGCTGCCACCGCACATGTAACACACTGCCCACCACCACCCATTGCCACACAGGAAACACTCCCACAGGCACGGGGTACAACCACACTTGTCCACACTACACACCACCTCAAAACAAGGATCTTCATGTGGCTGGCAATATCACACTTTGTCTTGAAACACTTGCTACAAATATCACACTTGAACTCCCGCAAGCCAGTGTGTCTAAAGGTGTGTCTGTTGAGTATAGACCTGGTATAAAAAAAAATCCCACACTCCAAACATTCATGATTTTTTACACCACTGTGTGTCAGGGTGTGTGTGGTGAGGCTACTCTTCTGAGTGAACATTTTCCCACACTCCAGACATTCATAATTCTTAACACCACTGTGTGTCAGGGTGTGTATGGTGAGGTTACTCTTTTTAGTGAACATCTTCCCACAAATATCACACTTTAACTCCCGCAAGCCAGTGTGTCTAAAGGTGTGTCTATTGAGTTCAGAAATGGTATAAAACCTTTTCCCACACTCCAAACATTCATTTTTTTTACACCACTGTGTGTCAGGATGTGTGGTGAGGCTACTGTTTTGAGTGAACATTTTCCCACACTCCAGACATTCATAATTCCTAACACCATTGTGTGTCAGGGTGTGAATGGTCAGGTTACTCTTTTGAGTGAACATTTTTCCACACTCCAGACATTCATAATTCTTAACACCACTGTCCACTGTGTGTCAGGGTGTGTCTGTTGAGGTCAGTCTTTGTAGTCAATCTTTTCCCACACTCTAAACATTCATAATTCTTTATACCCCTGTGTATCAGGGTGTGCTTGTTGAGGTCACTCTTTTCAATTAATCTTTTCCCACACTCCAGACATTCGAAATTCTTAACACCACTGTGAAACAAGGAATGTCTCTCAAGCTTACTCTTGTGTTTGAATGTTTTGTCACACTGCTGGCACTTCAGCTCACTGTCTGCCTTGTGGCCTGAGCTGCCTGCCTCCAGGTGACTCTTGCCATCATACCTGTGCCTCCCCACACCTGAGGCAGACTGATCCTGCTGCTCCCGGCCATTCATGCTGCTGCCCGGCCTCACAGCCTCCACCGCAGCAATACTCTCGCCAGCACCGCCAGGACGGCCGTTCCTGCGGGAACCCCTGAGGATATGCCGGAGCGAGCCGGGTCAGTGCCGGGCGGAGCAGCCGGTTTGAACTGTGACCTCAGCACCTGCAACAGTGGTGACAGTCAGTACACAGAGACCCACGCGTTGCCTTGACACTCTGCTCCTGCCTGCGGGGCCCACATCCTGCTTCCTGCCTCACTCACACCACACTTGGCAAGGCCTCCTCTCTGGCTCCCTCATCATTTCTCATGGACAACACAGCCCCGTCCTCACACAATCCAGGATCACCTCGGCACAAAACAAGAACAAAAAGAAAAAGTGCACGTGGAGCAAAGCCACTTACAAGATTACTTTCTTTGATAACGTTGATCTGGACACAGATTCCTCTAGATCTAGGGAAAATTCATTGGATTTCTTCTGAGTCCAGAGACGTGTGAACCTGCTGATCTTCACAGAATGATGACCGAAGTGTCAAGAGCCCCCCCAACCCCCCGCTAGGAGGTTAGGTTAGATTTTTTAGGTTAGGTTAGATTTGGTTAGGTTAGGGTAGGTTATATTTGGGTAGGTTAGGCTAGATTTGGTTAGGTTAGGTTAGGTTATCGGTGGGTCAAGCCCCATGCTAGGTTAGGTTAATTTTGGTTAGGCAAATTTCTCTAGATACAAGGAAATTACCCTTGATCTAGGGAATTTTACTCGACCCTACACAACTTTTAAATAACGTGTTTCTGACTCATAATTTGTTCCCCACCCGAAAATCACGCATTCCCATAGGTCCCCAAACTTGTTTTGGGGAAGTGGGAGAGTATGGGCAAACACTAGAAATTTACCCTTTCTTCAACAAGTTGCAACCTCTACCTCCTCCTTGCAACCCTCTACAACCCTCCACCAAGATTCAGTCCAAATTTGTCACGGAAAAGTAAGGCATCTTCGGGAAGTTATGCGCCGTTGACAGTCTCGGTAAGCGGTTGATATAATTTTACGATATTTGTCATGAGTACTTGATTGCTTAGATTATTTAGATTAATTTGAGGGTTAGGTTAGGTTAGTTTAATTAGTTTATTTTATGATGCTTTTACAAATGGAGTGTCTGTATGTGCTATTAGACAACCATACAATCTTTTTAATATGTACATACGTTTTGAAGGTTACGCGGAAGTGGATAAATACTGCACAGTATACTGAGCAATAAATAACATAAGAAAACCTAAGTGGTAACGGCGGTAGCGACCGCGCAGTTATCGTCCATTATAACCCAGAGCCCATCCGTTAGGAGGTTCGGTTAGGGTAATTATCCTCCCGGCAGGGCGAGGCAGAGCGGACCACTCGGCGGCTGGCGAATGCGGGGCGGGGCGGGGCACACTTGTTTTCGTTCAATTCCGTCACTTCCCTGGTTTCTGCGACACTGACTATTATTTCCTGGCCAAGTTTTTGTATTTTTTATGATGAAAGTACATTATTATCAATGGAAACGGCGACTCTAGGATTGGGTGATGAAAATTACACAAAAAAACTTTTTAACAGGTTTCCAGAAAATAAAAATATCTCCATCTGAAAAAGCACAAATTTTTGGCCAGGAAAACATAGTCATCAGTGTTTCAGAAAATGACCGCGCAGTCCTCGTCCATTTATGCCCACAAGAGATCTACACGTATTGATACAATTGTAAGTTAACTATTGTACACATGTACAGGCCTCAGGCGCCTCCACCCGGACCGCCAGTTTAAGACTATGGCCAGTGTAACAAATCCACAACTTTGCTTCAGCCTTGATTTTGGCGCCGAAGTATCAAGGAACACGCCCCGGAACACGCCAGCCGTACCTCTGGCCGCGGCGTCAAGAAACAACCTGCCTGTCATTCACACCGGTAATAAAACACAAGCCTTGGTTGTTATTAGACTTAAAACTCCATCAGTTGAGGAGTATTGATGTCATGATAACTGTTACGTACATACAGACACACACACGACTGACTGGATGAATAACTGAATAAACCTTGACTGACCGACCGGCTGAATAAGTGACTGACAAGCAATGAATGGCAATAAACACTTAAATAACACTTGTAATAACCCCAAGTCACACGCACGGGTCATATAATCCAATATTTATCTGTAGTGAATATTCCACCATTATTCCTCCCCCAAACAAGTGGCCCCCTCCACCTGTTCTATTTCTTCCTCCATTATCTCCCTTATTTCTCTCTTGCCGCCATTATCAACGCCATCAATGGATTCCCCGAGGCAGCAGTAGTATTGGTGAACCATCATGCATTATACTCACGCCATTATTATAAAGGAGATCTACAGGGATAAACAACAGTACGGATTCCCGTCTTCTGAAGCAAAGTTTGTGATGTGATCTTGATCTTGATATTACAACTGGGCTTTTTTTTCCATTTTTCACATAAGGCTGCTCCCAGCTATGGGTTAAATAGTCCCATTTATGGGTTAAATTGTCCCAGCTATGGGTTAAATAGTCCCAGCTATGGGTTAAATAGTGGGCAGCCTGGGGTTAATCCCTACAGGGGGTTCTGCGTCCCTGGCCTCGGTGAGCAGTAAGGCCAATCCCTGACATTGATTGGTTGGGGAGGGGTTTGCGACCCCTCCCTGTAAAAACCAAACTAAGCCACTAACATTATAAGAGGTAGAGGCCGGGGGCATGGTAACCGCGCCCCCGACCCGGTTTTGCCGGGGGGCCCGACCATGCAGACCCCTCCAATGCCGACGCAGGGGAGGGGCCTGCCTATGACTAGTGCGGGGCAAAGCCCTCGAGAATCCCGCACTCCAAATCGAGTAGTAGGGCCTCCTAGCCCAAATTTTTCTAATGGGGGTGGCCGGGGCGGTGCAGAAGCGGCGCCTGCCCGTCGAATCACTCCTGGGATAAACCTACGGAGGGTTCTTCGTGTGGGCTCGTGGAACGTTCTGAGCTTCTCGGACGATCGTCGACTACCTCTCTAATCGGGCGAGCTCAGTAGGCTGAGGGTGGATATAGTGGGACTCTCTGAGACGAGGAGGCCTGGCAGTGGCGAGACTAGCAGTGGGGGTTACACCTACTACTGGTCCAGCATGAGCAATGGTCACCGTGAACGGGGAGTAGCTATAGGCATCTCCAGCAAACTGCAGCCGTCAGTTGTTGAGGTTACTCCGGTTGATGAGCGTATAATGCGGGTGAGAATGAAACACACTCTGGGTTTCATGTCTCTTGTTGCAGTGTACGCTCCTACCGAGGTGCGTAAAACTGAAGAGAAGGAGATGTTCTACGCCAAACTCGACTCTGTATTAGACCAGTGTCCTCCTCGGGACACACTCATGGTCTTGGGCGACTTCAATGCTACTACTGGCACTGTGAGAGATGGCTACGAGTTATGTGTTGGTCCCCATGGCTCCGGTACCAGAAACACCAACAGTTCTCTGCTTCTGAATTTTGCAAGGTCCAGAAGGTTGAGAATTGCAGGTTTTTGGTACCAGAGACCAGAGTTGCACCGCTGGACATGGTATAGTAATGCCGGAGGGGTAGCTAAGGAGATCGACCACGTCCTCGTTAGTACTCGTTGGAGGATCCTCCAGGGTTTACCGGAGTGCTGAGTTCTTTGGAACAGATCACAAACTTGTTGCTACACTTAAGCTTCATGTCAAGTCCAGAAGAATCTCAAGAGGTAACCATACTGTGTTTCATGATACTGTGCTGTGCTCATGAGTATGCGGTGGCAGTCTGAAATCGGTTTGATGTGCTCGGTGCCCTCGAGGACCCTGTAGAACTGTGGGATACCTTCAAACGTGAAACTCTACAGGCTGCCAAGGAGTGTATTGGGGAGCGCCCGAGGTCAAGGCGTGGTTTTGTCTCGACGGAGACGCTGGAAAAAATCGAGGAGAGTCGCGCTGCCAGGCTGGCTGGAAACCAGGACCAGCACAGGGCTCTGTCACGCCGGACTAGAACCCTCCTGGGGAGAGACAAGGAGAGGTATGTCAGGAGTCTCGCTGAGGATGTCGAGGGTCATTTGAACGCTAATGACCTCCGACCCGCCTACCGAGCCCTGAAGAAGCTCCGTATCAAGTCTCCATCTCGGGCGAGTGCTATTCGAGCAGCAGATGGGCGCCTCGTGTCGGACATGGATGGGCAGATGGCTCGTTGGGCTGAGTACTTTGGGCAGTTGTTCACGGCGGACCCTCCAACTGAGCAGCTTCACACCACTGGATCCTCCCATTTCCTTCCACCGCCGATCCTCCCATTGACGAAACCGCACTCTCTCTTGACGAAGTCAGAGAGGCTGTAGCTAAGTTGAGGGGTGGAAAGGCAGACGGTGTTTGTAATATCAGTGCGGAGCTCCTCAAAGCTGGGGGTGAGGCCATGATCCGCGGGTTGCATGCTGTCCTGACTGCCGTGTGGCAATCAGGTACCATTCCTCCTGACTGGAAAAGGGGGCTGGTCGTCCCTATCTGGAAAGGGAAAGGAGACCGTCAGGACTGCAACAATTACCGCAGTATTACACTGCTCAGCGTGCCAGGTAAGGTGCTTGCCCATCTATTGCTGACACGGATCCGCAGTCATCTGCTGAAGCATCAGAGACCTCAGCAGTCTGGGTTCACGCCTGGTAAGTCAACAACGGACCGTATCCTAGCGCTTCGTGTCCTGGTGGAACGCCGACGTGAGTTTCGACAGGGGATGCTTGCAGCCTATGTTGATCTCATGAAGGCGTTTGACTCAGTGCATCGTGAGTCACTTTGGGATATTCTGTGACTTCGCGGGATTCCTGCAAGGACTATTGGTTTAATAACCGGTCTGTATTCTGGGACTGAGAGTGCTGTGAAGTGTGGAGCAGGTATATCCAGCTTCTTTCCTGTTAATACAGGAGTGAGGCAAGGGTGCGTCCTTGCCCCATCACTTTTCAACGTTTGTATGGACTGGGTATTGGACAAGGTCGTAGATCAAAGTGATTGTGGAGCATCCGTCGGCAACACCAAGATCACTGATCTTGTTTTTGCCGATGATGCAGTAATCTTTGCTGAGTCGCTGGAGTTCCTGGTGCTGGCTCTCGAGGCGTTGCACGAGGAGGCAAAGCCTTTGGGACTTGAGGTCTCCTGGCTTAAGATCAAGGTCCAGGTGTTTGGAGACTTACTAGATGAAGCAGTAGTCTGTTCATGCGTGCGGCGAAGACATTGAGATCTTGAAAAGTTTTACATACCTTGGTAGCGCAGTCCATAATGACGGCGGGTCACGTCAAGAAGTCTTACGGCGGATTGGCATAGCCCGCGGTGCTATGGACTCGCTCAACGGGAGTATTTGGGGTTGTCGGTACCTGTGCAGGACAAAGATCCGGATCTTCAAGTCGCTTTTGATCCCTGTCTTACTATATGGTTGTGAGACATGGACACTAAATAGTGACTTGAAGAGACGAATCAATGCCTTTGGTAATAAGTGTCTTCGCAGAATCATGGGGTATCGCTGGGATGATTACGTGTCAAATCAGCGATTGCACCGTGAGACTGAATCGAGGCCTATTACCTGCATAGTCCGTCAACGCCAACTTCAGCTATATGGGCATGTGGCACGCTACCCTGAAACCGATCCTTCCCATCGGGTTGTATCTGTAAGAGACAATCCGGCGTGGAGGAGGCCAAGGGGGCGCCCACAAGGCTCGTGGCTGGGGCAAGTTGATGTTTCTTGTCGAGAGCTGCTTAGCATGGGAAAGGAGCCTGCATGGAGACTCGCGCGTGGTGACCCCCGGGAGTGGCGTCGTAGGGTTGGCGAGGCGACGCGGCCCCCGGCGTATGCCCCCAATGATTGATTGCCTCCTGCCGAATCTTAGGACGAGATCTAAATTCTCTATAATTTATGGCCCTTAATTATGGCCCCTTACCTATGTTCTTAAATTCTTATATTCTCAGCAGTCACTCCTTCATTAATAACAGTATCCCAATTTTCTCTATTTTTTCTCTGTTTTCTCCCTCTCTTTTTCTTTCTCCCATTTTATGTTAGTATATTATTGTCCAAGCTCGCTTCGCTCGCTTGGACACCTATTTCAGCTGAAATCAAGTGTCATATATGCTTGTAAAATGTTTCCTCTTCTTCTTCTTCTTGTGACTACTTTTGCAGGGAAGGCTACAGGCGCAAAGGAAGAAATTTGGCGCAGAAAGTTATATTTCGTCTCTTAATTCATTGTCCAAGCGAGCGAAGCAAGCTTTTACCATTTATGCTAAAATTCGTAATATATTGTGCCTGGAGACATTAGTGCAGCGGCGAAAGTACTGCATTCGTGCAATGAAAATAAAATGTGTTCGTAACCCTCACAACAAGTGTCTGAGGCTCTGAGCGTCGCCGCTCACCGATACCACCACCATCAACACCACACCACCACCACCACCACCACCACCACCACCACCACCACCCCCCCCACCCCCCCCACACCACCACCACCACCACCACCACCTCTACCACCACACCACCACCACCACCACCACCACCTCCACCACCACCACCAGCACCACCGTGCACCACCACACCACCACCACCACCACCACACCACACCACCACCACCACCTCTACCACCACCACCACCACCGTGCACCACCACCACCACCACCACTTTTGTTTCACCAACTTTTACACTTTTCCTCGTCACTGCCATGGTCGTGATCTTTTTGTTGATGGTATCATGGAAATGCTCCGGCCAAGTCGTTTCGAATTCAGCCATCTGTTCTCTTCCAACTTCAAGGGAATCTTGCACGTTGACTGTAGCAGGACCTACCCTGCCACTGACAATATTCACTATGCCTTCAAGATGACTCACTGGATCCAGAGGATTGATGCTCAACTCGAGCATGTGTCAGATGCCCTCTCTGTCCTTTCTGTCACTGGAGGTCCTAGCTTGAGCTTCTTCTTTGTGAATGATCTGCACATTACCTCCCATCACCATCGAGCATTTCGCTGAGGTTGGACTCCAATTTGCTGCAGAGGTGAAGACTTAAGGCCCATGTTTTTAGTGTTTCAGGCTTCAAAGTGATGCCGATGATGCCTCCTTTCCCAGGGCCGTACCTCATGAAAGTAGTCTCTATGTACATGTCGCTCCAGATCCCATTCCAGATCCCAGGAATATGTCTCAGCACATGCTCTCCTTTCATGAACAGATCCAGGACCTTGGTGGGGAGAGCTTCCATCGATCTGAGATAGAAGAGGCCATATCGTGCTTAGTGCACATGGCCAGCCGCGTAGAAGTAGGGCATCATCAGGGTAAAGGCTTCAAGGTGAAGTGGCCAGTCTCCTTCCCGCTCTGCTCTGATAAACATCATCATGATGAATACTGGCTTTATGAGTATGTCAACCCATAGTTTAGTGGTTTTACTTCTGCTGGCAAGTTCTTCCAATATGCTCATCAGATCATGCTTGCGTGTAATTGGAGTTTGCTCTATGATACTCCTCAGTACTTCCTCCACAACGAGTCTTTTGAGATGTCTCTATCTGAGTGTTGGATGTATATGTACATACACAGCTCTTATGGCATTTCACAGTAAAGTCACGATCCTCTTGCACAGAGTCCTCGAGTACTTGATGTTTACCGTCGAGATATATTTTGCTGCACTTGATGATGGTTTCAATTCTTCTCAGTCCAGACTCGATCACTTTTTCTGGCTTGTCATCACACGACAAACCTCCATTTGAAGAAGCACTCACTGGCCATGACTTACGAAGTACCACCGCACCGCACAAGTACCATTGCAAATACCTAGAAACAAACAAAAGATTTCATTATAAACTTAACTACACATGTATTTGTATGGCGGCTATCTCGATTGTTTTGTGTTTTATTCTAAAAATCATAACGGCATTGGATTCCTTATGCCTGAAAACATATAAAATGACCTTTTATTCACGTTTCTAGCTCATCTAGTAACGAAGATACGAGGTGAATTATATATCCCCAGAATTGGTGGCGGTCATCTTGTATTTATGCTTCCAGCAAAAGTTGCTCAATTGTGACAAGATGTCGCCTGTCAGTTTCTGAATGTATAATGTACTAAACATTAGTTATCAAGATTATATACTTGAGACAATTGGCTGCTGTATTGACTGACACACAGCTCACACACACACCTCCGTACCTTCCCAAGCTCCCTAGCGCACTGCCTTCACCCCGCCCGCGGCCGGCCGCCGCGCAGCGCACAAACACGTCTGGGGAAATCCCCGCATACGAGCACACCAACACCCCTCACACGTCAGCAGCACATCGCGAATATGTACACAATTATACTATAATACTTGAACCAGCTTTTACATGCCATGTAGCAATGGCTGTTGAGAAAGTCAATTTTCTGCAATGAAAAACATTTATGGCGGCCATCTTGTTTTTTGTGTGTTTTATTGATACAATAATGGCTGCATTGTAATCTTGATGCCTGAAAACATATAAAAGGACCTTTCATTCTTGTTTCTATCTCATATAGTTACGAAGACATGAGGAAAATAGATTTACCCAGATTCGATGGCGACCATCTTGGATTTCGCCTCCTAGCACAAATTGCTCAAGTATGACAAGATGTCATCCGACAGTTTCTGAATATATATGCCCTTACCATCAATAATCAACATTAAAAAAAACTTTATACTCCAAAAAGAGGTCAAGCACATATTTGGCGTTTATCTACCGGACTACGTCAGACCTTTCGCTCTTCCTCTTTTTTTTCTCATTTTAGGGAGGAGAAATATGTAAGGATTTCATCACTAAATCATTGGAAAAGTGTAGTGCAGGAAGCCTGGACTGGACAGGAGAGGAGCCAGGGAGGGTGTCCTTGGAGGCCTACGCGATGCTTCCTACTCCAGAAGGAAGAATACACAAAGGAATATTATGTTACAGACTTGTTGGTCCTTATATGGCCTGGCAATGAGCGGTGCCACGTATTACGTTATTTTTTTTTCCCCATGGCCAGCCCTTACGAAGAAAGAAATATATTACTAAATCAATATAGTTGCAGGGGGAAATCCCAAACTTGCAATATATCCAAAGTTCCCAATTAAAAAGGAAAGGGGGTTATACCGAACCCTATTCCCTGCTGTAAAGGTAGTAAATTAAAAGAGAAAAAATGAAATATCTGTAAAGTAATCATATCGAATCTTTAACGAGCAAAGTCTGGAGTAAGCGAGGATTGGTCGCTAGGTTTTTGTCTTGTAGTAGGTATTAAAAGGGGTTTTGAAAACATGCGCGGATGTTTCCAATATCTATACGCGAGAGAGAGGGTGTGTACAGTACACGCTCCGAATGCCTGGTGTGTACGACTAGTGACTATAGGGCTGGGCCGGGGCGAGATCGATTACTTATCGATTACCACGGACCCGGGTCAGGGCTAGCGGGACCGAGTACCAAGCTTGGTACTCGAGTCCGCGCTAGACGATTATCAGCAAATGAATGTAGTTAAATAAAAAGCTGCGTAAAGATATATTTTAAAACTTTATTTTTATAAAACATTTTGGCAAAGACACAAAGACTTTGAAATGAGCAAATTGAGAAAGAAATTGTAAACTAAAAAAATGTTTCCCTTTCTGACTGGCGCCGTAGGAAAACATTTTGAGCTTCCAATGTCTTTTGGGTTTTTCGAAATATGATTAGTTCCCTTATTGTGACCTTAAATACTGATATGTACTAATACGATAATATGTTATATAAAACAGCCACTGGCCAAAGGGGAAAATAATAATTTTTGGTCAACAATTACGAAAAATTTGTAATCGTATGCCATGAGTTTTGTTGGGCCGCTTCACGAGTCCAGTAATCGTCTGGCCGCTTGATTTTTTTTCTTTTTCCCTTTTGCTTTCTCTGAAGAGAGAAGCAGGGGCAAAATATAAACCCGTCAGAGGTTAGTATTTATAAATAATTTAAGGGGGGGGGGAGGGTAGAGGAAACAAGGGCAGGAGGTAGGTAAAGGTGAGGAGGAAAACGACACGTGCACCCCAGCCCGTCCCTTTTCCCGGCTCGGGGGGGGCGGGATCGATGGCGAATTGATTTTTGGGGGGATGCTGGGCAGTGGAGAGGTAGTGCTCAAGGGGTTTTGGGGCTCGGGAAAAACAGTGAGGACAGGGGGCAGGGTGGGTCACCAAGTTTTTGGGTGGAGAAGGGGAACCCCGAGCCTAGTGGGCCAGCTGTCTATCAGGTGGAGTGAACCGGGAAAGGGGGAGGGAGGGGTTTGTTGGTGGCTGTGATGACATGTGGCAGAACGAGAGCCAGCTCCATAGCGTCTTTTTTAAGAAGTTTAGAGGCCTGAAGAGCAGCTCGGTTGACAGAAGACTTTATCTGGGGAATGGGGAGGAGGGGAAAGGTAACTTCCGGCGCTGGCGGTCTGCGTGCGCCTTGTCTGCTCGTTTGTTTCCAGATACACCCACATGGCTTGGCACCCAAGAAGGAAAAAAATCTGAGTTTAAACGATACAAGTCAGGAGGAGGGGGTGGGAAGACAGGGGTTGGCATTTTTTTGAAAGGGGGTAGCATTAAGGGAGTGAAAGGGGGCAGAGAGTGAGGAGGAAAAGGTGAATTTCAGGAACGGGGACTACAAGCAGGGAAAGGGAGATAGCAGGCCACAAGTTCCCCTTGGAATGCAGAAAAAATTGTCGGGAAACGAAATGACGTGGAGAGACCACTGACAAAGGGGGAACCCGACTTGCCCCTTGACGAGTCCCAGTAAAGTCTGGCCCCCTGACAATCCAGTAATGTCCTGCTCGCCGAGTCCCGCGCGGGCCTGTCCTTTAGAATCTTTTGGTTGCTTGGGAATCCAGTAATCGTCTGAGCGCTTTACGAATCCGTAATCGTCTGGCCCCCACCCGAATCCGAATGTCCTGCTCGCCGAGTCCCCTGCGGTGCGCTGTCCTTGAGTAACGGTGGTTGCTGAGGAATCCAGTACTCGTCTGAGCGCTTTACGAATCCGTAATCGTCTGGCCGCCTGAGAATCCATAATGTCACGTGCCACATTGTCCTTTGTTTTTTTTTAGTTTTTTTTTTCATTTCATTTTTTCCCCTTTTTTTTCATTTTACATAGGCTATTAGATATAGTAACTTATATATATTTTTATTTATTTATTATTTTATATATATATATAATATATTATATATAATTTATATAATATATTTAAAAATTATATATAATATATAAATATATATAATAATATATATATTATAAAACCCCGCCACAAACCCACCCCACAACCAACACACACCACACACACACACGAGTAATCGAGTCCGGATTCGAACCTACGAATCCGCAAAACCAAGTAATCGGATTGAAAGTATTGAAATTTTGAATCTTGCCCCGCTCACGGAAAATGGGTGAGTAGTACTGAGTACGAGTCCTCAGTTCAGTCCGACCCGGGGTGGTCGGGGTCGGACCCTCGGAGTTTTGCCCCAAACCAAAAATAGTGTTGCCCCTTTTTAGCAGGTGCCCCACAAATACAGTCCCTTTTTCCCACAAAATACTCAACATTTTTTACGAAAAACCCCCAAATTTACCCCATTATTTTTTTCTATTTATGATAATAAAAAAAATACCCTGCAAGCCTTAAGGTGGATTTTATTCGAGTAATTTTTCAAAATAAATACATTAAATAATTTTCATTAAATTAAAAAAAATTAATAATAAAAAGAAGTAAGTAACCCCCAAAATTATATAAAATATAACTAAAAATTACTATCCATCACTTTTTGATGGTAATTTTTAAAGTGCTTACAAGTGAACCCAGAAAAATAACCCTTTTATCTTTTTTTTCATAGGTTGTTTGCATAGGACAGACCGTCACCATAGAAAAACGGTGTCTGCAATGACACAATTATATTTCAGTAATCTATCAAGTATAAATTTAAGCTTTCATAATTATTTCTTTCAACACAATTACATAACTAACAATTCTCACATCCATGACTGTTCCACCTCGACATCATGGACTCCTTCTTTGACCAGCACAAAGTGCTCAGGCAGCACCCCAACTTCTACACTTTCAATCGGAAAATGAATATCGCCCTTCGGGAGGAACAACTCGAAGCCTATAGGAAGAGAATCCTTGGAGACTATCAGACTATGGAGGACCACTTGTTCCAGCATCACTTTAGGCCCTTTGCCACCTTGTCCTTTAACTACTCTAGTTCTGCTTACGCAGAGTTCCTGTTATGGATCACAAGGCAAGAGTGGTGGAACAGGCCCATGATGCCAATATCTTAAAACTGGTTACATCGCTCCCTGCGTCTAGCATATCGAAATCTGGCGATCCAACGGGGGGTACACGGGGGGGGGGGTACATACGACAGAACATCAGAACTGGATCTGAGGAAGAATTGGATGCTCTCTTCGTAGAAGTATTTGAGAAGAGACCTTGCCCCATCATCATACAAAATGTTGCATATGTTGCGCGCTGCCTCCAGGACCTTGTAAATAAATTCGCCCATATCGAAGACCGAGATATGGCGACGGTGACCCTGGATGAGCTGCCTGAGCTTGCAGGGCACTGTCGATATGAGATGAAGACACTGGACTGTTCCGTTCGGTGGTCCAAGCACATGGTCTCTGTCAGAATAGGCCACATTGCCACCTATCTGATGCCTAGGATTGCTCTCCTCGGGTTTCATAACAAAACATGTGACCTTCTCTCTGTTTTCCTTCTTTCAATGCACACAGCTGGGGTTTGTTATCCGATGACATCTTGCAGAACCGTCATAGATATCACCCGAGAACTTTGCCATCTGCACACGACACGAGGTGACAAGTACTTTGCTATGGCCGGGTCTCTATAAGCCCTGGTAGTGGCGACCACCCTGACTGATGTAGATGGATATGGGAACGATGATTTGTTCCAGAACTTGTGCTACAACTTACGAGAGGAAACCGGCTTTTCATTCAACGGTAACCGACTCGAGGAACTCCTTCTCGCTGCTCCGATTGATCTCCGTCACGAACTCGGTTGCCTCTCCAAGATCGCCGGACATCCCTACGGAACGGTAGTTGCGGGAGCAAAGAAGCTGTATGGTAGAACCCAAGAGACCAAAGAGCTCAACACCATCCACCTCCAGAACTGCGTCAACCTCGCCAAAGAAAGTTACGTCAGAAACCATATCTTTCGGCATAGAAAATGGCCCTTAACACATTCAACAAGTCACCTAAGGGATTTCCCATACTAGAGGCATGGATCAGAAATGTGGACCCTAAAACACCATTCATAAAGGGCAGGTTTGGGAGTTCCCGACTAGACGACTGGGCTATGGTCAACATCCAACCAACATTGACTTTCAATAAGCTCGATAACTACCTCCCTTACTTGAAGGATAGGACCATATTCTTGCTACGGTCAAGTGTTATGAAGGACTACTTGACCACAACCGAGCAGAAGAAGATCCCTTGGACAGAAACCCGCCTCCTGTTGTATTACATGATGCATGATGGGCATGTTGTTCATCATCAACAGTACGTGGGCATGTATGAGGATTCGGTGACACTGGAAGAGCTCGCCGACTATCTAGTGATAAGACTGGTCCCCAAGGAACTTGAATTGAAACCAGCTTTCGATTCTTCGGATGCAAGACTTACGAAGACAGGACCAGAATAATCGTGCAGACCATCAATGCCAAACATTTTCTAGATATGTATAGTGATGAACAGGCTATGACTCTGGGTGAGCTAGATATCAGCACGAAGTTGTACGCCTTTCGTAATCTTAGGGCAAGGTACAAAGGATTTGAAGTACTCTACATCAACCTCGACTGTTCCGCCTGGAATAATGCTTTCCGCCATGAGCCATTAAATAGCGTCGTAGGGGAAACGCTTGATAAGGTCTTTGGTACGACCATCTTTCAGAAGACACACCTCGCATACCAGCAGAGTCTAATATATGTTCCTAGCGCTGTTGAGGACATCTATTGGGAAGGACAACAAGGGGGAATTGAAGGCCTTGACCAGGATACATGGGTGTGGGTGTACATCAATCAGATCAAGACGGCGATGATGAGTTATGATGTTCAGCATCACATATTCTGTATAGGAGATGACTTCCGGCTTGCAGTCATGATCTCGCTGCGGCACCTTTCAGAGAGATCCCTACACGTGTGGAGGGCTCAAATAGTGCGGTCTATAGCAGCTGCCACTAAAACGGCAGGACACAAGATCAAAATTCAAGAGAGTTATGGATCTGGGAAGTACTTTACGTTCTCCAAGCATGCCTCTGTAGGGAAAATTGAACTTTCAGAAGGGTTCCGAAAGATCCAGATGGTATATGGAGCCAACAACGCCTTCATAAACTGCCTCGACGACTATATACGGGCAACGTTCAGTAACGCCCACTCCACATGTAAAGTCCTCCCTGTCACTTACGTGGTTGCCGTCGTATGGAGCTACTTCTATTTGCTTATGGACCGCCACTACCATCCTCTCGGTGATGACGAGCTGGTGGCAGCCCTTTTGGTACCATCCCTCTTAGGTGGCTTCCCCATAATCTACCTTCACAACATGTATGTAAGGGCGGAATCAGACCTTCTCAGCCCTTTCATCGACATCTGTAGATAATGTCAAATCCACGAGTCTCCGGTCTGGGAATGCCTGAAGTGGTTCTTGCACATACAGCCCTCCCAGAGGATAGACTATTCCACCCTGTATGCTGATCCCTACTCCCTACCCCTAAAGAAGCCACCATCTCCATCACTGGTTTTGCGCTGGCATGTCCTCCCTGAAATTAAGAGGGTATGTCGGAATAAAGAAATTGCTGATCTGATCAAGGCTGCAGAGTCCCCCACCACCAAGTCCCTAGTGAAGGTATTTATCTTCCTCAGACCACCAACCTGTCCGAGTTTTCTCAGTTATATACTCATCACTTCCCGTTGGGGTCCTGACAGAACTCACCCGACGGTTCGAAACGGGAAAGAGCATTCTAGAGTTGATTATGGTCCGGCGCCGATCCGGACGAAGAAAAGGACTTACTGTGATCCGGAAGCTAATAATCGCAGATCATAAACTCCAATCATGGAGGGTTGAGAAAATGCTAGGCAAAGGGCGGTTTCCTGCTCCGAGATACTCTGAGGAGGTCGAAACCCAGTCCTGGAAGAAAATACGGGCTCTTTGTTAGCCCGTGTGCTCCCCTCCAAAAGGGAGCACAATAGAAAACAACAACATACAGGCACAATTTTTCGGTGCAGTTCGGAAACATTACCAAAAAGGCAGGAGTGTCTTTAAAAAACCTAGTTCATTGAGTGTTACACGTCTCGTAGATAACACTAAAGTCGCCAGGACAACGTTTTTATTCGATATACAGACGTTTGGTGGCGTTAATACTTACATTTCTACATCCATGATTTCAGGAAATTTAGAAGGGGCTATCCGGAGAGTCTGTGTCATTTTGTGCCTTCATCTGTGTCAGATTATGGCTATAAATGAACAAATTCCCAAAATATCAACAGAGTGGCGACCTACACTAAGATCGTCAGCTAGTGTTTATGTTCTGAGTGTCCTCCCGCCGCCGTCGTCGTCGCCTGAAAAAAAAAACAAGTAGCGAAATTTGAAACCGTATATACTTGCAGGTACAAAGCATAAAACAACACTGAAACAGAGTAGATTATACACTGGTAGGGTGGTCCACTTTGAATTTTTTTTTCGGATTCGTTGGGCCGGGTCGGAATTCTTGTCGATACAATGATACAAGGATGTGTGCAAAATTTTATTCCGATCGGATAACTTTATACCGTCCCGCAGAGCGGCCGAAGTTTCCACTATTAAACCTCTACGAGTCTACACTGGTGACGATGATCAAAAAAACGAAATCCACCGTGCGCGCCATCCTATACCTATTTCGCGCACGGGTACAACGCCCGGTGGCGCTCCACGACCTGCAGAAGGTGCTGTCGCTGTTCCTCGTCGCGCGTGATGGCGCCGCAGAACGCGCTGATGAGGGCGACGCCCCTCTCCGCAAAGTCGTTCACCACCCGTAGGTGACGGGCGCGCCGACGAGCCGTGGTGTAGTCGTCCCTCCCCGACCACTCGGCCGGATCGACGTTGAGGAAATCGTGACCGGCCCCGAGGGCGGTGACGAGGCCGACAGAGTTGGTCGTCGCAAACGACGCCAGGAGCGCTGCTCCACTGCGTCAGTGGCGACGTCGGCGCGGCGAGGCGGGTTTCTTCTCCCCCAGCCGCTGCTGCATGGCGCTGACGATGGCCCGCTTCTCCTCGACCACCGTCGCCTCGTCGAAGAGGGAGAGGCCGACGAGCTCCTCGGAGACGTACCACATGTGCCGGGCCATCACCTTGCCCGATGCCCGCCCGATCTCCTTGTCGCGATAGGCGGCGAGGGCTTTGAGGAGGGCGAGGTCCGTTGCCGGGGCCGAGGTCGAGCAGTGGGTGGACATCCACGGTTCTACGTACGTTGTGACGATAAACGTCGTGAACCGGATCAGCTCCCTCTTCTCGTGCTTGGTGAGCGCAAACTCCTCGCGGAAGAGGGTGATCTTGAGAGTGTAGATCACCTTTGCCATCCATCGAGCACGGTGGTAGGCGCCCGGCTTCCGGATGTTCGCCTCAACCTCACCGCCCAACACGATGATGGTGAGCTGCACCATCTCGCGGTAGTCGTCGCGCGGCTGCTTCTTCTTCAGCAACGCGTGGCAGGTGGCGATGATCTTGTCGGCGCCGTCGACGGGGTCGTCGAGCGGTTTGGACGACGCCTGGTTCGCGAGCGGCCATCACTTCACAAACCGCTTGAACAGCTGGATCTCGGGGCCGGAAGACGGGCCGAAGCAGACGGTGAATGCTGCGCCCACCACTAGCTCGAGCACGTGGTGCCGGCAAGCGAAGTTGAGCAGATTCCGTTTGACGTGCTTCATTATGTGGACGCACGCGCCCTCCTTGAGTCCGGTATTGCTGACTGTTGTGTCGAAGCACATGCCGACGATGTTGTCGACGAGGTCCCACTCCTTCGCAGCGTCGTAGACCGCCTGCCCGGTCAGCACGCCCGTCCCCGCCGCGAGTTTCGGCACCATCAACAGCTTCTGGATGCCGTCACCGGACACCAGGATGGGCAATCGCTCCGCGATTCCCTCACCGGCCATCCCCTCGACAAGTTTTCCGTCCCAGTGTATGATGAGCGGCACCGCCGCACATTCACGGTCATCTCCGCCTTGATCTCCTTAGCCATCTTCTCCCCGCGCGCTCCTCGGTGGCGCCGCACGGTGCTGCGAGCGGGAGTGGCGTCGGCGCCGTGGACAGCGGTGAAAAGATGAACTGCGGTGCGGTCCGAGATCCTTGTGCGGTCCACGCAGCGGCGACAGCCGGCGTCATGATCGGCGTGCGGCGACGCTTGGGGGAACAGAGCCGATTGAGCGGATATTCCTGCGCTCGGAACGAAGTCCGCGTCCCGTCCGTCGTCACCACCGTTCTCTTCTTCGTCGCCTGCACCCAAGCCCGATGAGCTGCGCGTTGGCAGTCGTGGCACGCTCCGTGAGCTCGACCGCTTTAGCACGCCGCGCTCCAGACGCCGTCGCTCTCTGTCGGCCAAGGATTGGTCGACTCCTTGCATGATGCAACGGGGTCCATCCGGGCAGCGCTGGCCCAGCAGGAACTGCCGATCCTCGTCCACCGTGATGAGGTCGAAGGCGTCCGCGTGCCCGATGTCGAAAAGCGTCATCAGCGCCAGTGAGAAACTCCGGCGATTCTCGACGTCAACTGAAGAGATTAGCTCGTCTGTAGGTGATCGTTTAAACAATTTATTACCACAACCTAAATAAAGTTTTCCTAACCTAACTTAGTTCATTTATTAGAGTACATAAAAACAAAAACAAAATATATTATAATTTGGTGACGATAAAAGTTACGTATGTGAAAGGTTTAGACAGTGACTTATTGGAAATAATATTTACATCAATGTAATATAGAATTTATAGTACAATTAATATAACGCCAATACACACCACCATATACATTCGGATGACATCTATAATTTCTGTGCAATGCAAAAAAAAAAAAAAAAAAAAATTACTAATAACTGGAAGACATACTTATATTACCAACTCCGTCGTATCTACATAGAAGTTAAAGTTTTAAGTTTACGTATAGGTCGGACGGACGGACTAGCGGTCCCCCAGTCCATTGTGGATGAGGTAAATTAGTAATTGTTTATGAGGTGAAATTTCAGTTGTTTTTTGAATGAAGGTAATGACTCGCAGCTTCTGATAATTTCAGGTATACTATTCCAGAGTATCGTTCGGGCAACATCCAGCCTAGCCAGCGCCCAGCATGGCAGACAGGTCACGGTTAAATGTCATGGCAATTAGGGCAAAATAATATATTATATTAGGGTATTCTGCGAAACTAATTCAATTAGTTCAACTGTTGATTTGTCTTACCTTCAGCGCTCCGCTTCTTGGACCGATCCAAGTTCTGCCATGATGCGTACAGCCGGAGGATCCTCTCCACACAGCGGCTCTTCTTCTGCGTGGGGATCCGTGCTTTCTCCCACACCACCGCCACCTCCGCGGTGACGAGGGAAGCCGCTTCTTTCACCGACTTCCGCTGCACACGGACGAAGTGGAAGAAGCGCCCGTAGCACTTGCCCGTTCTTGGGAAGCTGTTTTTCCCCCAGCAGGGGTTCGGTTCGGGCTGCCCAAGAAGCCACACTTCGGTGGCTGAGCGTGAACGTGCTGCAGTTGCAGCGGCCATCCCGAACGCAGGCACAACAACGACTAACGCGGCGCCACAAGTTGGGAGGCGGAGCGTCACACACCCTCACACCACAAGCGCTGAAGGGTAACTGGGCCACTGGCCAGTTGTGGTGGGCAGTGTCAGTCCAGCTCTGTATGACTAATGCAGTCCTTGCTTAAATCACTTTTAATTGCACTGTAAAGATGAAAAAGCATTAACACAAACACAATTATGAGTAGAAGGTACTAAATTTTGATTCCCTAATCCCTATCTCAGTTCACCTATTTTTCCCAAAATTTTGTTAAATAGTGAAAACTTTGGCCGCACTGCGGGACGGGACAATATCATCCGATCGGAATGAAATTTTGCACAGAACCTTGTGCCATAGTATCGACAAGAATTCCGACCCGGCCCGACGAATCCGACAAACTTTTTTTTTTACCCTGTAAATGTGGACCACCCTATTATACAGTCATGATACAAACTACTGTGTACCATCTTCAGTGGCACATACAAATCAGTAGTGATACTATAATTCGTAATTTATGGCGCCTGGCGACATTAGTGCAGGTGGCGACTATAGTGTTATCTACGGTAGGGTAAATTGTAAAATTAATTATGCAGTGTACATATTACAGACGCAAATTTCATATATATTTTTTTTGTATTAAAAGCACGCTGTGGCCTATGGATCTTTAAAAGTTCCTTGCAGTGTCGGGCATTGTCCCATGGAAACATAAACATTTAAAACGATGCAACACTGCACACTATAAAATTTGCTTACGCGCACTGTAAACACAGAATAGCCGAAATCTTGTCACTATGACAAGATCGGCCTTCGTCATTATAGTTTGACAAGAAAACTCGTCACACTGACAAGATCTCTTCCTCATTTTTTCTGCACATCTTGTCACTATGACAAGATCGGCCTTCGTCATTATAGTTTGACAAGAAAACTCGTCACACTGACAAGATCTCTTCCTCATTTTTTCTGCACATCTTGTCACTATGACAAGATCGGCCTTCGTCATTATAGTTTGACAAGAAAACTCGTCACACTGACAAGATCTCTTCCTCATTTTTTCTGCACATGACATGTTCTAATCTTGTCTAATCTGAGATTTTCTCTGAGACAGATCTCGTTAAAAGTGATAGCTAGTTCAGCGTTTGTTATCTTTTTAGATATTTTCTCTTTGTCTTAAGAGTGTCTTATTACCTCCGCCAACGAAGTTGGAGAGGTTATGTTTGCACCCCAATCTGTCTGTCTGTCTGTCTGTTAGTGTACAGGATTTCTCAAAAAGTTATGAATAGATTTGGACTAAACTCGGTATACCAAGTCTATTTGGTATGGATGAGAATGAGTAGAAAGTCTTGTGCAGCGAGGCCGCGGGAGTGGGGGAGGCATGCAGTTAGCAAGTTCAGAAGAGCATGAAAATAACGGTAGAAGAAAACAAGAGAAGCAACATTGCGGCGGTGATTTAAGAATTGAAGACAGTCAGTCAGAGGAGAGGAGTTGATGAGACGAAAAGCTTTTGACTCAACCCTGTTTAGGAGAGCTGTATGAGTGGATCCTCCCCAAACATGTGAGACATACTCCATACATGGGCGGATAAGGCCCCTGTAGAGAGCAAGCAATTGGGAGGGAGAAAAAAAAGGACGCAGACGCCACAGCACACCTAACTTCTTAGAAGCTGTTTTAGCAAGAGATGAGATGTGAGATTTCCAGTTCAGATTTTTAGTAAAGGATAGTCCTAAAATGTTCATTGTAGAAGAAGGAGACAGTTGATTGTCATTGAAGAAGAGGGGATAGTTATCTGGTAGGTTTTGTCGAGTAGATAGGTGAAGAAATTGGGTTTTTGAGGCATTGAACAAAACAAGGTTTGCTTTGCCCCAATCAGAAATTATAGAAAGATCAGAAGTTAGGCGCTCGGTGGCATCTCTCCGTGAATCACTTGTGGTCCGTAAAAGCTGTGAAATCTCTGCCCTCGAGGAAGTAACGAAAATGACGGATTGCCAGGTAGAGAGCGAGGAGTTCCCGATCGAACGCGCTGTACTTCCGCTTCGGGGGTTGCAGGTGGCGACTGAAAAAGGCAAGAGGTTTCCAGTTACCGTTGATAAGTTGTTCTAGTACTCCACCTACGGCTGTGTCAGATGCGTCGACCGTGAGAGCTGTTGGTGCGTTGACTCGTGGGTGTACCAACATAGTTGCCCTTGCTAATGCCTCCTTGGCGCTCTCAAACGCGGTCGTAGCTGCATCGTCCCAAAGGAGCTCTTTAGGCTTGTTAGCTAGAACCCTGAACAGCGGCTGCATGATCCTGGCGGCTGCCGGCACGAAGGACAAAGTCTCGTAGGTGGTAGAAGGTCACCATGCCGATAAACTCCTGGAGACCTTTCAACGTAGTGGGCTTAGGACACTTACGGATGGCTTCGACTTTGGATAGAAGTGGCACAGCCCCGTGCTGCCCGATGTAATGGCCGAGAAAGGTGATAGAAGTGATACCAAACTGGCACTTGGCAAGGTTGATGGCCAGGCCATGCTCATTTAGCCTCTGGAAGAGCTGCCGGAGATGGACGTGGTGTTCCTGTCGAGAACGGCTGGCAACGAGAATGTCATCGAGGTAGATGAAAACAAAATCCAAACCACGGCCCACCTTGTCCATAAGGCGCTGGAACGCTTGAGCAGCATTTTTAAGGCCAAAAGGCATACGTAAGAACTCAAAGAGTCCAAACGGAGTGATGATGGCAGTCTTGTTTATGTCGTCTGGGTGGGCCGGTATCTGGTGGTAGCCACGTACCAGATCGATCTTAGAAAATATCCTGGCACCGGCAAGATTCGCTGTGAAGTCCTGGATGTGGGGAACGGGGTACCGGTCGGCTGTTGTTACCTCATTGAGACGGCGATAGTCCCCACATGGCCTCCAGCCTCCAGATGACTTCGGAACCATGTGCAGCGGCGACGCCCACGTGCTGTCTGAGCGACGCACTATGCCCATTTCCTCCATCTTACGGAACTCTTCTTTGGCTTGTAAGAGCTTGTCGGGCGGTAGCCTGCGTGCGCGTGCATGGAGAGGCGGCCCGGTGGTGGGGATATGGTGCATGCTTGCATGCACCATATCATGCAAGCATGCATGCTTGGGTACGGCTGAATGGAACTGAGGCGTTATGATGTCCGGGAAATCAGCTAGGATCTTGGTATACTCGTTGTCGGAAAAGGTTACCGAGCCGAGGTGGGGTGCTGGCCATTCGGCGTGGCGCAAGTTAATCGACTCGAACGTTTCAGAGTTAAAGAGACGTTGTCCTTTGACGTCAACGAGCAAAGAGTGTGCCCGGAGGAAATCGGCGCCAAGCAGTGGCTGTGAGACGTCGGCGATGGTAAACGTCCACTTGAAGCGGCAACAGTCGAAGTTGAGGGGGATCGTGCGGGTCCCGTATGTTCTAATGTTGCTGCCGTTGGCGGCCGTCAGGGGATGACCTTTCTTCCCGGAGCGAGTGTCCGTACCAGTGGGGGGCAAGCCACTAACCTCTGCTCCTGTGTCAACCAGGAAACGCCGCCTTGAATGACGATCACAAATGTAGAGGAGGTGGTGTTTAAGGCCGGCAGCAGTCGCCACTACTGACGGCCGGCCAAGGTGTTTCCCGAATGCGTGCAGGGTGGGCGGCATCGACGGGCCTCTGAGCCCCACTTTTGGTGGTAGTAGCACCACTTGTCCTTGTTGGTAGCATTCACCGGTCGTTCGGTTGTTCGCGTAACTCGTCGGGTCGTAGCTGCCACGTTGCTGATGGTAGTTTCACCCTGCTGTTTAGCCTGCCACAGAACGTCTGCTCGCGCTGCAAGCTGTCTGGGGTCCTGGAAGTCATCACCGGCGAGGAGTAGACAGATGTCGTCGGGCATCTGCTCCAAGAATACCTGTTCGAAGAGGAGGCAGGGCTTGTGTCCGTCCATTAATGCAAACATCTCGTTCATGAGCACGGATGGTTTTTGGTCTCCTAGTCCATCCATGTGCAAGATTTTAGCTGCCCTTGCACGTCTACTGAGACCAAACGTGTTGTTAAAGAGTGTCTTGATCCCCTCGTACCTCTGATCGGCTGGTGGCTGACGGAGGTAATCGATGATGTGCCCAGCTGCTTCCTGGTCCAGCGCGCCAACCACGTAGTAGTACTTGGTGTTGTCGGCAGTAATCTGGCGTATGTGGAATTGGGCTTCAGCTTGTTCGAACCACACCTGGGGCTGTGAAGTCCAGAAGGTGGGCAGCTTGAGTGAAACTGCGTTCTGCTGATCCTTTACGTCGTCAGTAGGCATGATGAAATCCAAAAAAGGCCGTTTTGGATTATCTGGGGTCACCACTGTGGCGGTTCTGATGAAAACACTTAGTGAAGCGATTCAGTTTACTGGACAAGTAACACAGCTCAACAATAATAAGTACAAGATAGGTGGTGTGGACGTGTTGGCTGTGAGGTGAATACTCGCTCCATCAGCAGGCGTTCCCCAGCACCTCTCCTCCCTGGTCGGCGTTGATTGGTCAGCCTCGATCACGCCAGGCTAACGAGTGTGCTCGAGCTCGGTGAACGATGGTCCGAGGCCTCGATGGCGAGAGAGCTCGAGCTGGATGAGCGACGGTTCGAAACCTCGGTGGTGCGAGCCGCCACAGACCTATCTTTTTATCTTGTATTAATTTATATAGGCATTCCAACCTTTACACTCGTGGTTTATTTGGTCTATTTACCACCGCCAGTAATACTTCTATACTACTACTACTACTACTACTACTACTACTACTACTACTACTACTTCTACTACTACTACTACTACTATTACTATTACACTTACTACTACTACGACTACAACTACTATAAATCTTGGAATATAAATTTGCCGGGACATGGAATTCCGTGTAAAATGGCTATGATACAAAAGTTATCAAAATATGAAGAACTTCCTTGATTAATTTTGCTTCCATTTTATCAGTACTGTAAAAACTACTACCATAATTTTCTTCGTATTTTCTAACTGTATGACATGAATCTAATAAGTAAAATATCCTTCATATACATTTACTACTTAAGCCTTTTACAATACCAACAATTACAATCTTATTTTCCATCACTATCATTCAGAATAATTATATACTCTTCAAGGCGATTATTATATTTTATCACGTTTTATTTAATTTATGAGAGACAATTAAACCATTAGCCACTGAGACGTACGGAGAAAAGTGGGTCAAACACACACACACACACACACCACACACACACACACACACACACACACACACACACACACACACACACACACACACACATACACACACACACAGATGATCAGAAGAAAGAAAGAGTAGGGAAACAGATTAAATGTGATAATTATGAAGAGGAACAAGATGAGATAATATGAATTGAGACGAAACATCTATAAAAGAAAGGATTACTGATATGGAGAAGGAGAGAGAGAGAGAGAGAGAGAGAGAGAGAGAGAGAGAGAGAGAGAGAGAGAGAGAGAGAGAGAGAGAGAGTAAATTGGTCTGATCCTACGAAAAGAAAAAAGACAAGATAGAGACAAAAAATAGCAAATATTATGAAGAGGTAACAGGAAAACAAACATATGAAGATATAAATGAAGATAAAACAAAATGGAAGAGGAGAATAATGATTGGGAAGCATAATGAAGAAAGAAAGGAAATAAAATAAGGAAGTGGAGAAACGAAAGAGAAAAAAATAGAAAAAATTTGATAAAGATAGAAGAGATATAGATAATAGAATATGAGAAAGGAAATATATTACCTCCATCACATAGAATGGAGAGAGAGAGAGAGAGAGAGAAGAGAGAGAGAGAGAGAGAGAGAGAGAGAGAGAGAGAGAGAGAGAGAAGAGAGAGAGGAGAGAGAGAGAGAGGAGAGAGAGAGAGAGAGAGAGAGAGAGAGAGAGAGAGAGAGAAGAGAGAGAAGAGAGAGAAGAGAAGAGAGAGAGAGAGAGAGAGAGAGAGGAGGAGAAGAGAAAAGAGAGAGAGAGAGGAGAAGAGAGAGATGAGAGGAGAGAGAGAGAGATATCCCTAATATTAGAACAAGGAGTAAGGAGATGAGAGAAGGAAGAAAAACAGTGAAAGGTGAAGAAAAATATGTCCCAGTAGAGAAGGAAGGAAGAAAGGAGAGAAAGACACGACATGGGATGAAGGGAGGAAAGGAGGGATAGGATGAAGGGAGGAAAGGAGGGATAGGATGAAGGGAGGAAAGGAGGGATAGGATGAGGGGAGGAAAGGAGGGAGAGAGGGAGGAAAGGTTGCATTCAGAACTGGCCAGGACAAACTTGCCTTAGTGTCTCTCACGGCACGGATCGGGACGGACGGTGTGGTACGCTTGTGTGTGTGTGTATTCATCTAGTTGTATTTTACAGGGCCTGAGCAACGCTCGTATGGCCCCGTCTCCATATCAACATTTATTTTATCATTTCTCCTTAGTGCTTGTGTTGTTGCGAAGCCACTCTGGGAGGCGGGTCACAACCCCGGCTGACACCGGTTCTCCATGTGGGTGGACAGGGGCTTGGGTTTTAAGGAAACAGCCCATCTGTCTCCGCTCCGCCCGGGGATCGAACCCGGGACTTCTCGGTTGTGAGGCGAACGTGCTACCTCTACACTACGGAGTACGGAGTGTGTGTGACCCAAGTTTATTTTTAGGTATATAGACTTTCCTTAGACTTGTTTTTTTTGTTTTTTGTTTTTTGTTTTTGTTTTTTAGTTCAATGCGCGACCAACTTTTTTTTTTTTTTTTTTTTGTGTGTGTGTGTGTGTGTGTGTGTGTGTGCATGCATGTGTGTGCGTCGCCAAACACCTGCCAATCTACTACAGTGTGTTTGTGTGTGTTAACGTGTTTGGATTGGCCACTCTTGCTCTTGCTCTGATAACAAGAGAACAAAAATCGGATATGTACGGAAATTACGCGTTGTGATGGTTAAAACGCACACACACACACACACACACGATGGTCATAAAAAAACCAGCTCGAAAAACATAGAATAGACAATCAAATAATGGAAAATATACAAACGATTATCAACAATATACGGTTTTATACACATAGATAAACAAATATTACCGATAACAATAATATAATAATGAATAAAGAAATACATAGATTCTGAAATTTCCATCAATAAAACAAAATATCAATATCAACTAAATAAAATAGAAAAGGTGCCAAATAATCACGTGGTAATTCATGTTCTAAGTGTTTGGCAGTGAACACCGTAAGTGGCAGAGGTGTAAAGATATACCACAGGAAGGTTGAGGTAAGTACACACGACGCTTGTTTACATTTCAATCCAGTGTAACCTTTCAGACCAATCCACTCATTCACTTCCCCCCCTTCTCTCTCTCTCTCTCTCTCTCTCTCTCTCTCTCTCTCTCTCTCTCTCTCTCTCTCTCTCTCTCTCTCTCTCTCTCTCTCTCTCTCTCTCTCTCTTCTTTGCACTCACTACGTTAGGTACGGCTAGTTGATATCTCGAGACTCTGCTGTTAGTGAATGAACTTTTATTCCATCCATTATGTTTTAGTCTCTTATGATTTTCAAGAATGCTCTATTTTTTTTTCTATTTCTTTTTCGTTGTAATAATTTGTGTGATAAATTTATTTGTTTGTTGTTGTTTTAGTAATGTGTTTCTTGTGTTTCAAGGGTTTTCGGTATTATTCTAGTGTTTGCCCATACTCCCCCCTCTCCCCCAAAACAAGCTTGGGGACCTGGGAGATGCAGGATATATGGCTGGGGTACAAAATATGCGTCGCAACCACATATTTTTTGAGTTATGGGTGTTATAAAAATTCCCTTGATCTAGGGAAAATGGATTTGAATTCTTCTAAGTCCATACACGTGTGAACCTGATGATCCTCACAAACACCGAAGTGTCGGACCCCCCCCCTCCCCCCTAGGAGGTTAGGTTAGGTTAGATTACCGGAGGCCCCCTGCTAGGACGTTAGGTTAAGTTTGGTTAGGTACCTTTTTCCTTATGTCTAGGGAAATTACCTTAGAACTAGGGAATTTTGACTCTCCTACATTATTCTAAAGATAAGTGTTTCCGACGCATTATTTGTTCCCCACCCGAAAACCCCGCATTCCCACAGGTCCCCAAGCTTGTTTGGGGGAAGAGGCAGAGTGAGTATGGGCAAACGCTAGAAATTTACCGGACTTTCTTTCGTTTTGTTCCTGTTCTCTCTACTATGTTTCTCATCTTTATTATTTGTATCTTTTTGTATTTGTGTCACCCCTTTTTGTCATTTCACCATATTCTCTCTCTGGGGGCGCGCCACATTTCCTACACCATGTATACTACACAGCACATCTATAAATTTAGCAGATTTTAGAGTAGTGACATATTTCCTAAAGAGATACAGCATATCTCCTACACACAGTAGGTGTAGGAGTTATGCTTGACACTTGTTTGTGTGTAGGAAATATGGCCGCCTATGTGTAGGAGCTGTGACAGTATGTAAATATGTGCATCTGTAAAGCCCATTAATTAAAATGGCACTTTTTATTTTTCACTAAAACATACGTATATACAATGAAACATTAAAACATTAAAATTGCGGATGCTACTCTCAATACTAGTCATGCTCGGTCCAGGAACAGTGGAGTACAAGACTCCGAAATGCCGTCTGTCCCGACGAATGGAGAAAAACCTAAACTCGACTCTTGTCTGAATGTGAACGATACTTGTCTCTGTTTTGGTTGCTCCATAATACTGCGCAGAAAGGACATATAAAAACCTAAGTACTTGTTGACTGGTCAATGTCGTCAGGAGTGTAGTGAGTCAGAAGCGCCGAGTACAGAGGCGCCCCACTAAGGGGGTGTAGAAGATACGCTGTATCCTTGTAGGAAATATGTCACTACTCTCAAAACTGCTAAATTTGCAGGAGGGTTTTGTGTAGGAAATGTGCTGGATACTGGTTTTGGTGTAGGAAACATGACAGCCTATGTGTAGGATATGTGGCAGTACGTACTCCAACTATTGTAGGTTTGTAGATGTGACTACGCTCTCTCTCTCTCTCTCTCTCTCTCTCTCTCTCTCTCTCTCTCTCTCTCTCTCTCTATATATATATATATATATATATATATATATATATATATAAGAGAAGAGAGAGAGAGAGAGAGAGAGAGAGAGAGAGAGAGAGAGAGAGAGAGAGAGAGAGAGAGAGAGAGAGAGCGTAGTCACATCTACAAACCTACAATAGTTGGAGTATATATATATACTAGCCACAAAGCCGCCCTCCGGGCGGACTTTTTGGCTAGCTCCTGCGGAGGGCTATTGTTGGGCCTTCGGCCCACCACCTGTGTTTGGTGGGCCTTCGGCCCACCAAACATGGACTCTCCAGATAGCCCCTTCTAACTTTCCTGAAATCATGGATGTAGAAATGTATGTATTCCCCCCACCCATTCACTCACCCATTACCCATCACCCCCCACCCATTCACTCACCCATTACCCATCACCCCCCACCCATTCACTCACCCATTACCCATCACCACACAGTCCACACAACCATTCACTCACCCATTACCCATCACCCCCCACCCATTCACTCATCCATTACCCATCACCACACACCCATTCACTCACCCATTACCCATCACCCCCCACCTATTCCCTCACCCATCACCCATCACCCCCAACCCATCACCCCCCACCCATTCACTCACCCATCACCCCACACCCATTACCCATCACCCCACCCATTCACTCACCCATTACCCATCACCCTACATCAAGGCTTCCTCAATTCTCGCAACCCACTTTTGTTTTCACAATTCTCGCTAATAGGCTGCTAAAAAAAAGAAGAAAAAAAGTGATTGGATCATCTCATAAGTGGGCTTATGACCTTCCCCTGGTCAACCTGATTCCAAAAATGTGCCATATGAGGTGTTTGCGCCACGGGTGGCGGAACCTATACCACACACACACGCAGACAGACAGACAGACAGACACACTTTCGCTTATATTATTATAGATTACCCATCACCCCCACCTATTCCCTCACCCATCACCCATCACCCCCAACCCATCACCCCCCACCCATTCACGCACCCATCACCCCACACCCATTACCCATCACCCCACCCATTCACTCACCCATTACCCATCACCCTACATCAAGGTTTCCTCAATTCTCGCAACCCACTTTTTTTTCACAATTATCGCTAATAGGCTGCTAAAAAAAAGAGAAAAAAAATGATCGAATCATCTCATAAGTGGGCTTAAAACCTTCCCCTGGTCAACCCGGTTCCAAAAATGTGCCATATGAGGTGATTGCGCCACGGGGCGGAACTATACCACACACACACACAGACAGACAGACAGACACACTTTCGCTATATTATTATACTAGCCGCAAGCCGCCCTCCGGCGGACTTTTGGCTAGCTCCTGCGGAGGGCTATTGGTGGCCTTCGCCCACCACCTGTGTTTGGTGGCCTTCGGCCACCAAACATGGACTCTCCAATAGCCCCTTCTAACTTTCCTGAAATCATGGATGTAGAAATGTATGTATTCCCCCACCCATTCACTCACCCATTACCATCACCCCCCACCCATTCACTCACCCATTACCATCACCCCACCCATTCACTCACCCATTACCATCACCCCCACCCATTCACTCACCCATTACCATCACCCCCACCCATTCACTCACCCATTACCCATCACCACACACCATTCACTCACCCATTACCCACACCCCACCCATTCACTCACCATACCATCACCTCCCACCCATTCACTCCCCATTACCCATCACCACACACCCATTCACTCACCCATTACCCATCACCCCCACCTATTCCCTCACCCATCACCCATCACCCCCACCCATTCACTCACCCATCACCCCACACCCATTACCCATCACCCCACCCATTCACTCACCCATTACCCATCACCCTAACCCTACATCAAGGCTTCCTCAATTCTCGCAACCCACTTTTGTTTCCACAATTCTCGCTAATAGGCTGCTAAAAAAAAAAAAAAAAAAAAAAGTGATCGGATCATCTCATAAGTGGGCTTATGACCTTCCCCTGGTCAACCTGATTCCAAAATGTGCCATATGAGGTGTTTGCGCCACGGGGGGCGGAACCTATACCACACACACACACAACACAGACAGACACACTTTCGCTTATATTATTATACTAGCCGCAAAGCCGCCCTCCGGGCGGACTTTTTGGCTAGCTCCTGCGGAGGGCTATTGGTGGGCCTTCGGCCCACCACCTGTGTTTGGTGGGCCTTCGGCCCACCAAACATGGACTCTCCAGATAGCCCCTTTTAACTTTCCTGAAATCATGGATGTAGAAATGTATGTATTCCCCCCACCCATTCACTCACCCATTACCCATCACCCCCCACCCATTCACTCACCCATTACCCATCACCCCCCACCCATTCACTCACCCATTACCCATCACCCCCCACCCATTCACTCACCCATTACCCATCACCACACACCCATTCACTCACCCATTACCCATCACCCCCCACCCATTCACTCACTCATTACCCATCACCCCCCACCCATTCACTCACCCATTACCCATCACCACACACCCATTCACTCACCCATTACCAATCACACCCCACCTATTCCCTCACCCATCACCCATCACCCCCAACCCATCACCCCCCACCCATTCACTCACCCATCACCCCACACCCATTACCCATCACCCCACCCATTCACTCACCCATTACCCATCACCCTACATCAAGGCTTCCTCAATTCTCGCAACCCACTTTTGTTTTCACAATTATCGCTAATAGGCTGCTAAAAAAAAGAAAAAAAAAAGTGATCGGATCATCTCATAAGTGGGCTTATGACCTTCCCCTGGTCGACCCGATTCCAAAAATGTACCATATGAGGTGTTTGCGCCACGGGGGGCGGAACCTATACCACACACACACACACACACACACACACAGACAGACAGACAGACAGACAGACAGACAGACACACTTTCGCTTTATTAATATATATATATATATATATATATATATATATATATATATATATATATATATATATATATATATATATATATATATTTTTTTTTTTCTTTCAATGTTCTTTTCACAAACACACCAACACACACACACACACACACACACAGAGATAGATAGATAGATAGATATTTATTGACCACAGCTTTATACATAAATTACACATAATATCATTAATAAATAGACAAAACACTTAATGTCCAAAAAATGAAACATTCCCACAAATTTTGAGTAACAAACTGTAGTCCAACAAAAAATAATTACTAAAACTACTACTACTACTACGATAAACTACTAAACACATAAAATTCAACAAGCAGCCAGCTTGATCTACGTCCCTATGAAAGACAAAAAAATAAATAAACTATTAACGGAAAAGAATATGCATTTCTTAAGTATCACTATTTAAAACTTCATGAATAATTTTGCATGTTATTACATCACTGAAATTAGAGAATACGTCATGAACAGTATTAAATCTGTAAAGGTTTCTAACGTGTTGTGTTATGGGGCACACCTCTACCACATGTTGTTCTGTTTGTATGTCACCACATACACACAGGCGCTCCTCGAGAGGAAGGCGACCACGTCCGCGCCTGTTCCAGCGTCCCGTTTCCACTACTAAACTATGACCACAGACTCGAAAACGTGTAAACGACATCCTATGTAGGTCGTTAATTACATGTTTCTTTTCATAAATGTCATGTACTTTAAATTCAGGGTTAATTGTTTTATATACATTGCATCTTGTTGCCTCAGAGTTAGCAATTGTATTATGTACATTATACAACATAGAGGACATGTGAGGGACATTATTGTGTGTCATGTGGGCCACAAGTTTTCCAACCGGGGTATTTAAAGACATAACATACTTAAGAGCGAAAGACAAAGGGTCATCTTTCATGTTACGTCTCTCTGACCACACACTATGATAAAACTTGTGTTGTTTGTCTTAGAAGGTCAGGCAGCGAGGGGTATCCTAACTCAGCATAACATACATTATTGGTAGTGGCTCTCCTTACTCCTAACAACTCCTTCATGGCCCAATGGGGAGTTTTCAAAGCTAAGCCGCCAGATGTCCCTCGCGCATCTCACATCCTCAGCACTTTCAGGCTGAATGATCTATCATTTACCGTAAATTCTCTGTACTTCTTTGGGACATATCAGAATTACCCTTCAATACAACAACTGAAACAGTTCTTAATAAAAAATGTAGTTTATCATTTTATTTGTCTGCACTTGGTGAAAATATTGGCAAAACAATTGAATATTTGAAAACTCAATCTTTAAAAATCGTCTTTTCATAAAAAAACGCAAGTTCAAGCACAATGAGGCTTCAGGAAATATCTACTTGTATGTAAGCATTCACTGAGTACCTGTTTTGGGTGTGTCTGTCTGTCTTGCGACGAACATTTAACCAAAACAGAGTGTGGCGTTCAGCATCTCCACAGAAACCATCCCGCCGGCAGGATCTGTTATCATCCACTTTCCTGTAGACACCACACGGGTAGGAACTCAGCTCAGCGCCCCCGCACTTACCTCACAGCTCATATCTCTGATACTCCTAACTCCTCAATACCAGAAACTGTCATCCTAACTATTATCACCCACTTATCTCATCACACTCTCTATCCTCTACTGGAATATTCGTGGCATCCGCTCCCACATACCGTTTCCCACATAAAGGAGACTTTCGTCTTTCGAGACGGAAATAGTAAACAAACGCTCTCAACTGTCTTCCATCCCGGACTGTTCGTTGAGGTGCCAAGCACTTAAATTACTTCTTGGTTAAATGTTCGTCGCAAGAGAGACATATACACCCAAAACAGGTACTCAGTGAATGCTTACATACAAGTAGATATTTCCTGAAGCCTCATTCTGCTTGAACTTGTGTTTTTTTATGAAAAGACGATTTTTAAAGATTGAGTTTTCAAATATTCAATTGTTTTGCCAATATTTTCACCAAGTGCAGACAAATAAAATGATAAACTACATTTTTTATTAAGAACTGTTTCAGTTGTTGTATTGAAGGGTAATTCTGATGTCCCAAAGAAGTACAGAGAATTTACGGTAAATGATAGATCATTCAGCCTGAAAGTGCTGAGGATGTGAGAGCCTGAGAGACAGGCTTGAGCGTGAGCTTATTAGAAAACTCCCCATTGTACAACTTAATGATAGGTTTCACGTCAGCGCCTACCCCAAGACTCACAGCCATACAGTAAAGACGACATAAGGGCAGTATCGAACAAACGACGTTTTACAATAAAAGGAATGTCATAGTTTTTTCGAATAAATGAGACAAATTTTAAAACATGACATAACTTGTTTTGTGCATGTATTTTCACAGCAGATCACACACACACATACACACACCTACACCGCCTGAACGGCTCGGTGGGTTAGAGAGTCCGGCACCATTCTGTGGTCCGGCGTTCGATCCCCGGCCCCGCTCATAACCCGGGAATTTTTAAACTGAGAAATTAGGGCGGTTACTGCCCCATTGATCAAGGGAAGGGGATGAGGGTGTGTGGTGTATGAGGTCCCAGCATTACCCTAAGATCGGTAATAATGAGCTCTAAGCTCGCGCCGGGAGGGTGAAACTGGCGATCGCGAGTCTGACTCGCGTGGACAAGACCATGGGTGAATAACAGTGACACACACACACACACACACACACCAAGCCCCATCTACATAACCACACATTACCAAGTGAACAAGAACAGCTGGCGTTCCCCACACATTTCCTGAAGAACATTAAGAACCAATACTGATTACAAACGTACCATCTCATTACCTACACTACCACCACCACTACCGTTTACACTTTTTGGTACCATAATATCGACAAAAGCAGTTTTCTTTAGAATATGGAGAGTGAGAGGGAGAGAGAAAGAGAGAAACTCTCTCTCTTTCCGACATGGGTTTTCTTTAGTGCATCCGCACTAGGGATTTCCTCACTAGAGATAAAGGTTTTTTCTTCTGTCGTCGAGAATAAGTAGTTTATCTCCCTCCTCCGGTGAGTTAGATAAAGTGGGCGTCTGAACGACACGTGTTAGCAGACATAATGTATATCATCTCAGCATTCTGACGATACATGACAATTTTATATAGTTATATATAGTTATGTATATACTTATATTTCACACACACACACACACACACACACACACACACACACACACACACACACACACACACACACACACACACACACACACTCATACTCATACTCGCACACACACACACACACATGCACACAGTACACATAAATAAATCTACATACATGTAAGCACACAGATCTTGTCAGAACACATCTCTCTCTTTCTTTCTCTCTCAGAGAGAGAGAGAGAGAGATGGGGGCGTTGCGACACACTGGAGCTCAAGCTTCTATTCTAAGAACAATATTGCTGAAAGTGGTGGTGGTTCTCGAACATAGGAGGGAAAACAATGAAGAAAAAAATAGAGGAAAAGAGGAGGATTATAAAGAAAAAGATGATGACAAAAGTACGAGAAAAGGAACAACATCGTATACACTACACCCACACACACACACACACACACACCCACACACACACACACACACACACACACACACACACACTACACACACATACACACAGTCACACACACACGCACACACACACACAAACACACACACACACAAACACACACACACACACAGTCACACACACACACACACACACACACACACACACACACACACACACACACACACACACACACACACACACATACACACACACACATAGCTACACTCACACACACACACACACACACATACACACACACACACACACATAGCTGCACTCACACACACACACACACACACACACACACACACACACACACACACACACACACACACAGCTGCATTCACACACACACACACAAACACACACACACACACACACACACACACACACACACACATACACACACACACACAATCATAACTTTGCTTTGTGATTATTACTGCGATCATTTTTCCCAGCTTTCATTCATTTCTTTCTTCCTCATCCTTCTCCTGCTGTTCCTCTTTTTTATTCTGTCAGCAATTTTAAATCACCAGTTATTTTCCTTCTGTCCTCCAATCGTCCTTTTTTTTCTTGATATTCTTTAAATGGTATCTTACATAGCAATACTTTTATGTTACTTCCATAAGAAAAGACTTTAATTTGTGGTTCCCTTCAATCTATAATAATATAAGCGAAAGTGTGTGTGTCTGTCTGTCTGTCTGTCTGTCCGCGATAGGTGCCGCCCCCCGTGGCGGAATCCCATCATATGTCACAGTTTTGGAACCAGCTCGACCAGGGAAAGGTTTTAAGCCCACTTATGAGATGATCCGATCACTTTTTTTCTCCTTTTTTTTAGCAGCCTATTAGCGAGAATTGTGAAAAAAAAATGTGGGTTGCGAAAATTGAGGAAACCCTGATGTAGGGTGATGGGTAATGGGTGAGTGAATGGGTGGGGTGATGGGTAATGTGTGTGGGGTGATGGGTAATGGGTGTGGGGTGATGGGTGAGTGAATGGGTGGGGGGTGATGGGTGAGGGAATAGGTGGGGGGTGATGGGTAATGGGTGAGTGAATGAGTGTGTGGTGATGGGTAATGGGTGAGTGAATGGGTGGGGGATGATGGGTAATGGGTGAGTGAATGGGTGGGGGGAATACATACATTTCTACATCCATGATTTCAGGAAAGTTAGAAGGGGCTATCTGGAGAGTCTGTGTTTGGTGGGCCTTCGGCCCACCAAACACAGGTGGTGTTTAGTCAATAGCCCTAATGGGTGAGTGAATGGGTTGGCGTTAATACTTGTTAACAAAGACAAGGGAATTAGTTGGGCCCTTAAGGTCAGGACAGGGTGAGGTCTTAAATACGGATGAGGATATGTGTAGGAGTCTAAATGATTATTTCTTAAGTGTTTTTACGGAGGAGGATACACAGACGATACCTGATAGTGAACAGATGTTCAAAGGAAGCGATGAGGAGAACCTCAAAGATATTGTGATAACTAGGGAAATGGTGGAGGAGGGTATAGAAAAAAGGAAAACATTTAAATCGCCAGGACCAGATGAAGTGTATCCCAGGGTATTAAAGGAATGCAAGGAGGTTGTTAGTGAGTCGTTAGTGCACATTTTTATGAAATCGGTTGAGATAGGCGATGTGCCATTATTGTGGAGGAAAGGAAATGTTGTTCCCATATTTAAGAAAGGAGACAGAGGACTAAAGTCAAATTATCGACCCGTAAGTCTAACATCAGTGGTGGGTAAATTATTGGAATCTATTATTGCAAAAAACATTAGAGAGCACTTAGATAAACATAGTTTGATCAATGATTCACAACATGGATTCACCAAGGGTAGGTCATGTCTCACCAATTTATTGAGTTTTTATAGGAAAGTTTATGAGACGGCAGATAATGATAAGGATTATGATATAATATATCTGGACTTTAGTAAGGCATTTGACAAAGTACCACACGAGCGACTCTTAAATAAGGTTAGGGCTCATGGTATAGATGGGAAGGTTCTTCATTGGATCAGAGCTTGGCTAAGTAATAGGCAACAAAGGGTTACAATTAATGGTTCCAAATCTGAATGGGGACTGGTGACAAGTGGAGTTCCACAAGGGTCTGTTTTGGGCCCATTACTATTTTTGATTTACATCAACGACTTGGATAGTGGGATTAGCAGTGATATCAGCAAGTTTGCTGATGATACTAAGTTAGGTAGGATTATTGGATCACAGTCTGACGTAAACATATCGCAGGGAGACTTAGATAAACTTTACGAGTGGGCAGTCAGATGGCAGATGGAATTTAATATTGATAAATGTAGCGTTATGAATGTTGGTAGAAAAAACCCTGGTAATAGATACACCATAAGCAATGTATCGCTGAAAAGATCAGAAGGTGAAAAAGATCTTGGAGTGAGGGTGAGCCCAGACCTCCGACCTAGGAAACAATGTATTGAGGCCAGAAATAGAGTTAATAGAGTATTAGGATTCATTACCAGAAGTGTTAAAAGTAGAAGTGCGGAAGTTATTCTAAAGCTTTATCTGGCTCTAGTCAGGCCTCACCTAGACTATGCAGTTCAGTTTTGGTCTCCATATTACAGGATGGATATAGATAGTGTTGTTAGAAAAAGTGCAGAGAAGGATGACCAAAATGATACAAGGGATGCGTAACTTTAGTTATGAGAGGAGATTGAAGTTATTAAAATTACACTCACTCGAGAGACGTAGAGTAAGGGGCGATCTGATAGAAGTTTTTAAGTGGATAAAGGGATTTAATAAAGGAGAGGTAGGAAAAGTTCTTACGGCTTTTAACCAGGGTAGAACAAGAAGTAACGGATTCAAGCTGGAAAAGCGTAGATTTAGAAAGGAAATAGGGAAAAACTGGTTCACAAATAGGGTGGTGAATGAATGGAATGGTCTCAGTAGACAGGTAGTTAGTGCGGAGTCATTAGGGAGCTTTAAAGGGGAGCTGGATAGGTTCATGGATGGGGATGAAAGGTGGATGTAGGTAGTGTTAGGTGACAGGAACTACCACGTGTAGGCCTCGCGGCCTCTTGTAGCTTCCTTATTTTCTTATGTTCTTATGTTCTTAATACATACATTTCTACATCCATAATTTCAGGAAAGCTAGAAGGGGCTATCTGGAGAGTCTGTGTTTGGTGGGCCGAAGGCCCACTAAACACAGGTGGCCCTCCGCAGGAGCTAGCCAAAAAGGCCGCCCGGAGGGCGGCTTTGCGGCTAGTATCAAATAAGAATCACCATTGCTGTCTATCAATCGTATATAACCTACTTAAATTCTTCTAATACAGAGTACTGATAAACCACTGATACTTAACTCGCCTTCTCATTTGGAAATTTAGGACTACATACTTTTGAGCTAGAAGTCATTTAGCGTTTTCTCGGTTACTTCAATTTTTTTTATCATCTTTGTGCGAGTCACTCATTTATGTTGAAAACTCGATGCATTTATCAATCTATTTCTCTATGTGACTCTTTGTTTGCTAATATATTTAATTGTTCATCGAAGGCCAGGTACGTTTTTCTTATATATATAATATATATATCTATATATATATATTTTTTTTTTTTTTTTTTTTTCAATTGATATATTTGTATATTATTCTATCTATTGATTAGTTGGAACTAATATATGTATTTTACATTAATTTATCAACTGATATTCAAAAGTTATTGTTATTATCTTCGGGAAAATAGAAACATATATCAAATGCTGGTAAAGATTTAAGCTTCTGATGCTCTTTGTGTGTGTTATTCAGCCATGGTCTTGTCCACGCGAGCTGGCTCACGATCACCAGTTTCACCCTCTCAGTGCGAGCTTGGAGCTCATTATTACCGATCTTTGGGCAATGCTGGGACCTCAAGTGTGTGTGTGTGTGTGTGTGTGTGTGTGTGTGTGTGTGTGTGTGTGTGTGTGTGTAATTAACCCATGGTCTTGTCCACGCGAACCAGACTTGCGATCGCCAGTTTAACCCCTCCTGAGCGTGCTTGGAGCTAATAGTGACCGATCTTTGGGTAATGCTGGGGTCTCACACACCACACATCCCTCTTGCTCATAGGGGACAGTAATTTGTAACCCGAATTTGTCAGTGAAAAATCCCCGGGAGCGAGCAAGGATTCGAACCGGCTAACCACAAAATGGCGCGCCTAAGCTCTATCCACTGGACCATCGTGGCGTGTGTGTGTGTGTGTGTGTGTGTGTGTGTGTGTTGTGTGTGTGTGTGTGTGTGTGTGTATGTGTGTGTGTGCGCATGTGTGTTGCTTGCACCATAAGAAACAGTGTGTATTATAAAAAAAAAAAAAGACAGTTTAGATGTAGCAGTAATGATATATAAGAAAAAATATTCTGTTGAATGTTATGGTATACATATGTGCTCTCTCTCTCTCTCTCTCTCTCTCTCTCTCTCTCTCTCTCTCTCTCTCTCTCTCTCTCTCTCTCTCTCTCTCTCTCTCTCTCTCTCTCTCTCTCTCTCTCTCTCTCTCTCTCTCTCTCTCTCTCTCTCTCTCTCGTATAAAACAAACACACACACACACACACACACACACACACACACACACACACACACACACACACACTCATACACACATCCCATATCTTCATACTTCCACATCAAAGGTTATATTCCGTCAAGGCAGCTAGATTTGTGGCCATTTTTGACATCAGTTCGGCGATGCAGTACATATATATACGCGGTGAGGCTATCAAGGTTCCTCGCATCAAATAGAAGTATGTACTTTGTATGGGAGAGATATGAGGATAGGTATAAAAAAGATGCATGACCTTATAGCATGACATATCACTTTACAGAAGACTAACGAATTGTGACGCAATTATGATTTAGAATAGGTTAAGTGATATTAAAAAGAAAGAAAAAAACGAGATGTAATAAATCTACTTGAGTATGAGGCTATACAAGAAGAGACACTCTGATATTAAGAATACATTTTTGCGATAATGATTTATAAGATGACGTTTAAAAAAAAATTATAAATGCAAAAGAAAACCTCAAAACAAGGCTAATATGTAAGGTTACCGAAGAATGATGTAATACTCGTATTCATCAAGTGACAGTCTATTTGTACAAACTATAAAGCATACTTTATCGTTATTACAATTCCAGCACACTAAATATATATAGCTGCGAGTTACTGTGGATATATAGTCGCTGGTATACAATAACTTAAGCATCTATGAGTAAATACAAACTACTTGTTATCTAACATATACATTAGGGTGGTCCAAGAAGAGGGGGTAAAATTTCAAAGTCCACTGGTCCTTTCTCCACACCACTGCTTTTTTTCGTGTTGCATTCCTCTCTGTGTGTGGAAAATGTCATCGTGATACAATGATATTTAGAGGTCGACCCATCATCTCGCTTTCTATCATAGAATTTAACCCGGAAAATATCACATACCCGAATTGGAGGACTTCCCGACATCACAGACCCAAATGGTGTTGATTTCTGAATTCTCCGGGGTTTGTAACCCCATAGACACATTTTATCAACTAAAAACTGATATACAGCTGTCTGAATGCTGAATTTCTTTATTTGGTTTTCACAGTAAATTTTAGGGGTAGGCCATACTCTGGTTAGGGTACTTCTAGTAGAGATAAAGCAAAATGGTTCGCATTTTTGAACTCAGAAGGGTCGATTTACACATAGAAGTGGTTTCATCGACACTGATTTATTGACAATTCACAAAATATTGCCAAAAAAATAGTTTTTCTATAGGAAAATAGAGAAATTGAAATTTTCTGTCATATTTTGCAGGTTTTAATAAATAAATGAAATATGAAAGCATTTCTATGTGTAAATCGACCCTTCTGAGTTCAAAAATGCAAATATTTTGTTCTATCTCTATTAGAAGTACCCTAACCAGGGTATGGCCTACCCCTAATTTACGGTATGAAAACCAAATAATGAAAATCAGCATTCAGACAGCTGTATATCAGTTTTTAGTTGATAAAATGTGTCTATGGGGTTATCAAACCCCGGAGAATCAGAAATCAACACCATTTGGGTCTGTGATGTCGGGAAGTGCTCCAATTCGGGTATATGATATTTTCCGGGTTAAATCCTATGATAGAAAGCGAGATGATGGGTTGACCTCTAAATTAAGTTTTATCGCCATGAAATTTCATAGGCTTGTAACCTATGGGTAATGGACAAAAAATAACCTTGTGGAGGAATAAAAGTAGAAAAATATTTTCGGTGGACCACCCTAATATACATGCTTATTTTTTTACTCGCTGTCCATAGTTGTCTGAGCAATAATGTTGGTGTGAATATGTGGACGTGTGAGCTATGCCGCGTTTCGTAATGTGAAGCAAGAGTGGCAGGTACGAAGGCAAGCACACCTACACTCATACACAGTATTACACACCCACATAGGTATCCAAGTAAGCCTATTTGACAAGTAGATATACAAGTACAGACACACTTGTGGCTTGAAAAAACACGAAAGGATAGAGACGTTTTAGAATAACCTTAATACATTACTTCAATAATCTCGCTAATGCTCTCTCTCTCTCTCTCTCTCTCTCTCTCTCTCTCTCTCTCTCTCTCTCTCTCTCTCTCTCTCTCTCTCTCTCTCTCTCTCTCTCTCTCTCTCTCTCTCTCTCTCTCTCTCTCTCTCTCTCTCTCTCTCTCTCTCTCTCTCTCTCTCTCTCTCGTAAGAACATAAGAAAATATGAAAGCTACAAGAGGCAGTGAGACCTACACGAGGTAGTTCCTGTTACTTAACATTACCTACAACCACTTTTCATCTTCATCCATTAAATTATCTAGCTTCCTTTTAAAGCTCCAGAATGACTCCGCACTAACTACCTGCCTACTGAGTCCATTCCAATCATTTAAAACCCTATTTGTGAACCAGTTTTTCCCTATCTCCTTTTTCTAAATCTACACTTTTCCAGCTTGAATCCGTTACTTCTTGTTCTATCCTGCTTACTAGCCGTAAGGACTCTTCCTACATCTCCTTTATTGTATCCCTTTATCCACTTAAAAACTTCTATCAGATCGCCCCTTACTCTACGTCTCTCGAGTGAGTGTAAATCTAATAGCTTCAATCTCTTCTCATAACTAAAGTTACGCATCCCATGAATCATTTTGGTCATCCTTCTCTGGACTGATTCTATCTAACAAGGCTATGTCCATCCTGTAATACGGAGATCAAAACTGAACCGCATAGTCTAGGTGAGGTCTGACTACACCCAAATAAAGTTTTACAATTACCTCAGCACTTCTAATTTTAACACTTCTGGCAATGAATCCTAATACCCTATTAACTCTATTTCTAGCCTCAATACATTGTTTCCTAGGTCAGAGGTCGGAGATTACCCTCACTCCCAGATCACATCACACCTTCTGATCTTTTCAGCGATACATTGCGTATGGTGTATCTATTACCAGGGTTTGTTCTACCAACATTCATAACGCTGCACTTATCAATATTAAATTCCATCTGCCACCTGACTACCCACTCATTTAATTTATCTAAGTATCCCTGCAATATGTTTACATCAGACTGCGATCTAATAATCCTACCTACCCTTAGTATTATCAGCAATCTTGCTGATATCACTGCTAATCCCACTATCCAAGTCATTGATGTAAATAAAAAATAGTAATGGACCCAAAACAGACCGTTGTGAAGCCCCACTTGTCACCTGTCCCCATTCAGATTTAGAACCATTAATTGTAACCCTTAGTTGCCTATTACTTAGCCAAGCTTTGATCCAACGAAGAACCTTCCCATCTATTCCATGAGCCTTAATCTTATTTAAGATTATGTATGTTAAACAATAAGAATGAAGGCAGCGCATAATACAAAAATGAATAAAAAATCTAATCAAGACGTATGATAACAAATAAATGAGAGAAAATTAATGAAGTAAGCGCAAGATATATATAACGCTACGCTACCAGTAGAAAAGAACAGTATGAACAAAACAACTAAAGAGAGCAAAACATGAATAAGAATAACATATGAACGGTCATTATAAACAAAAAATATGAACCATTAATATAGAAATTTAAACATGACAAATATTTTTTTTTAATAAAGATAACTATAAACGTTTATGAGTAAATATCTAAATAGTAAGAATCATGAGTTTAGTTTGGAAAAAAGAAAAAGAAAACCATATGTATAAAAAAATAAAAAAAAATCTTAACTACGTAACGTCGGAGAAATATGAGAAAAAAGAGGAAATGAAAAATGAATAAATGACTTACTTAAAGTAATCGTCCAGACCATTTCATTATTCCTGATTTAATGCAGTCAAAATATAGCCATTATCGAGTATATCAACAATATGTTGTCACTTTTTGTATCCAGTCACTCGTTTTTAAATGATCCGCATTCAAAATCTGTAAATTCCCCGAGCTCTCAAAACACAACTGACGACCAGCAGACGACGGACCACGGCTCGGTGACGTCACATGAGTAAGCCTCCCAGCCCTGCCTGATGCAGATACACGGAGACTCAGAAAAAAATATAGTACTTGACGAATTTTGGGTGTTTCTGATATATTTTTTGTGCGATATGGCATATACTTGCATCCTGTATGGGTGCAGCAAGAAAGCTGTGCCTTTCCCGAGAGCGTAGCACCCATTTACAATCTATACGGCGACGATATATGTGTGGAGACGTGTGGAGCGGCGGGGAGCGGCGGGTAGTAGCGGGCGGTGTGCTCAGACTCAGCGAGACAATCTGAGCACACCGCTTGCTACTGCCCGCCGCTCCCCGCCGCTCCACACGTCTGCACACATATATCGTCGCCGTATAGGTTGTAAATGGGTGCTAAGCTCTCGGGAAAGGCACAGCTTTCTTGCTGTACCATGAAGGATGCAAGTATATGCCATATCGCACAAAAAATATACCAGAAACACCCAAAAATCTTCAAGTACTATATTTTTTTCTGAATCTCCGTGTATTTGTATAGGGCTGGCCTGGAAGGCTTACTCATGTGACGTCACCAGCAAGTTTCGCGCCACGGCTGGAATGTGGCTGTTGTTTTTCCCACGCTTTTTATAAAAGTCATGTTTTTAGGGAAATAAGGCGTGGAAGTGAATTATTTTTTGTGGATTAGGTATTTTGAATGAACATTCAACATAATTATGCAGAGAAAAAATGGGTCTAGACGATTACTTTAATATATAACCTAAGATATATACCTAGATAACAAATCAAGTCATTTAGTTAGGGCACCTCTAAAATTATATACACTAACACCTACGTACACTTACACATACGCAAACTTACACCTTGCATCCATTCTAGCAGTCATCCCCACACATATGACCAAGTATCATCACCACAAATACGATCACTATGTTATGGATCCAGAAAGATTAGGAAGTATCTAGGAAGGTAGTAAGATGGACGGCGTAAGTGGGAGGCTAAGAGTAGCCCCGGTGTGTTGTGAGCGGGGAAATCGATGAGACGAGACACACACGGTGGAAGGTTTACTGATTACTGTATAATTAAGAGCAGATATAATTAATTATTGGAGCAGTAGCTACATGTGTCTCAAATTGCCGATAATTAAAGTTTATGGATTAAGAGTTGATTGGTAATACTAGTAGTGGCAAGAGTGATGATGATGGGAATATTAGTGTTGTTGTTGATGTATATGAAACCGTAAGACAAATAGGATGAATGTAAAAGGTTGTTGATTGATGACACGAAGAAAATAGAAAGTGAAGAAAAGAAAAATACGCAAAATTAGTCAAGCGTAAATAGGAAAATGTAATACTAAACACTATTTATTGAACAATGAAAAGAAAGAAAATTAAGAAAAGTTATATAAGAGGATTATAAAAAAATGCAAATTAACGATTAAAAAGTCTAAGAGGTATACAAAAAAATTATAGAGCGATATATAGAGATATATAGAGAGAACGTACTACAAAACTTTGGTAATGTGTTTCTTGTGTTTCAAGGGTTTTCTTTCGTTTCGTTCTTGTTCTCTACTATTTTTCTCATCTATATTATTTGTATCTTTTTGTATTTGTTTCACCCTATTGTCCATTCACCATATTTTTTTTTTTCTCTCTCTCTCTCTCTCTCTTCTCTCTCTCTCTCTCTCTCTCTCTCTCTCTCTCTCTCCTCTCTCTCTCTCTCTCTCTCTCTCTCTCTCTCTCTCTCTCTCTCTCTCTCTCTCTCTCTCTCTCTCTCTCTCTCTCCTCTCTCTCTCTCTCTCTCTCTCTCCTCTCTCTCTCTCTCTCCTCTCTCTCTCTTCTCTCTCTATATATATATATATATATAATATATATTTCTCTATCTTTTTCAATGTCCTTTTCACACACACACTACTCTAACAGTGACACACAGAGTATAAAGAATACAACACAAAAACATTAACTTCTCACTGATTTAGGGGGCAAGCGAATTGTTTTTTTTATTCTTGCGATGAAACTTTTCTTCAGGTAAACTATGCAATATGTGAATGAATGATCTCCAGGGAAGATTTACGATTGTGAGGAGATTTTATAGACCTTTATTGCAGAACACGTTAGAACCTCTGGGCACACTCCTATATATCTTACCCAGACTTATCATATTAGCAGACGACGGTCAAAGAGAGAGGCTGCAATCTACTTACCGTCAAATTATCGAATATATTGGAGAGATTGAAGAAGCAGGAAAAGGAGGGGGAGGAGGAAAAGAAGGGAGAGAAGGAGGAGGAGGAAGAAGAGGAGGAGGAGAAAGAGGAGGAGGTGGCAGACGCCGCCATCCACCTCCTCCCCGGCCACACCCACCTGCTGCTGGACGGACCTGACCGCCCCGCTGTCAACTACGTCGCTCCGCCACCGTGGCAGCCCTCTGCCGCCCAGGTGATTATCGCCACACTGCCAGCTGCGAAGGCGTTGTGCACGCGGGAGGAGCTGAGGCAGCACGCCCTGCAGGCGGTGGCGCACGCCAATGTCCCCAGCAGCGTCGCGGTCGCGGTCTACTACACCGACGGCTCCGTTGACCCTGAGAGAGGCCTGACAGGTGCTGCGGTGGTTACGGGCGGTGAGGTGCTGTCCTGGAGGACGCCCGACCATTGTTCCATGCTGCAGACGGAGCTGGTGGCGATAGAACGCGCCACGCTAAAGCACGCCTGGGCCGACAGGAGGAGGTCGTGGTGATTCATACCGACTCCATGTCTGCCCTGCAGGTCCTACGGCAGCCCCACACACCGATGGACAACGTGCAGCTCACCACCGCCATCCTGGGTCACATCCAGGGCCTCGCCGCGCAGGGGCGCCGCGTAAGGTTCAACTGGGTGCCCAGACACATAGGCCTCCGTGGCAACGAGGCGGCAGATGAGGCGGCCCGGGAGGCCACCAGACATCCAGCGGTGGCCTTGACTGTCTTACCCAGCATCCATGGGGCCAAGGTACTGGCCAGAAGCGCTGCCGTCTGTGCCGCAGGGCAACAGTATCGCCAGCTGGTGCAGACATCAAGGCAGGCAGCCTGGCACAAACAAGCCACGAACAATAACGAGCCGTTACGCCCCGCCCAGCAGCTGTCCCGAGCCGAGGAGGTCGTCCTACACCGATTTCGGCTTGGCTACTTGACCCTGGAGGAGCTGAGGGACGGGTTTGAGGAGCGGCCGTGTGAGCACTGTCCTCATATGACCCCCCATCCCCTGACCCACTACCTGCTTTCCTGCCCCGGTACAGAGCGGCTCAGACAGCGCGTCGGCCCGCTGGAGAACGCGGCCGCCCTCGTGCGGCAGTTTCAGAAAAACCTGCCCTCCTGCTGGAGGTGGCGCGTGCCGCCCCCTCCCCCCCCCCGGTGAACACTATGGAGCGGGAGTGACCTCATGCCCCGCCCACCTGTGACCTGACTGTGGCTGCGGCTACAGCAGCGGGCTGATGCCCGCTCATTTATTACTGCTTTTTATGTATATATGTATGTGTATGCGTATGTATGTGCATATGTATATGTATATGTATATATATTATGTAATAGATGTAAATAAATATATATATAAAAGAGGAGGAGAAGAATGAACGGGGAAGAGGAGGAGGAGGAGGACAAGTAGGCCCTATGAGTTTTATGAAGAAAAATATCATGACATTTATTGCTAGATAACATTTCTGAAGATTTTTTTAATGTAATGAATTACGTGTGTGTGTGTGTGTGTGTGTGTGTGCAATCACCAACCACGGTCTTGTCTACACTAGCTGGACCTGCGATCGACAGTTTTACCCTCCCCGAGAGGGCTTGGAGCTCATAGGACCGATCTACAGTATGGGTATTGCTGTGACCTCACCTCATACACACCCCATCTCCTTGATCAAGGGGGACAGTAACCGCCCAAATTTGTCGGTGAAAAATCCTCGGGAGCAAGCAGGAACTCAAACCGGCTAACCACAGAATGGCGCGCAAATGTCGTATCCATTGGACCATCGGGACGGTGCTTTTTTTTTGGTGTGTGTGTGTGTGTAAATTATCACCTCAAAAATAAAAAATAAACGCTTTTGGGAATGGTGGAGAGAGAGAGAGAGAGAGAGAGAGAGAGAGAGAGAGAGAGAGAGAGAGAGAGAGAGAGAGAGACGCTGGAAGAAGAAAGGAAAGAAAGAGGAAAAGAAAGAGGAGGAAAAAGACGAATACAAAGGGAGTGTCTTGTTGAAAAATCGTTTCGTTAAGGGATTAAAGGGTTACACTGACCGAGCCTTAACAAGAATGGCAAGAAAATAATTTTCACCAATTTATAAGAGTTCGTCCTCCACCTCAGTGAAAAGGAAACGGAGGAAGATATACGTATGAAAAATATATGATAATAGTAAAGGTTAAATGGTAAACACTAATAGCGGTATTCTCGATTTGAGAGAGAGAGAGAGAGAAAGAGATAGATAGAGAGAGAGAGAGAGAGAGATTTGTTTATATCAATTTATTGCGCTCAAAGAGCGGCAGACCCAATACATGAAAACGGAGAAGGTACAAATGTTACGTGACACGCAGGACACGCCGACAGACGTACAGAGATGGAAATCAAACCCACCAAAATGGGGGCATATTGACTTAAGCAGACAATCATAAGGAGACACAGCAGAGGAAAGGTCCATAAGGCCGAACATAAATAACCGTGCACCCGTGCCTCGCAGGGCAACAACAGTCTCATGAAGAAAATAACAAATGGGTATACTGACGACCGACATCGCACCCGAGGCAAGGAAAATGCGGGCATACAAAAAGCACACAAAAGAGGGAGGAGCAAGAGAGGGACGAGCAGGAGAGGGACGAGCAGGAGAAGGAGCAGCAGGAAAGGGACGAGCAGGAGAAGGAGGAGCAGGAGAGGGAGGAGCAGGAGAGGGACGAGCAGGAAAGGGACGATCAAATGCGGGAAGTCGTCACTGAGGCCACAGGTAATCCAAGAGAAACAGGAAGCGCCACCCGGCTAGCGAAATCCGCCGACAGGTTTCCGGGAAGCAGACGGGGACGACGATGAGGGAGCGCCGCGGTGAGGCGCGCGAGGTGATGGCCTCTTTAGCAGTAGAGTATCCATCGACGCCAGTAAGCCGGTGACACTAGCGTTGATGGCCTAATGAGACTCAACAAGAGTAGCAAGAGTGCGCTCTTTGGTGGTGTTGACATTGGAGATACCGTCGAGACTTGCCTCAAGCGCATCAAAACGTGCTGCAAACGCTGCGAACCGAGACGTCAGAGAGGCGACGGCCTCACTAAGGGCAAGAACTTCAGCAGAATCAGTCGGGGGAGAAGCAGGAAATGATGCAGCGGTGCCCGGAGGTGGCCGTGGAGGTGGTGGAGCACTAGGCGATGCGGTGGCAGGGAAGGAGGGGGCGGGGCACGAGCGTTTGGTACAGCCATGCCAGACGCTGACTCCGGGTTCATGACAACGGGGGCACGCCCACTTCGAGGTGTCAGTTGCGGGTGATGGAAGTGGGTCCGAGGTAGAAGTGGTAGCAGTAGTGGTGGGCAGAGAAGGGGCGCGATATGGGCAAGTCCGGGAGGCGTGGTTAGCAGCGCACCACCCACACCGGTCCGAAGCAGAAGAACAATACCGTGATATATGGCCGATACCCCAGCATTTGAAGCACCAAGGCTGCTCGTCTTCCATCCTCCGCAGCTCGCAGGATGGGAGGCAAGGGAGGAAACTGAAGTCGACATATGGTGGAGGCGGGTCAGGGAGGCTCCATGTGACAACGAGCCGATTGATGGGTGTCCCATTTTGTTTGAAGCGACGAACAGTGTAGACGCCAGGAAGCTCCCTGGCCAAGGAAGGGTCAACGCCGACAGGGTAGCGGGTGATGAGGTATGTATGGAACTTTCTGGGCCTCTCGACCGAGTCCTGAACATCCAGGAACAAGGACAAAAACTC